>CAOLHI010000329.1:600000-997205 GCA_948474755.1 Ctenosaura bakeri
TGTTTTCTATGCAAGCCAAATTGCTTTAATTGATTTTTGCCTAAGTAGATGTTGTTGTTGTGTGCCTTCAAATTGTTTCTGACTTATTGCAGCCCTAAGATGAACTAGTCATGGGGTTTTCTTGGGCTCAAAGTGTGTGATGTGCCAAAGGTCACCCAGTGGGTTTCCATGGCAGAGCACAGAATCAAACTCTGAAGTTGTAGTACAACGCTCAAACCACTACATCGCACTGGTTCACATATTTATCTAATTCATCAGGCACTACATAAAGGGTGTGTACTTGGGGTATATGTGTGACATATATTTAATTAACTTACATTCAAATGTGTGATAAATAAATCTACTATATAAAAGTCAAAGTTTGTCTGTTTGTCTGTGTCAGGCAGGCAAAGACCTCATATGATTGGCTGTGTGAAGCAAGGCGACCTCATATAATTGGCTGGCTGTGAAGATTCCACGGAATCCTGGGATTGGAAGTTTAGAGCTCAGGCCGGTTGCTGTGGAGATGAGGCCCAGCAGCAAGAAGGCAGGCAGTGTATTTCCTCAGGAAGCCAAACTCTGTATGTTAACAACTCTGTATACAGATTGGATTGGGGAATATAGGGAAAAGTTACATGTACTGGACAAGACAGATTGGGGAATTAGAGACACAAGATCTCAAATCTGCGTATTTCAACTGCATCTAATTCCTAAGATAAGATAATTCCTAAGGTATTTCTGACAAGAATTACCTATGAGAAAATAAAATCCCAAGCAATGCTGGGTATATACACTAGTAAGCTAATAAAATCAAACCATGTGTTTATGGATTTCACGACATACTTCTCAACAAAAGACTATTTTTTTTTCCAGTCAAATACTTGAATTTATCTTTTAGAACAGAGTTTTCTAAACTTTTCATGTTGGGACACACTTTTTCGACATGCATCATTTCGCGACACAGCAATTCAGTTTTACTAGCAAACCAGAGCTACCCAGAGGTGTATCTAGGGTGGAGAAGGGCAGCCCACTTCCCCGATCCTGGCCTGCTGCCGTCATTCCTGCCATTGGTCTTGCCGGCAGCAAAGGGAAAAGCAGTCCCCTGCCACCTGGTCCTTGCCTGTTGTCATCATTCTTGCTGGGGACAGACCCCAGCAAGAGCAATGTCAGAGGGAAAGGCAGCCCCTCACACCCGATTCTTGCCTGGCGCTGTTGTTCTTGCCAGGGAAAAGCCTGAGCAAGAATGACAGCAGCAGGACAGGCTTGAGGGGACAGAGCCCTGCCATTAGGCTTGCAAACTCGATTCTGTAGGTAAAGAAGTTAAAAGTACAAAAGTACAAAAATGGAATTAGCTCTCTGGAAAGGAAAAGGAAAAACTAGGGGAAAGCCTTTGATAAGTTGCTGCTCCACAGTGAGTCATTTCAGGTGTCCAATCAGCAGGTGTTGGCCATATATTCTACACTGTCATTTCACTAGGTATAGGTGCATGTATTTTACAAACACAAAAACCATAAAAAATATAAGAGGTTACTTTCCCTGGTTTCTTGCCTCCCTTTCTACCTTGCAGCAGGCTGACACCTGGTTTTTCATTTGTTACCGTCAAAACACATCTAATTGTTCCCAATAGGAAAGAAAATATTTTAATACTATTTTAAGACCTGTACAGCATGACTGAGCCAGCATGGTGTAATGGCTTGATTGCTGGGCTATGATCCTGGAGGCCAGGGTTCTAGTCCTCACTCTGCCATGGAAAGCACACACTCTTGGCCCCAGAAATCCCTGTGATAGGTTTGCCTTAGGGTCGCTATGGAAATGACTTGAAGACACAACACCAGCAGCAACAACACCAGCAACAACAAGTGGGCATGACTGCCTTAGGCTTGACATTTCTACCTACATCTTGGCCATGTGCTCTTGTATCCTACTCAAGTTACATGGCTGCCTGGAACTTTCTTCTTCTCTGACATTTGGGATTCAAACTTTTTTGACTGATTGCCTGCTTTCTCCCCTCCCCACCAATAAGCCGCAGCAGAAGTGGCTGGATAAATTGGGGAAGGATGTTTTGTATGGGTGTCACAAATGGCTAGAGGATGAGGCTCTTAGTGCTCCATACAAACACACACACATACACACACGTTGGAATCACGGGTCCAGCCTGGAAAAGGGATCTGTTAACAATCACCTTTTCAAAGTGCTCTTACTTGTGAAGAGAGATGCATGCAGTACTGTAGCCAACAGTAAAAATATAACCCTGACCACATTTACTCTGAAGTAAGTCCCATCATGTTTCAAGAAGCCTACTCTCACATGTGGGAGTACACAATAGCAACCTTAGTATACCTTTAAGCTCTGCTTCAGCAAACTGTTTTTGTTTCATAGTTTTCATCTTATCCTTTGCCAGTGATCTTCCAGGTACCACTTCAGCTGCTCTAGTAGCTCTCTTCTTACATTGGTTGCCGATGTGGTACATTCATCTTCTGAGTAGTGATGTGTTGAAAGCTTTCTTTTAGCATGAAAGGCCAGATATATAACATGCCCAATTTAACCCTCTCTCCTGCTTCTGCATTATTTTTATGAATGTTTTTTATATGTAAAAAAACTTTACTAGGCAATATTGTACTAGCCAAACAATGTATAAAAATAGGAAAGTGCCCTTCACATGTTATTTGGATCACTGTTTTTTCCATTGTTTTTACACTTTGAAAGCTGGGACTGCATTTCTAATTCATTCAGTCCTTAAATTATTGTAGCCTTTCTTGTTGTGATAGTTCTTAAATATGGCTATAAGCCTTATTTCATTACCTGCATATCATACAACATCTTTCATTAGTCTTAGGTCAATACATGTGTTGCATTGTTGCTTGTTTGATTATTTTAAGTTATTTTTATATACTTTTTACAGCAAGTCATATAGAAACAGATTTTAATCTTGGGTCTTCTAATAAGGGTCACTGGCACTCTAGGGCAGACAATGCATTGTGTATAACTGATAGTTACCAAAAGTTAAAATGGAGATAAATGATGATACCTTACATATCTTCAGCAGAAACCACTGTGAAAGGTTACTGTGTGAAAGAGGAGTAGAAGTGACAGTTTGAGAGAGCATGATAATATGGCAGCAGAGGCAGGTAATTAGATATCACTGTCATGGCCCTCAAGTGGACAACAATACCCAGTCATGGTATAATCTACTGTGCTAGTGATTTTCATTCAGTACTGATAGCAGCACACTGGAAGTACACATTTGTAAGGCCAATCTCACAAGGACCCTAGTCCCTCTCCTCATATTACATATGCGCAGTGATGAACACCTGCAGCGCTTCAGCACACTGTGTCACACACCCTTCAACTGTCCAGATTTGGCAGGGCCAATCCTGTTTAATCCTCTGTCATTCCACTTTTTCACCTGCTTATAAACTGTTCCAGTTTCTGTCCTCTTCTCATCTCTCCTCTTTGTTCTCACCCTACTGACATTGCTACAAACTGGGTTCAAAGTGCAAAAGTATTTGCACTCAATTAATTCACCAAGGGGGAGATGAGAAGAGAGGGGAGGGGAGGGCAGAAAAATACCCACCTTCACCTCTCCTAGCTTATGTGCACTTTCTCACTAATAATTTCCCCATCTTGAGCACACTTTGATGTTGCTTGGCCACCTGTGTCTTGGTTTTCATATGTGCAGTGTTGGAGGACACAGCATCATGAATCTCCACTGAGCTAACCTATGCAGATCTCTACAGCCATGACAAAGAGATTTGTCAGTTTCATTTTAATTTAATGGATTGTATATATTTTCAATGATCCTTTTAAAAAGTATACAGGCAGGTGAGCCTGCATAATCAGTGAAAAATTCCTGCAGTTCTTATGCAGCAGTAACTTACAGGATACAATCTCATGAAATTCTTCCATTGAAAAGTAACAATATCTTTGACACTATTGTGCTTTTATTTCATCTCTTTGTGTGATACTTTGAACAAGTAATACTCCTTCTTTGCATTCTGCTTGATTGTACATGTTACAGTGCCCTTCAAAAACTATGCACAGTCCAAAGCTTTGAAAGTTACCATCTAAAAATAATTTGTTATGGTCTAATTCTAATTGCTATTCCCAACCAGAAGAAACCAATTGAATCAATGCGTCTATTCTAGTGTTTTTGTCCATCACCAGTACGGACTAGTACAGCCATCAAAATCACTCCAGCACAATAGAAAAGAATAGGC
Organism: Ctenosaura bakeri; assembly: GCA_948474755.1. Classification (NCBI taxonomy): domain Eukaryota; kingdom Metazoa; phylum Chordata; class Lepidosauria; order Squamata; family Iguanidae; genus Ctenosaura; species Ctenosaura bakeri. The sequence goes on from CAOLHI010000329.1 coordinate 604,197, forward strand.
TATTTTAGGCAAACAAACTGCTTTCACGTGTGTTTTAGATTTTATAGTTCATGGTATCTATTTAACTAAGTGGACGTTTCAGTGCACAGATGTCTGAAATAAAACAAATTGGAATCTGATTGTTGTCATAATTTATAATTTACAAAACAGAGAAACTATGCTTCCTAAAATGGAGAAAACAAGAAATCAGTCTCAGAAGACTTGGCTAAGCCATTACCTCCAAGTATAAACTAGTTTTCAGTCTAAAATTATCACTTTAAAATGTAACCAAAGAGAACTTGTGAAATCTACACTGTCCAATTTTCTATATACACCACAAGAAAAGCCAGAGTATCTTTACAGTGATATTGGAATTAATGGGCACAGAATAGATTTCCTCTGACTTAGAATAATATCATTTTACAGCGTATTTTCTCATTCAAGTGGAACAAGAGAAAAATGACCAGCTCTGCTCTCAGGTCATTGAAGTCACATTTCCTTCCTATCTGTTTCAAAACTTAACTGTCATTTTTATTTTATTTTATTTGCTATGAACTGAAACTATTTCTTCCTCATGCTCCAATTTTTCAAGAGCTCATAAAAGCATAGTAGTGAAAATGAAGATCTGTGACATGGAAACAGTATATGGAAGACTCTTTTGTGGTGGTTACACAATTCCTAATGCACAGGTTTGTACACAGGCTCCCATACAGGGCTGAGTATGGAATTCAGGTTTCTGAATGTGTCTTTTTTTAGCCCATGGGGAGTAAACATATCAGCCTATACTCATTTATTTAAAATATTTACACCTCACATCTCAGGCTACAGGTCCCACAGTCATATGAAACACTACAAAAACATATGCAAAAGCATAACTAACTAGTAGAAAAGGGCAACCCACAATAAACTTGACAGGACAATATTTGCCAAAAATATAGCTTAACACAGAAACACAACTAGAGAAAATCTGCCAACCTCAGGAATTTCCAAAGCGTTCTGAAATAAAAGCACTTTACCTGGCTCCAGAAAGCCATTAAGGAAAAAATTCCTCCTTGGAGGCAATCCCAATGTATTGCTGAAAAGACCTTTCTTAGTGCTGAAAGATCATGTCAGAGGTAGGGTATTGGGGCACAAACCCATTAGGGAGTGTAGTGGTAGTGGGAAGGCTGCAATTCTCCAAGATACCTTGAAAGGCCAATGCAACTCCCATAGTCATTGGCAAATGTCAGCCCCTCTGTAGGTCCTATGTAGAGTAGTTTGTACACATTTGATTCCCTCTGAAGTTATTATTCCTTTCTCCTTTTTGCTGTAGAAAGTAAGCATTTCAATAAGCAGAGTGGTAAAAATTAAGTAAAAAGAGAGAAGGGGAAAAGAGATGTCAAAGAAAGCCTTTGTTTATGGTGCTGAATGTTCATCCTAATTTCTGAAGTTAATTTTGGGAAAAGAAACAGTTTCCTAGACATGTATGTCATTGCAAATAGCATAACAAGGGGAACACAAGATTTGAAAGATCCAAACACACAAGGATAACATCTCCAGCAGACACATTCTGTAATAACTATTTTCCCAGTGTTTTGCAAGAGTCCAGGGACCTTTCCTGACTGAAATGAAATGAGCCAGCTAAATTGTGCCTCAAGAAAAAAAATCTTATGAGGCAAAGCTGTATAGCTCAGACAAATACTTTACACACTCTTTCAGAAGTATCCAGGTATTACTAATTCCTTAAAACAACAACAAGAACAACAACAACAACATGCATTTACGAAAGCTTTTACAGATTCTCTCCACTCAAGTGATTGAGTCCAAGAAGGTCATATTCTTCTCTCAAATTTTGCTGAAGTATAACCTTGGATGGCCAAACCACAGCCACCTCCTACATTTACACTGAAACTGTTGGGATTTCAGGAAGCAAAGACTGGCTCAATACAGACAGGCTTCTTTCTAACTTGTAGCAGCCATCAGTGACAATGTTTTGCTCAGCAGAATTCATTTAAGGCTACTATAAATGTCACTGTCATATCTGTATCAGAGCTGAAGGTCAGAGTTGACATTACATCAATAATGGTTCATTTGTTATATCACTGCTTGGCTCATTTTTGCTTTTTGTTTTAAATGCCCTTAAAAAGAGAAGGCTTTTTTTAAAAAAAAATCTGCAATATATCTCCTATGCAGAAACCTTAGACAACCCTTAGGCAGGTACAGAAGCCAGAGAACTAAAGTTACTCACTGGTAATTTGACCACTAGGGAATATTGGGGCTACTGCCTGTACACAAAAAACTTTTCTTACTAAAAACAGTGCTCATGGTACTAACCTAGGCTCCTGAGAAACGGAACTTTCAAAAAAAATCCTTCTCTAAACAGTCAAATGCCACTGATTAAAGGCGCTGGCTTTCTCACAGCCAGGCTCGATGCTGAACTCACCAGCCTGTCCCATCCAGGAATTCATAGCTGCTTCTCTATTATAATTATTTCAGTTAGTTATACATGAAAAATCTAGAAACATTCCACAAACAAGGTGATCGGTATTAATCAAAAGAAAGTGCTTCTTTGCAACAACTACTGCAAGAGAAGTTGTATGCCCAACTTATTACCTGGATGTTTTATCTATCAGAATACAGTAACTAATAAAAAGTTGACTTAAGCAGGATCAGACCACAGTTCTATCTAGGAATGTAAATCTTCATCATCCCATGCAAGGACAAATAATTGTGGTATTTTCTCTCTGCTACGGGAGAAAACTAATATTCCTCTGTAGTATTTTCCCCACCCAAATGTCTCAAAGCGTTGCAAGTTATTCTCTAGAGAAAAATATGACATTTTTGCAAACACACACACACCACCCCCATCTTCTATGCAGAAACAGTTTTTTTTCCTGCACAAAACCCCACATGCTTTTCTCGCTTTTCTCCTCAGAATAATTTCTCCACAACACTTCAGGATCTTGAATAATAAAAACAAACAAACAAGCACAAAATTTTCAGTCTATTTTTCTTCCTGATAGGGTCTCCTGACTGTTGGGAAACTCATTTTTCAATCTGGGAATGAACAATTACAAATATTCTTTCTGTCTCTGGTACTTTCGGGTCCAGTACTGGCTGCTCAGTCTAGCACCACCCCCCTGCTTCAAGTGTGACTGCTTTAGATGCTTGAATTTAGGAGAGGTCATATTTTGTTCAGCCTTCAGTTCCTTCATCTGACTACCTGCATCCTACCTAGGAACACTTTCCTTATCCAAGGAAGAGGAGAAAAAACACTGATATTACTGTACTTGCATTTATCAAAGCCTTTTCTCCACATGTGTTGTTAGTATTGAGAGATTAGGGATGGTGTTGACATTGAGTTTGGTGAATGGATAAAGTACTCTCTCTGTGTGTTTAAGACAGTAAAAAGTGGGGAAACAATTGGTAGAAAAGATCTTAGGTCTTGTCCTAGAAGTTCAAAAAATAAATAAATAAATTGGGGAATATACAGTTCAGGATGTAGGAAAAGCATGGGGCGGGGAGAAAGGAAAAAAAGAAAAAAGCAGATGGAGCTGCAGAGAAAAATGACCAAAATTCTCATCCTTACAAAACGATACTATGCTAGCAATTTCTTTAACAGGAATAATGATAATTCATCTGATAAACAGTCTCAGTATCTTCACAACCACTAAAAACCCCTACTCTTCCCTCAACTAAATTAAGTCTTGTGATTCTGTAACAATCCGTCCTGAAAAATTAAGAAGGTCTTCAATTTGGAGAAAAAGCACAATGATTTAAAAAATTAGTCAGCTTCTCAGTGCTACTGCTTAGATGTAATTTTTATCCAGAGCTAATTAATTTCAAAAAATTATAGGATATAGAGAAGCAACCTTTTAAATACTTTTTTTTTCAATCCCACATTTCCATAAAAACACAGAAAAGTGCAAAATTACACCCAAATTCACAACAAAATTCTAGATAACTGGCAGTCCATAGTGCATTACAAGGAACTGAGATAGCTATTTGATATTTTATGGTTCATCATCACTAACATTTGGGTCACACTGCTTGACACAATATAAAGACATTAAAATTATGCCTTCTTCCAAATCCTTGATCTCTGACTCATGTATTATCTCTGGATAGTACCCTTTAAAAAAAAACCAGGTCCACAATTTAACTACTAAATGGACAGATTGCAATTATTTAGCATAGTTCTAAATATTTTTATGAGGCACAACATAAAAGAAAAGATGGGCTGGGATCAGTAGACATTAAACGAAACAGCACACTTGACTGTGACTGAAACTAATTAGATCAGTAGGGTACAGGTCAGAACGCAAAATCCTGACTTCCGTCAACAGAATGTTCATGTTGACTCAAAATCTGAATGTCCACACTGTGCTCAGTTCCTGTCTTGCATACCTGTGGTTCTCTGATACATTCTGGATCTACTGTTTTACTGTCTTTGCATGCAGGACTCGTGGACATGGGATGTGGAGTTCTAGCATACCCTAGTGATATGATTAGAGAGTGATAGGACTCAAAAACCCATGTGTATGATCTCCAATGAAGTTAAAGTTGGAGGCCACAATCATGGAAACTAGAGTGTAGTAGGGCCCAGAATATGCCCTGGTTGTGCCAGAGTTTTTATTCCCCCACCTGAAGCAGATGCTTCATTTATTTCCAGAATGGGCTGGAAAGTGGTATAAAAATACCATATCCTAAGATTATTCCTAAAATGCTTTCTCCCCTCCCTCAATCTGTATACATGAAAAGCCAAAATATAGTTGTGAGATTTCCAAGCAAAAGATGACCTGGGCTCCTTTTATCCAACTGCCGAGCAACCTGCAACAGTCTTTACTCACAGCCTGGGGGTGAAAAGTCAGCATGAAACATATTGCACACAGATAGAGTCAGAAACAATTTACAGATTAAAATGTAAAGACAAAGCACTTTACCTCAGCAACTTTAGCTACAGAGGTTGCTATGGCTACATGTTAAATACAGTTTGATTCAAAATCACTGCCCTCCATGCACATTTGTATCTACTAGAGCAGGGCTGAGGAGCCTGTAGCCCTGCAGACATTGCTGAATTCCCAATTTCATCAGAGCCATCCTGGCAATCTGATAAGGGAGTTGAGCATTCCTTCAACAATATCAGGAGAGACCCAATCTTCTAGAAGAACAATAGCAACAACTGCTGCTAGGCTAGAGGAGCCTTCTTGGGTTGGCCAAGTCTTCACGAGGCAATTTAGTAATTTAGAACGATTTAAAGACTGGATCATCAAAAAGTGAGGCACTGAAAAACAGGGGATGGTTGTACAGAGAAAGGCCATTTTTAATTATTGCTCCACCTGGTTTGTTTATTATCAAGCATTATGATCCTCCTTTGCAGAAGTCAAAGGAGGATCATAATCAGAAGTCATGTAACTGGCAGCTGGGCCAGGAGATACTACTTAGTTAAATTTAGCTAAGCTGATCTACAATCTCAGCCAATGTTTTAAAACAAAGACAGCTTTACTGATACATACCAACAATCATCCTCACCACTATGCCAACTCTTTAAGTAATATATGTCAGAGCAGGGAACAAATGATATGCACATATCTTTTACCCAAATTCACAGATTCCAAAGATAAGGACAAGTTATTAACTATGTAATAGTGAAACATGTACAGTTCTCCCTACACATTTGCAGGTTTCATTTTCAGGAATTTGATTATTTGCGAGGTGCTCGCTTACTCTCCCCCATTCTCCCTCTCCCATTCCCTGGCCTGGGCCAGTGGCAGGAGGGTGCAGGGAGGGCAATTGCCCATTCCTTCTGCTCCTTCCACCACCACCGAGAGCTTCCCCGCTGGCTTTCTCCGTGCCCCCACCTGCGCAATCACACTGGCAGAGGTAAGAAGAAAGCCAGCAGGGAAGCTCTTCCCTCCCTGGCTGTTTCCCGTGCCTCCCCCCACCCCTGCGATCGGGATTGCATGGGAGGGGGTGAGGAGAAAGCCAGCAGGGAAGGTCTGTCCCCACTGGGTCTCTCCTGTGCATGGGTGGGGTCTGCAGTTATTTGTGTGTTTTTCACTTTCACGTGGGTTCTTTTTCCCTATCTCCTGAGAAAGTGAAAGGCCTACTGTATATTTTTCATATCTCTGACTACATCATGCATATGCTAACAACACATTCATATTGGCCTCTTACTGAGGCTTTCTTTTGTATGTCAGTTACTTGTCTAGGTTAAACAAAATCACCATGAAATGAAAGCCATGAGGGACTCTCATTGCATGACTTCTGTAACTTATTTTAATGCATTATGCACAAAGAATTCCTAGTTAAGGGTTGCTTCTCCTGCTTCCATAGCAGTGGCTCAGAAGGAGATATCTGACTTCAGCCAAGCTAAGTGGGGCTCCTATTTATTGTTCATTACTGGTGCAGCTTACTGGAAACAAACATATTCTTTCTGATGATTCTTTTTCTGATGGTTCTCATGCACCCTTGCCCTGTTTCAAAAGTGGAAAACCTTTGGTATCCCACATGTTTTAGACTTCAACTTCCAGAAGCCCCATCAGCATGTTCAACAATAAGGAATTATTGAAACTACATATCAAAACATCTGGCCAGCTGAAAACATCTTAAGTCTATTGTGTGTTCACTTCACAATTTCCCACCTCATGACTGTCTCTACATTTCAGATAGGCCACACAGAAGTGGCTAAAATAACATACCAACACTAATTCTACGCAGTGCTTTCAGAGCAGAGCATAAGTTTAAGCAGCAAAACTTCTGGTCTGTATTCAGTTGTGTCACTGGCCCTTTTCACTAGCAGTTACATATTTTTAAATTAGTACAAAAGTGGTATCCAATATAGTTTCTATTGCACAAGTGAGTGTGGAACATGTTTGTACAAGCAATTGTACAAGAGGTGATTCAAGATGTTGCACTACGTTTTGCTGCAAGGTGTAAGCCACCACAACTGCACTTGCAGGGGTTTTCATTCTGCAAGAGTTAGGTTGGATTTAGCAATCTTCTATGTTTGGATTTGGAACCTTGTTAATTCTGTAGAGTAAAAAGGGCTACACTGCTCATTTACCCAGTATGAGAGAGAACACATTTAGTTGAATATCTTACAATGAATATATTATTTTTTAGAAAATGGCATTAAGGATCCTACAAATGCTTTTAAAAAAAGAATTCCTAGAATTCAGAAGTATAGCAATACAAGAGAAAAAATGCCCTTGAATATTTTTTGCATTCACACTGGAGAGCATGCTTAAAAAGATTAATAATAAACATCTATGCCATCAATTGTGGGCAAATGTAGCTCTATGTAATTTTTTTTTTTTATTTTGTTCGAATTCTTCCAGGGTGAATAAATAAGGCTCCCTGACAAGCCTCTAATTAATAAACCAGTGATCCTCAACATCATAGTGTAGTTAATGTTCCTGTTCATTATAAGATATCTAATAAACAGCCTAAGGAGATATTGTACCAGAAGAAAAGAAAAACCCACTGTCAGTTGCAACATGGTTCCACCCACACATCCTACTAACAGCAGCAGCAAGATACAAGATCATTAGTCTCACTAACCTGTGGTGTCATTCCATGGCAGATATACATGATTGGAATATTTTCTGTGTCTGGCCCCTGATCAAGGCACAAATCACTTTTTAAGGAATTCTGCAGCTAGAGAATATGAAGTGGGGAGGGGAGATGAAAAACAAGAGAAAAAGGAAAATGCAAAACAAAATCTGTTAAAATAGAACAAATATCACATCTGATCATGGCTAAAATGCTTAAACGTTTAGAAGCAACATGTTATGACCTACTAAGGCCTAAATACTCTAAAGGTGCCTGGTCTGGGCTGATTTTGGCTCAGTACTTGGATGGGAGATTACCAACAAATACAAGCACTGTAGGCTACACTTCAGAGGAAGGAACTGGCAAAACCACCTCTGAGTATTCCTTAAGAAACCTCTATGAAATTCATGGGGTCACTCCAAGTTAAGAGGCAACTTGAAAGCACATACTCCTACTGCTGGAGCATCTGCAGTATACCTAGTTTTACATCCAGGCTATAACCCTCCAGAAATGTTTGCATTCACAGACATTTTCTGGGATCCTGACATCACAAGTGACTTTATGTTTACCTATTTAATGATAACTCTATTCCTGGTTTGGGTCTCTTATTGAGAAAATTCCCTCACTTTCACAAGGAAAGCAAGTCTTTCAGGTGAAATTACAGAGGTGCTCAGAACCTTTAGTAAACAGAGGAAGGTCACAGATGGTACAGCATCTCCACTTGTGTCCTAATGGTCATACAGTATGGCCAAAATACTCATTACTGTAAATAGCAGAAGGAGCTATGTCCTTTCTCCTTTCCTAAATGTAGGATAATCTTATGTGTCTTAGGGACCTGGCACAGCTCGTTCAGGGTACTTTAACCTATATTAAGTATTTTCTTCTCTCATTCTTGCATGCAAAAACAAGAAAAACCATGTTTTAGCCCTCCTTGCCTGTGAGATGTTTTCCGTCAGTCTCAGGAGAGTTCTCCATACCTTCCAATTCTCCTGATTTGGCAAGGACAGTCCTGATTATCTTCTGTTGCCCCACTTTTTAAACTGCTTTTAAAATGTCCTGGTTTCTTTCTCCTCCTTCCACCTTCCACCTTTGTGCTCAGCTTAATTTAATTGCTGCAAACTGAATCAAGGGTGCAAAAGTAGTTTATACTCAGGCTCTCTCTGCAGTACACCTATTCCACTTTCAACATCCTGTGGAATTCTGGAGTTTGTAGTTTACTGAGGCCAAAGAGCAATCTGGATGAGAATTCTAAATGCTCCTCCCTAAACTGCAAACCCCATGATTCCATAGGTTGTTGAAGGTGGAATAATAGTATTATAACAGTGTAGTGCAGAAATAGCCTCGGTTAACTCTGTGGGGGAGAGGGCAGGAAGGGGCAAAATCTTGCCCTTCCTGGTAGACTCAGGCAAAAGCAAACTGTTGCAGCATCTTCTATTTTGTGTGTTCTTCCTCATGAATAACTTTTGTCATCTTGGTCACACTCTGACATTGCTTGGACAGATGGTCCAAGTTTCATTTTTCAAATATTGGAGGCTATAGATTTGTGCAAATAACCTTTGTGCAAAGTGCATACAGTATATGGCTAAATTACTAAAGCTGCTGCCTTTTTGCTTTAGAAGCATCAGAAGAAATGTTTGCCTCTTTGGGGTCAATCCACCTGACCTCCTATGTTTGCTGTATATGTGTGCTTTTCTTCACAAAGGAAGAGATACAAGGTTTGTGCAAACAGTTCTGCATGAATTACAAAAAACACTCTGGAAAGCAAAACATTCCTCCCATTCTCAGTGAGAACTCTTGAAAAGGCTAGCAGTTTCTTGTCAGACTGTTTCAACACGTCAGAACAGCTTTTCCAATCAAGAATGCACATATCCTTTACAAACTTGAACTCTTTCTCCCTCTGTGTTGATGATCTAAACTGGATGTCTGATGCCTCTGAATTACCCAAAGGTGATTAATTGATTTATGTTTTGGCAACTTAAATTTCAGGCACAAAGGCCCTTACCTTGATCAGGACCATTCAGGAGGCTGGGGTGTGAAAAGCTCATCTGCCCACTACATCTTTAAAGTTAATGTTTAGATTGATCCCAAGATGTTCACAGAAGAAATATTTATGACTTTCTCTCCCCATAGTCACCTGCCTGCACCTCTGAAAATGTGGGGACTCTTGTGAATGATGTGGGCTGGGACATGTGGGACTGCTGTGCTAGTGAAGTGATGAAAGCTTGCTTAAGGAAAAATTCAGGAAAATTTCCCACCCTTTCTTCCTCATAGCAGCCCTCTGTGCTTGAAGGAGAAATGTCAGAAAGTGACCATATGGCCTAAATGAGGTAGAGCCATGTTGATGAAAACAGTTTGTTTAGACATGGAAAACACTGTGAGTTCCTAGTGATTTCAACTTAAGTCACACAAGTACAACACATTCTGAATCAGGTTCCAAACACCTGGTTTTATTAGTTGGGATAACAGCTAAAACACAAATAAAATACAAAGGACAAGTGTGGTGTACATTGTTTGAAACTAGTGTTTGATCCTTCTTGGTGAGTTTGCATGACTATCGTAGTCTTTTAATGCTCAGTTGTTGCCACTGCATGTTTTTGTAAGAATTCTATATAAAATTAGCTTACTAGTAATTGCTTGGTTTGTGTGGAACCCTGATCTTACAAGCCAGACTTCACTCAAAATTGTGTCATTAAACAAACTGCTGAGTTCAGACTATCAGATTCCATTCCTGAACCTTAAAGGGTTAAAATTTCTCCCCTTTGTGGCCTAGAAAACATGACTCCAAAGAGACTTCAGGAGACTTTGTGGTGTACCTTCTGTTGTTACCTTTTTATAGTTCTGTGAGCTTTCTTTGGTCCAGCATCTGGCATCTTCAGGTATACAGGGGAAAAACATTAAAAAAAAAACAACCCCTGCTGAGTTAGACCAAGCCCTATCCCTGAAGTATCTTCCTTTTTACAATAGCTGGCAAAACGCCACCTGAGAGGTGAACTTAATAGCACCTTCCTGTCTGTGCACCCCAACTGGTGATTCTCAAGGGCACGTTCCCTCTGATCTTGGAGACAGTAAATAGTCGCCATTACTAGGAGGTACTGACAGTCGCACCTTCAATAAATTTTTCTAGGCCTTTCCCAAACTTGTACACACAGATGTTACAAACTGCAACTTTTATCATCCCCAGCTGGATGGCCAACAGTTAAGAACTATGAGAGTTGTAGTACCAAACATCAGAAAGTTTAGGCAGGCTGCTTAATCCCCTTGAAATATATGGCTGGCTATGAAGAGGTAGGGAAATACTCCCCTATGGAACCCTGCAGAGTGACTGCCACTGAGCTAGATGGACCGGTGATCTAACATAATATAAGAAAGTGACGTACGTTCTAGCAAGTGTTAGTTTCTTTCATCAAAAACTATGGCTTAAGACTGGAATTCCCTCATTAATCCTGAACTCTTCCCTCTATGAGCAAATCCCCTAAAAACAATGCAACTGTATGGATGAACATCAGTGAGGTTGCAGCCAAGTGGGATTAAAAAAAATGTCATATATACAGAACAAGCCCTATGAAGTAGCCAGTGTAGACAGTGTGATAAAAGTACAATTGGATACTAGATGAACAGCTACATTCATTGATCTCTAGTATGTCAAGATAATTTGATGTCTTGCGCACTACTCTTTAGTATTTTAGCTTTCCTTGAGAACTGCTATAAGAAGCCTGGCACAGATCTTGATGCCTTTGTGGGGCTGATCAGAGCTTTTAATTTATGCCTGTCAAAGAAATGTTGGATTAATCCAACAAGTGTGTGACAGAAAATTCAGTTATTCCTCTGGTGTGTTCTATTTCCCCTACTTATATCTTTGATCAAAGAAGCTTTAGGCATCACTTTTAACAATAAGAACAGTCTCCCATTAAATGAGAAATCTATTCACTTTTTATGAGATTCTGGACCAACTTTGTATCTCTGGTACTTAGGAAAGAAAGTTCTTGATAAACACAGAACTCTTGTTGCTGGGGGCCATCTCAGTTTGCTATGCTAAGCATACATTTGTTTGCAAGTAAATCCCATTAAGTATAATGTGATGGGACTTATTCTTAATTACACACAGTAATGACCGAGCTGTTATCTGAAGAACAATCAGTTTTATTAGTTTTGATTGTAGCTCTTTTGTATTAGCTAAAACACATGGCAAATATCTTTCTCACATTTTTAATGGTGGGCTCTATCCCATCTGTTATTCATGTGTTGATTGTGTGAGAATATTGTTTAACATAAGGAGTGAGTACCACTATTAAAAATGAGCAAAGTGCAATTCTATCTAAAACATTTAATTAGTGAGTTCCTTATAGAATTTACTTTGTGGAATACAATAGTTGGCAGAAAGTAAAAATTGATTTGTTTAATCTACACTGGCTGCCCATTCAATTCCAGGCTGATTGTTATGGACATAACACCAGGTTATTTGAAAGGTCACTTCCTTCTACATGGGCCGGCCCATATACTGTGACTTTCATCTGAGGCACTGCTTCACATCCCATTGCCACTGAAGCAGAGCAACTGGAAATTATGTTGGAAAACTCTCTGTCTTTGGAAAGCTCAAGTGACTGCCTCCTCAGTGGTTTCTTCTTTGAATATCAATACATACCTATTTCACCAAGTCTTTGGCTTTACAGTTGTTTGCTCCTTATGCTATAAATTTATTTGAGCCATATCCAGTTTTCAGCCCTCTGGGCCTTTCCGCACTACACTGTTATAATGCTATTATTCCACTTTCAACATCCTGTGGAATTCTGGGATTGGTAGTTGACGGAGGCCAAACAGCTCTTTGGCTGAGAATTCTAAGCATCCCTCCCTAAACTGCAAAGCCCAAGATTCCATAGGATGTTGAAAGTGCAATAATAGCACTTCCTTCCTGATGGTCAGAGCTGTCCAGCAGTGGAAGATGCTGCCTTGGACTGTGGTGGAGTCTCCTTTCTTTGGAGGTTTTTAAGCAGAGGCTGGATGGCCATCTGTTGGAAATGCTTTGATGTGTGTTCCTGCATGGCAAGGGGTTGAACTGGATGGGGTCTCTTCCAACTCTATGATTCTATAATAGTGTAGTGCAGAAAGGTCCCCTTATTTTTAACTGTATTGTTATATTGCATTCCATATATGTTGGCTTTTATTTTAATTTTAAAGATTATAATGTGCACTAAGATCCCTTTAAGGCTGAAATGTGGGATGGGAATACTTAGACAAATAAATAACTACTAGCAATAGGGCAAATTAGAAATACTAATGGATTTACTACAATTGAGCCAGGATAACCCCAACACTTTTGAAGATTTAGACTCGAGAACATTTTTAAAACTAGGGCTTGCAAAATGGCATAAGGATCCAGAAAATACCATGTCTAATACCACAGGTGTGTCCTGTGTGGGGAAAAAGTAACATGAGAAATAGCTCTATATTTAATGTTTTGCATATAATATTGCCTGTCTATGTTTAGTACCTCTTGGTTATCCCATAGTGTAAATATGGGTAATTCTGGTCTGTGGGCCACATGTAACCACTACGGGAAACCAGTTTCCTAAATATCTCAGCCACAAGCTTCCTAATTCATTCCTGGTCATCATGGAGGAGAAGGAGGAAGAAAGTTAGAGAGGAGGACTTGGGAATACCCTCCCTTCACACTGCCCTCCCTATGAAAATTCTGTTCTAGTCAGCCGGAAGACTTTCTGTCCATCTACTCTCTTTCCTTCCAGGATTCTAAGATTTTTTTCCCTTTGACTTCATGTGGCTATGTGAAATATTTGTAGAAAAGATAGCAATGGGAGTACTTACAAAATATTGTGCTATCTAGGGTGAATACATATATGCAATGAAAAATTTGGTCAGGAAATGTTTTTGTAGTGTTTTACTAGTGATGGAAAAATATTTGAAAATATTCAAAATGTGGTTTTAGAAAGGTTTTACTCGCTGAGAACAGCAATGTAATTCTTCACTGATTTAATTCTCAAAGGAAGTAGTGAGTACTTTTCACTATTTTCATCCTGCTGTCAGAAAGTCTTTGAAAACTGCAGTTTTCCAAGATTATTTGCAGTTCCTGGCTTATTCTGTACAAAATTCACATGTGACTTTTGTGTGTGTGCAGTATTTTATGCACAAAAAAATAATATTTCTGCACAGAACATAGTATTTTCTGAGGAGCAAATGCTGTAGCTGAGGACCTGATCTGTGCAAAATTTGCCCTTTTTCTTTGCACAGAAAACAGCACTGCCAGTACAGGAAACCATAGGGGAAAATCAAAAGAAAATCACATTTTGCAGATTTTCTTGCTTCTTTTCCCTGCAGGTATTTCAAGATATTATCACCCTGGGCCACTACCAAGATTATTTGGACCTGTTCATAATTCTGACATTTAGATAATATTCAGTGCTTCTGAAAGTTTTGGAAAATTAAAGTATATAATGAGGCCCAGGTACATGTTACTTGGTTCCCCTCTCATCAAAGAAAACCTTTTTCTTCAGGATATGTTGTGGGTTTTGACTTGTCCAGCACTTAGTGATAATTTTAAAAATAAAAATACAACTAATTGTTTGTTGTTGATGTTTATATTATCTTAATTCTATTTTGTGAAGTGCCCAGAAATTTTTCAAATTGAAGGGTGCTGTGCAAATCCTTAAAGTACAAAACTACAAAACTATATTTAGCATACTTTCCCCATACCTGCATTTTCCTATCTAGTGTCTAACTTGTCTCACAACACTGTGAACTAGTTGCATTGTCCCCAGGATCAGAAGAACATGTTTTCATACACTTCTGACTTTGGTATACTACACACGGTACACAACATTATCACAATGGTCTGCACATCTGTATATTCTTGTTCTTTCGCAACGTCTCAATATTTGAACAAGGCTTCTTATATTTTATAGGAAGTTATGCAAATAAGTGTATTTGGCTAGCACTGCAGATACATTCAGAAGACTGTTTATTAGCCTAATGTTAAGGAAAAGGAAGGAGTAGCTCTTATCAATGTTTCTTTGCCCACTTGCCTGAAGCATATTCATACACGTTCTGGCAAGTGGCTATTTATCAGCTTCTGTTTGGTGACACGATATACACTTAACAGCATTTCAAATCAGCACATTCTGAAAATTCAGTCAAGGGTTGTTGTTTTTTGCAATATAAGGACAAAAGTAAAGTACTGAAGAAAAAGAGAAAAGGAAGCACAATGTGTATCTCTTAGGCAGAGCAACACCATCAACCCATGCCTACTAATCACCAGCTACTCATTTAATAAATGGCCCACAATTTGTCCCGAGGCCTTTAACACGCCATATGTAGGAACTATTCCTCCCTGCTGTCTTCCTGCGAACAGTCAAGGTAAATAAAATAGAATTCTTACCACCCCATAGGCCACAGTGTCTGAGTACATTCTCATTTCTGGATACACACTGACAAGATACCACCTAAAGGTCTTGCATTGCAGCTTTTTCCTCAAAGCTTTCCTCTCAGAAATATCACCAATGTCAATGCCAGAATCCTGGGCAAATGGAACAGAAAAAAAATACGTTAGAGAGATTATTTGCAGTTACAGAGTGTTTATCATTTTGCCCCACTGCTTTGTACAGCCCAGCAAAATACAGCAACAGAGAGACAGGCACCACAATGTGATTAAAATACTTCCCTTTGTTATATTTAAAAGCTGTTCATACAAAATCAAACTTACTTTGTGTGTGTGTTTAAAGATATCACTGTCATTTGGAAGCATGATCCAGGGTTCTTATATAATCAATGGAACACTTTCCATTGGCCTTGGTGGATTTTTAATGAGGTTCCAGAGCAATATTTTTTTAAAAGCAGCTTACAGATTCCAGAGCAAAGAGTGCTAAACAGCAAGTAGTCCTGGAAAGCACATTTCTGTTGGTAGAAATATGGCCTATTTTACAGATTCCATTAGCCAGCAAATTATAATGTTAGGATTTCTTTTTTCATTGCAAAGAACAGATATTCTGTTCACCTTTTCCAACTGTTGGCCAGCCTTTCTGTTATTGTTGTTGTTGATATAAACATTTCAGCAAATGCCTTTGTTAAATGCATTTGCAAAACTCTGCCTCCTCCTTTTTTATTACATTTTATAGGTAAGTCTTGGCTTGTGTAATGCAGTTCTATGGAGTTCATGATACATGAGTTACGTAAAGAGCCTGTAAGTGGAGATCAATAATTTATCTCATTATAGTTATACAGCAAAGATTTTTAGAGAGGCATCTAAATGCAAATTCAGGACCACTGTTTGACAGAAAGTAAAATGAGACATGTTTACTGCAGAGTATAACCTTGCACACAGCTCAAAATATTTAAACAAAAATACAAAATAAATAAACTTTACATAAAAATATTATCTTCTGGTAGATTAGAGA
The DNA here is from genome assembly GCA_948474755.1 of Ctenosaura bakeri. Taxonomy (NCBI): domain Eukaryota; kingdom Metazoa; phylum Chordata; class Lepidosauria; order Squamata; family Iguanidae; genus Ctenosaura; species Ctenosaura bakeri. Next base: position 620,111 of record CAOLHI010000329.1, read on the forward strand.
GCCTTGTTTAGGTAATAAGTACCTGCCCTCTTTATAACCTTCCAGGAAAAGAAGAATTAAATTTCTTTTGCTTTCTAGGCTTTTCAAAGATTGGTGCAGCACATAAATGCTTGCCACACAGATACAGTGCTGATGGTACCAAAGGTGCGAAAAAGAGGGATAGGAAGAATGGTTATCCTCTGACAGATTACACTCTGATTAAGTGCAGAGGTGTAAAAGATTTCTCATAAACTTGGTCACTCTTGACAGAAAAAGGTTGTCTTGAGCAATGACTCAACTCATTAAGAAAACAAGGAACAGCCATAAGACACTTTGCTCTTCGGGACTTTTCTGTGTGTAACAAATTCATCAATACAAAAATATGTGCTATTTTGCATAGAAAACATGTTTTTGTTTTTTTTTGCAGAAAACTTTTTTTGAGCAAAAAGTAACTTTTTTTTTGCATAGGAAACAATGCATTTTGTACAAATTAATATTTTTCAAGTCACCAAGAGCAAACAGACATCAAAAGCTGTGCAGAATTTTGTGGATTCTTAAGCAGTGGGGAAAACTGCTGAACTTATTCTTGTATGTAACAATGAAATAAGCCAGCACTTTTGGGACTGAGAGAAAGTAGGTAGCAGAAGCTTTCATGGACTTAAATCTCTTTATCAGACATATGCAGTGAAGTGCCTATGAACAGACCTTTCTAGATATGGATGAGCAGATAGTATGTGTGAACAGTAACAAATGCAAAACCTGTGGGTATGGTGATGAGGTGACAAGTTCAGTTTTAATCATGGTTATTGGGGTATAAAGGCAGGAGGAAAGATGTTGCCTAAAGCCAGGGTGAATAGATAACCATATGAATGGTGGAGGGAGTTACTGGAATGTAATGTGATGCTGGCTCATCTTTCTGTTTTCTAAAATGTACATTCAGCTTAGAGTGAATTTTTTGTTGTTGCTGGTTATAAACCTCCTCTTTTGTTCCTGTTTATGTACATAGTTTGAAAATTACAGTAACCAAAACAGATCTGGAGCATTCTAAACTAGGGGAAATCTTCTGATACTATGCTATTGCTTTCGTTACCCTGACTTCTAGGGGTAATCCTTGGAGGACATCCTGATTTGCTCTAAAATGCCAAAATTGGGGGAAATTAGCAAAGTACTGGCTTCTAGCTGCAGAGGGCAGGGCAACAGTGAGACCTTATAACCCAATGTCTACAGACTCAGATCGGGAAATAACCAGGTTGTAAGTTCACTCAAGATGTTTTATTAGAATATATGTGTGACACACTCTCTGAGCCTCAAACTCTCATGCAAACACACAAGGACTATTGAAATGGAAGGAGGTGAAAATTGACAGGGGAAAAGCAGAGGGAATTAGAGGAGAGGGTAATACTGTACCAGTCCTGATGTCCTTGGCTGGAAAAAGATGAGCGGGAAGCAGAACTCTGTGTATGGGAGGGGCTGAGAGGAGCCTCGACAGACAGTGTGACAGACTGCCAGTCAAATCTGGGAGATCTCCAAAAATAGAGTCCAAAATGGGGTCTAGTTATAGGGCTGACCATGTCCTGGGGGCAGACCCTCTTCCCAGAAAGAACAATGGCTGAACTATACAGGTGTGATGGCCACCTGATGGCTGCATGATGTCCACACGACATCTGCCTAATGGCTGCATGATGGTAGTACCAGGTAGCTGGACATTGCTTTGATATGCCTTACTTTGTTCCCGGCATTCAGGGGGGAATCAAGCAATATCCCCAATGTATTGCTGTGCTGATGACCTATTACCTGTGCCTACGTGCCTTTCTGAGATTTCCTATGGAGACATGACGGGGGGAAGTTTCGAGTCTTTGATCTCTTGTCCGTTCGCTAGCCTGACTGTCAACATGCCAACACAGTTACCTCTGGCTTGCATGTATTTTTAATATAGAATCATTCTTCCTGGGAGGGGGGTAGGCTTATGGGGTAACACTTTCCCTGCCAAGTTATAACAAAGGGATGTGCTAACACTTAAAAAAGAGTTAGGGGGGCTGTTAGACTTTAGCATCCCATTAAATAATTCTCAAACAAGAGTCCAGAATTCTTTACTCCAGTGTGTGATGGTAGTGCTTGATTCATTGGGCACTGAAGAATGGCTCTGGCACCAGCTGCAAATATATTTTTTAAAAACCCAAGAAACTAGAGCTTGGATAAGTTCCTTTTCTGAGCTGCAACACACAGAATTCCCTCAGAACACGCTGAAAGCAACTCTCTAAGAGTTGTCGTTTGTAACTAATGTGGTCTTCCAGCTGTCCCTATGAGATTCTAGGGTAACCAGAGGGAAAAGGATTCTCAAAGGTCCAAAAGGTCACACCATCATTCTGAATTAAATTAAACTTTAATCTGGTGCCTGACAACAAAGAGCTATTTATAGATAAATACACCTCTCTTTTCCCTAGATGTCAGAAGGATTATAGCTTTTGGACCACATTAAGTCTCTAAGGCATTTTAGTGAAATCTTTTGCAGCTTGATATAGTCCTGAGAATGTAACTCTTTAATATGGAAGAACGTGTTTCTCACCCTTATGACTGTACAGATAATTTGGAAATTGGAGTGTTACAAATGCTAAAGTGTGATGTTGTGGTTGAGTCTTGGGCTATGACTCTGGAGACCAGGGTCTGAATCCCTGCTTGGCCAGGCAAATCAACTAGGTGATCTTGGGCAAATAACAATTTCTCAGCCTTGCAGGAAGGCAAAGGCAAATCCCCTCTGAACAAACTTGCCAAGAAAACCTGATGACAGGTTCACCTTTGGGCTGCCCAAAGTCAGAAACAACTTGAAAGGCACACAACAACAACAACAGAAACATGGTAAAAGACATCTGTAGTAAGAAGGGAAAATAATGTCCAAGTTCACTGTTGCTCAAATTTCAGGAAATGTAAGTATGAAGATTTGACAAGCCTTTTGAAAACAGTATGCAAGCAGCTCAATTGTGTCTTGTAGTGTGTAGACCAAGATTAACATAATTTTTGCCAAGTAATTACATACCCACACTAGCAGGTTTCTTTTTAAAATAAAACTGAAAGTACATATGAGGGATACAGTATTTGGTTACTAAATTGTTCAGAATATGTTACCTGCGAGAGGAAAAAAACCAGTGTTGGTGTTCTTTGTACATTAACCTTTCCAGTTAATGCTTCTCCTTTTCACAGGAACATGCAAAATTATCCATTAATCCTGTTTTGCACCCACAGTTCTAAGGAATGTGGGCCTCCCTGCAAAATATGCCCTATTTTTTGGAGGAGGCAGAGTTATTTCTTGAAGCAGAAAAGACATCCCTGAGATGTGGGCTTTGAAAGACATTTGCCACATAGAACAGTGCTCCTCTGCTAAAGTATAAACATGGATCGTATAGAGTTTTAACTTCTTGACAAGTTTATGAGGTGGTCAGCTTCAGCCTGAGGAAAATAATAATAATAATAATAATAATATGAAGAAGAAGAAGAAGAAGAAGAAGAAGAAGAAGAAGAAGAAGAAGAAGAAGAAGAAGAAGAAGAGAAGACTGAACTGCCTTTGCAGGCTCCTTATCTCTGCTTTTTTCCCATTTCTAATTTATTCTTCTTCAGCCAGGCATCTCCACAACACAATTTTTTAACTCCCTGGGGTAGAGAGTGTTGGCTAGGGATGATGAAAACAGTAGCATAACCTAAAGAACATTGCACTGGGGAAGACTACTCTAGTCTTTCTGCCAGTATCCATGTAGGATGAACTTTGTGAGCCTCTACTCCTTCACATTTTCTTCATGATGCAACTACAAAGCAAATTGTGCTAGATATGTACATTAGAACTTTTTTAAAAAACAACAACAACAACTATAGTAGTCTTGGAAATGTCTTATGACATTGTCCCATTCTGACTCTTCATAAAGGAAAACATGTCACTGCCAATGCTGTGTACCTTTCAGCTGTGTTGCTATAAGCCTACATCCTGTCGCTCAGATCTCAGCAACAGCTACCTGGCTTTTCTTGCCCTCCTCTCTACTTTTGCTACCAGAATGCAGGTCAAACACTGAAGATAAAAAACAGGAAATAACTGATATGACTATCATCCCACAGAGATGAGCTCTAGGAGCAGGGGAAGACAAGTTGTGGCCCACCACCAGCCCTAACTAAACGGCTAGAGGGTCATTAAGCCACACATCTGCACTCTAAAAGTTTCTGGACAGCTACTCTTTGAAACAAAATGGGGAACTGTAGAATTCTTGGCCTAGTCCAAGAGGAAATGACAGGTAAATCTCTGTAAGTAGCAATCAATTATTCTGCCCTTGTTCTTTGTATTGGGCATCCTAACTGAAGCTGAAATTTAAATTAAGTCCCACTAAACTCAACAATATTTACTTCTGATTGGATGTGTGCAAGACTGTACAGTTTTGTCTATTTTGAGGGCTTCAACTCATTCATCCACTCTGTAATCAACAAGCTATAAAGCTATAATAAAAATGATAAATTGTAAGGACGTTTTCAAAAAGGACACATGACTGATCTTGAATTTCCTGCATGTTTGTGCTCAGTCAAATGTAAACAATTTTACAATACTAGCTATTAATGAACTACTGTGTTCATTATTTGCTACTGCAAGACAAGTTACATTGTCCAGCAGAATGAGCTGACACAATATGCCTCTGCAGGAACAACAGTGATTTGGTTCCATACATGGGCAACTTTTAGGAATTCTGCTCACAGGACACACCTAGGACTGCCACCTAATTTCAAAATTTCAAGAGTGAACTTTTGCGTGAAACTGGGGGTTCTTCTTAGGCAAACCTTAGAGCTTGGGAACACTAATTTTTTGGGTAATTCTCAAATTGTTTATGGTTCACAGTCTAAATCCGTCTAACTGGTAATCTGAATCAGAGTAGATCATGTGAATCACTTGCTGTATAGTAAATCAACACTTACAAAATCCTACTATTTCAATGGATCTACTCTACCTATTAAATTTAAATTTCTCCAAAGTTTTTCCAACATTCTGGGAAACCTCTGAAACAATATTGAAGAATCTGTATCAATTTTGAAATAGAGTCTGAGTTAGCCTACATATACAACACATTAAAAATGTAACTCACTGTTTTAAAATATGTAGGAAACCACATCTAAATGAAAGGCAGGAAAGTAAAACTCACGTCACCATGATATTTACAAGGAAAATCAGGCAAGTTTGATTTCAAGCAAAGTCTGGTATGGGGTTGTAAATCCTTGACTACTATATCCTTAAATGTGGAGATGAAAAATAACAATAGTCTTTGTCCATTGTGGGGGAAAAAAAAATATTCCTCTGCAGTGTCCTTGGTGTATCTGAACATCTTGAAATGTTGTAGAAGAATCATTCTGTGTCAAAGAACATGTGCCTTTAAAAAAAAATGTTCTCTGAAAAAAAAAATGTTCCTGCACAGGAAACAGGTTTTGTGGGGGGGAAATCCATCTATTTTTTTACACAGAATAATTCTCTTGCAACACTTCAGGATGCTTGGATACAGAGAGAAAATGATGCAAGGTTCTCTTTGGTCTATTATTTTTCCCCAAAGGTGTTTCCTGACTGTCACAAAATTCTGTTTTTCAACCAGTGAATGAATCATAATGAAGATTCTTCCTATCTGTACTCTGGTTTCCTTCCTCTTCCTTTGTTAGGTAACAATTTTGACATGTTTTGTTTTTGCTACAGGTTTCCTAAGGTGGTTTTAATACATAGCAATAAAGTACACTTCTTTCAATTGATTACCCTGTTGGATATAGACCAACAGAACCTCTTCTCTCAAGTGGCATGGACTTTTTGTTAGGTTCTGATATGGAAAGGTGACCATAAGGCTACAGTAAGGTACAGCCATGCTGAAAGAAACCTTTACATAACCAACCATATTTTAGAAGCTGTTAGTTATTAAGCCCTTGAGAATCTAAAGAAAAAGCAGATAACACTTCCAGAAAAGTCTGATTCCACCATTGACTAACTGGTACTTTCTTTTAATAACAATAACAGTCTGAAATGTAAGGGAAAGGTTTCACATGAATAGTTTTTAATTTGTTTTCACCTTTGACAATTTTACAGTCATTTTAATGACTATCGTTTAATGATTGGCTAATAAATATATAAAAGCTAGTGACTGGATTTGAGCATTGCACTATCACACTGGAGACCAGGGTTTGAATCCTTGCTTGGCTATGAAAACCCACTTGCCTCAGAGAAAGGCCACAGCAAACTCCCTCTGAACAGACCTTGTTAAGAAAATCCTATTATAGATTCACTTTAGGTTCTCCATAAATTGGAAACAACTTGAAGGCACACAGCAACAAAAAGTAAATATTTATGTACTCCTAAAACTGCTATATGTTGCTGTGTGCTGTTGCTGAGTAGATTTTCAAAAGTTGCTGTAAATGGTAAGGTATATATTTGTTTTGGTGCCAGCTTATCAGTCTGAATGCTGGACATCAGGACTTGGATGTCAGTAAATAAACTGCTCTCTTCAGTTCGCTAATGCCTTCATTCTTGAACAAAATGGGAGGAGGGAACTTCTCTACAGTTCCTCAGACTGGAAAGCTCTCATTTATAGTTAGCAATAGTTTGTTGGATCCCATGAGAGATATTCTCTGTGTGGGCATGGAGGGATCAACCACCAGTCCAGCAATTTGTGAACTTGCTGGTGAAGTGGAATTAAGTTTTTTTTGGCCACAACAGTGTTTATTCACAACCCACCTCTTGGGGAATATTCCATGCCATATAAACATGGCTTTTAAATTCATCCATCCAGACCTCGGCCACTCTTAGTGCATTTCTTCGGACATGAGTAGTTAGGTCTTCTGTATACGGTTTATGGGCTCGTTCAATATGGGCAATCCTAGAGCAAGGCAGCACTTCAACGCTACCACCACACTGCCATACCTAGAAACAAATAAATTGCCCAATTTAGGTAATGCCATTATAGCCAACATTTCCAGCATTTCGAGTCTATTATCAGCTTTTCAAATGTACAAGGAAACACTTATAATCTGCTCTAGCACTTTAAGTCTGAAGAACATGTTATGATTATGTTGCTAATCCTGCAGCATCTTTCTGGCATTACAGTTTTAATATAAACATAGATCTAACCCTGCTTTATTAGTGGGAAAACAAAGTCAATTCTTATATTTGAATATCTTCTTTAGCTTTTTATTTTGTCCACACATATACACTCAGTGGTTCGTTCTTAGCCCATGTTTACTTACTTGGAAGAAAGTTTGACTGAGTTGATTACAAATTGCTCCCTAGTAAGTGTGCTTCTGATTGATTGCAGCTCATGCCTTCCTCTTGTTAGAAAAGGAGTGGAGAAGAGGCATGTTCTCCATATACCCAGACCTGTGATTTTTATCAAAGCATGTGAGCGAATGAGTCTTCTCTGTGAGAACAAAAAGAGTTTCCAAGGTGATATCAGAGGTTCCCAGAGCTCAGGGTCCCTCTTCTTCAAGTCACATGAGAGGGCAAAATATCTCAGGATGAGAACACTGCTCTGAAAAGAAATGATTTTTTCTGTGTGCTGCTGGCCCCCACTGTAGTCTGTTTTGGAGAAGGTCTGTAAAGTCTCCAAAAATATCTTCTTCACCTTTTTTTTTTGCCTGATTTGATAAATGTATGATTTGTTTGTTTTTATTTCAATGACATGCTCTGAGCAACAGTGATTGATGCTTAATGAATAAGCTTAATGATATCACCAGGTTCTACCCTCTGGGGCATCACATGAGTTGTCCCTAGATCTCACATTTTTTGTTATGAAACCTGAGATGCTTCAGACCTGGCAAGGCTGGTGATATCAGAAAGGCAACTATAAAGGTAAATATAGTATTTGCTATGGGGAACTTTGGTGCATAAACGTGACAGATCATGTGCAGAAAACAGGGGAAGTCTCATGCATTACCTATGTACAAATTTACCTTCTCTTTTCTGAGCTAACCAGCTGCTTACTTTATTTTGAGGCTGCAATCTATATGCACTTACCTGTGCGTAAACCCTATTGAGTTCAGTGGAGCTTAGGTCTGTATAGATAGGTAGATGATTACACTCAAAAAGAAAAGAAGAGAAAAGAAAGCTCTCCAGGAGCTCTCCACATTCCAGCTATTTGTGATACTATTCCAGGGACCTAAAACATGAATTGAGACTCATGTTGATGTAGTTAACCTGAGCAAAGTCACAACTGTCTGTAAACCTACTGAGACAGCTGGACAGAAATCTCTCAGACATTACTTTTCTAAAAGATATTCTGATAACTTTGCTTTTGTAATTTTAAATTCCTTATCATGGGGTATTTCCAATGAAATCCACCCCATGCTATCACCTAAACAAAGTGAAGAATATAACATACAATAATTGATCTCCTTTCAGTATTATTTCATATTATTTTAATATTGTTGAAGGAAGGAACAGACCTGGCCCCAACTTCTTCCAATCCTCCTTTCTCAAGACCCTATTTCCTTAATTTACCAGTAAGCATTCATACTATAGTTTTATTTATTAAAACAGACACGAATATCAGATATAAAACAGAGATGAAGAAAGTACAGTCCAGAGGCCACATATGGATCAGTCTTCTGTGGCCCTTAAGCTCTCTACCAGTCCCTCAAAGCCCTATTGTTTAAAAAAATGATGCAAAGTTTACTGTATTATTATTACCCTCAAATCACCCTGAAAGAAACACAAGAAAACTTTTAAAAATACCCTATTCCACCCACAAGCACCCAGGACCCATACAAGCCCAAATACCTCTATTTTCCATTGAGTTTCCTCTCCAAATGGCAACAGGAAGTGATGCAGTATTGCTTCCTATCACCATTTTCAGAGGGTCTGCAGAGCAAAATGGAGGTATTTAGGCTTGCTGGTAGGAGTGCAGTCCACAGTGGAGTCTGGGGAAAACTGGCCCTGGATCTTGAACAGTTGACCACCCATGTTTTAACAGTTTATTTTCTTTCTCAGGTATCTTCCATATTGTAGAATTCTCCCTCTTTTCTGGAGAATATTGGATGAAATCTCCCATTTTCCACCAACAAATTCTGACACCTGAAAGTGTTATGGAAACGTTGGAGAGGGCATTTTCCTCAACCTTAACATGAAACCCACATAACTGATCTCCATATAGGACAAGGACAGACAAAGATGGCTTGCTTCCCACGTTAATCTTCTTGAAAATAATTCTACTTGGTCTCCCATCGCACCTCTGTTAAGAAGTGGAGAGATAGGCTGGCTGAACACTGTTTTCTGAAAATAAACACAAAGTCCCTGAGATTGTCCCAGAAGTCTCTCATTCATATACCACACAAGTAAAGCATTCTGTTCAGAGATCTATTTTATACCTTTTAGGCTCTTTGGCCTGAACACTCATTTAGGCATTTGGCAGTATCTGACAGCAGCAGAATGTGGCATGGATTCAGGATGTTTACAAGGCCTTTTTTTGGACGACTGCCTAATTACATCCAGCATATGCTGGAAGACAAGGAAGAGCTTTGCTATTCATGCTCACAAGATGATGATTGCTCCTTTCCCCCTAGAAATTTCCAGTACTCTCAACACAAGGACTTTGTTACATTTCTGTCTCAAGGACATCACACTACCCTACCAATCAATAAGACTGAATCGCAACCAGTATAATTTTATGATGAACAATGATTAACAGCAAGTCATAATTTGTTTTGCACCAGTAAGAGAATAAATAATAATTAGAAATGCTTCTGAATTTCATCCGAATTTCACTCTTTAATTTGGATTTCTACCAGTACAATTCTACGCATGACTACTCAGAAGTGAGTCTCACTATATTCAACAGGACCTGCTCCCAAGTAATTGAGGCCTAAATTACCTGGCTTTGTTTTCAGCATAGAGACAATACTTTAGGAAGACTCTAGTGATGTTGTTAAACGTATACTTGGTGCAGACATGGAAAAGAGCTTCCTCAATGACTATTCCCAGGCTGTGGAATACTCTCCCATGAGTAACAAGACTGGCCCCCATTTTGCTCCCTTTCAACTAGGAGCTTTTTATCTGAACAGGCATGTAATGGCCACACAGGAAGGAATTTTAAATGGCTGTATATGCTGTACTTTTATTGTTATTGTTTTAAATGATCTGGCACTATTTTAAAGTACTGTGTTTTAACATGATAATGTATTTGTCTTTAGTTTTTAAAATCAGGTTTTAGATATATCTTGCTTAATGCCATGTTGTGAGCTGTATTGGGCTGCTCCATGTCAAGAAAAAGATTGGCTATAAATAGAATAAAGTAAAATAAAATAAAATAATTAAATAGTTCACTCACTTCCTCAGAATACAGAGAGCCTTATGTGGAGACAGTGAGTAGGAAGAACGGGAGCATATGTAGCTACTAGGGAAATGGGAAATAATCCAGATGAGAAAGGGGAACCTATTTTGCCTCTATTTGAGGAAGGGGAAAAACAAAAAGATCAGAAAAAAACCCCCAAGAAGGAGTAACGTCTGAAAAACAGATGACAAACATTACATATGAACGGTTCAACTCCTTTATGGTGTTGTCAGTGGTTACATCCATGTTTCTTATTTACACTGTGTAATTTGTTCCAATTAGTAGACTAAATTGGTTCATGAGAAATGTCCAAAACTGCACCAGTGCAGAAGAGAATCTACACTGGTCATGTCTGAATACTGCCTCCTGCAGAAATATTTTCATGACAGCCCCAGAACTGATGTCTGTGCTTAAGGAAAAACAACCAGATTTCTTGCTAACAGGATATTTCTGTAGTAAAGAATTTAGCAATCTCTGAATAGGAACTAGATATGAATATATTTTGAGGCAAGCTGTAATAAGGAATTCACTATTTCAGGGTAATCAGAGTGGCAAAAAGTAGCAGTTTTCAAAGAGGGAGTGGATACCAATGTAAAATTGTAACAATTGCTACCTGATATTGCCAAATTCTATCTGCCCTTGCATTGGGCAGATTGCTTGGTGGGTCTGAGTTCTGAGGGTAGCAAGCTTGAGAACATTTGTTCTCAAGGTGAAGGACTAGCATCAAGGATATAAAAATCTACTTGATATGATCCCAAGGTTTAAGAGTCTTTTTATTCTTGTATTTCCTTTTCTACCCTTATAGCACTCTGTCCATTGCTTCAAATTAGATACACCTTTCTTCCTCTCTCTAATACATATCAACTGAGTCTTTTCTTTCAAAACTGCCAAAGCGGGTGCATATATTCCAGATTCCTTTACATTCAATTAAGTCAAGGGAGAAAAAAAGCTCCACTACCTCTAAAATAAAGCCTCTCATCTTCCATGTCTATACCTAGATACAACATTACCCAAAATTCACCTTTATTTATTAAACCTGTGCATTCATTAAGATTCTTCTTGTATGGTGTTCTATTCATGCGTACACATACTTGCATGCACTGACATGGATGGGGAGGCACAAAGATTTTGCTGCCAACCATTATAAGAGCAAGCCTTGCTTCCTGTGCCGCAGATAAATTCATATTTTGTTGTAGATCAAAATATTATGCATTCTAGACAACTGGGTTTTAAGAGTGAGAAGCAGTATTCTCTTCCATTGTCTCTCCTTTTTGCACTATGAATCAGCTCCATTGGTTAACTTTACTCTGTTAATCAACACTATTAATCCCATATGTCCCCATATTTTTTGCTCTCAAGTATGCTATAAAATAGGAGACCTGGCTATATAAACCCTCATGGGCTCATATTAATTTCATATCTGCAGGGCAAAAATTTGCTATGAAAAGTCAAATAGTATTGGACGCTATTAATATTGAATTCTTAATGGTTTTCACAAGCCTTTGTCTGTAATTCGGGCTAATTCAATAATTCTCCATAAGTACATGAAGCTAAATTGAAGCCCAAGGATTTCGCCAGGTCCCCTACTTTACAGAATCCTCAGGAACAAAGAATATGGGAATCTATGGGATTTTTGAACAATCCTCCTGAAAGCAATCAGTTCAGGTTCACATAATACATAAGCAACATCAGTAGTCATTGCTTCTGTAAAACTTTAACACACATCAGAATTCCACAGAGCTGTGGATCACAGCTACTACTTTCCACAATGGAACAGATGACATGATTTTATATCAATGTCTTACAACTTTTGTCTGTTTGAGGGAAATGAACCTGACAGCTACCTGGAATTTAATTAGATCTATGCTGATCCCTGGTAGGATGAACTTTGCTTCCCACCTGGTATACACTATAGTTTATGCAGCCACAGGTGATGATTAATTAATTGCTGTTTGCTGGATATGGATGCAGAAGTTTTAACTGTCTTTCCTATTAGCCTGTTGGTCTTACATTATTTAATTGCATTACCTTGTTATATTTTCAGACCTATAACAAAAGGAATGGAGATTGTGAATTCAGTCCAGGTATTACTTTGCCACTTCTGCATAATGATCACCACAATCCAATAGAGTATCCAATGTATCTGAGTATCTGATTATGGAATTGCTCTATCTGTGGAACTGTGTGTCTATGTGTGTGTGTGTGTGTGTGGTATCTTCTGAGGGGGCAAAGGCTTCAGCCTTTGCTTAAGATGCTACAGGCTTCAATATGCATCTCATGGCTTACAGAGAATTCACCAGAAACTGCTATGCGTCAAGTGAAGGTTACATTCAGAATAGCTTGTTCTTCACAAGAACAGAAGAGTACAGTGGCTTCCTGATCACAGAAGTTGTTCACTCAGAAGAAAACAGCAGATGGCCAGTATGATATTTGGCCTGATACGTAACCAAAACATCAGTCTGAAATGCATAGCTAGGTGAGAAATTACCTCAGCACAATCCACTGTATGAAGGCTTTGCAAACTTTCTGGAAGCTATGTTAGAATATACAAACCACTGGTCCAAGACTCTCATTTTGCACAACAACTTGCCTGCCAAGAGTGTGAGACAGAAATGCATTTCTTTCACTAAAACTGGATCCTTGATTCATGAGCACAGTCTTCTGTTTCTAAGCCATGGATGTAGGTAGAAGAAAGTTCCGGTGTGCTGGCAAAGCAGCACCGGTACAACACTGGTTTCAACCCCATGTGTTTACATCTTCCCACCTTCCAGCTTCAGGAATCTTTCTTTTTTTTCTTAATAGTTAAAATTTTAAATTACAATGCTCAACTGTGCAACATTTAAGACTTGAAAGTCCAGGGAAGAGTAAATCCTATGCTATACGGGACTCAACAAAATGTCTAGATGTGACTACAACTGACCTTTTTAAATAATCAAAACCAGGAAGTGATATTAAGATTCTCCTTCACAGTATCTTTGATTTTATTATTAATTCCGCATTTTGACTTCAGAATGAAGTTGCATCTGTTTAAAACACACACACACACACAGGCTGATTGAACATATGCTTTATTATGGTTTGTACCCATTACCCAGTTTCTCAGTAAATTCCAATTAATCAAACTTGTTGGTCTCCTCTTTCTTGTCTAAACACTGTCAGTCTTTGTTCTGTTTCTGAAGGCTTATTAATTACGCAGCTTCAGGAAGCATGAATTCACTTAAAATCTTAAATGTTAAGCAGGAGCTGTCAAGCCAAGGCTGGCAGAACAAGCTGGCTTCACAGAAATGAGTCAAAACCCACCTAATTACTTATAAGGATTAATGTGATTAATGTTTTACAAATATTTTCCGGCATGCTGGAAGAATTAGAAGTAAACGCTAAGGCTTGCGTATACATTGTTCTTTGCTTATCCCACCCTGCCACACACACACACATAGTGAGGAAATTAAAAGCAGATTCCTATATTAGCTTTTGGAGGGGAGGAGAGTGTTTGCTCTTCTCGGGTTGAACTGATGTAGTCTATAATTGTGGTTAAGCGAATGAGCAGTCAACTTGGGGCGCATTCACACTACATAATTGTAACATTACTATTCCATTTTAACTGTCAAGGATCTGTCTTGTGGAATTCTGGGGTTTGTACTCTGGTGAGGCACTGGGTCTCTTCGAGAATTCTATGTGCCCCTCCCTAAACTGCAAACCCCAGGATTTCATAGGGCAGAACACTGGCAATTAGTGCAATAATAGCATTATCATTTTGTAGTGTAAATGGGCCAGGAAGGCCTGAAAGCAGGCAGCAAATACTTACATCCTTGAGTAAGTGCTGCTTTCCATTCTACTGTTTCTTCTGATCGACGGCTGCCTTTAACCTTTATTATAATCTATCTGGCATCAGTTCCACCAGGTAAGTGGAATGGTTCTCATTTCAGGTGGTGTTTCAAAGAACTGCAACTTTAAGAACTGACACCATCATACCACTGTGAATGCATTGGATCGTTAACCTGGAATACCAGGGATCTTCCAGCTAGTGCCATTTCTGCACTACATTGTGATAGTGCTATTATTCCACTTTCAACCTCTTATGGAATCTTGGGATTTGTAGTTTAGGGAGGGGCCTTTAGAATTCTCAGCCGGAGAGCTCTTTGGCCTCAGTAAACTACAAACTCCAGAATTCCACAGGATGTTGAAAGTGGAATAATGGTGTAGTGCAGAAATGACATAGGATTAGGAGAAAATCCAGACTGAAAACCAGGGAGGCAGGTATCATTGAGTTGACAATACAGGGCAAGATGGACCAATGGTCTGAATCAGTACAAAGTCGCACCTGATATCATCATCATCATCATCATCATCATCATCTATCTTTATTTATACCCTGCTTTTTTCCTGGTAGAGACACAAAGTGGCTTACAGTTATTTAAAAAAAATAGTAAAAATCATGGAATACAAAAATTAAAACACAAATTAAATGATCAAATAAGAACTGAAACAAAGGCAAAATACAAAATACGTAATTAAAACTCAACATCCATAAACTCCACACAGTTGACAATATCCAGCACCTTTTCTCTGACAGGCCATAATCACATATTGAACACTTGTCAGAATAAAAAAAAATATTTGCTTGATAGAGGAAAGAAAGCAGGGAGGTTTCCAGTCTGACTTCTCTGGGAAGGGAGTTTCAGAGCGTGGCAACAGTCACTGAGATACACCTGTGGAGGTGGTAGACCAGAGAGAAAGGCCTCCACAGCAGATCTCAAAACCCAGGCTGGCTTGTAGGTGAAAATACAGTCCTTCAAATAATCTGTAACTGGGCCATGTAGGGCTTTAAAGGTCATCCCCAACATTTAAAGGTCATCACCATCACTATATTCTTATGAGCCTTCGATTCACTATTACCCTACTCTTCTCCCTATTTTCTTTTGTGTCATAACTTTGGCACAAAATGGACATTCCACAAAAAAAAAAAAGGGTCAAAATGTAAAATCATCATCACCATCATCATCATCTTACAGTGGCTGGCTCTTTGTTTTAACAATGTGTCTTAACTGATATTTTTTTAAAGAAAACTTTCATCTATTCTAATCAGAGAAGGCCTTGAAATATGCCTTCAAATATGGCCTTCAAAGAAAGGTCTCAAGAACATCTCACTCAGAAAGATTCCATCATCCACACGCCAATTATGATGTTTCACTGCCAGTTGCACATATTCAAGGATGACTTTTTCTTTCATCTACAAACAAATATGAAACCACAACAGACCCTGAGCTGGGTTTATGATTCCAGCATTCCTCTTGCACCCTGAAACATATGCCTAAGTTAAAACTATTTCTGAGTTTTAGGAAGAACAAACTGGGGTGGGAAAGGGGTGTGTGGAACTATAAAATCTAAAATGACTTGTATAACAGAAGCATAATCTAATATGGCCTGTAAATCATGAAAACTCATTAATAGCTTCAACATTAGTTAATGGACAGGACTCATGAAAACATCCTCAACTATATTGAAACAATTTGTTTCATATCATATTGCCAGTGTTGTTCTTCTCACTTCTCCCACTTCTATTTAATTGCTTCATTATGTCCTTTTAACACTATGTTTGTTCTGCGGGGATTAATTTTGCACTTAGCTTCATGAACCATAAAACATCTACAATGCATTGTTAAGTTATGTATGTTGTGGGCTGGGAGTGTTGCTGTTTCATAATTGCAGTAAGCTCTACCAAGAACAATGTTACTATGTGATAACACGCTTCAGGAGTCACTAAAAGCACAGTGCTTCACTCAGTTGTTTTTTATATCCATCTCAGTGCAAGGCCCAGCAAAAATAATTGATATCCAAGTCATTCTATTGCCAGCTTTATGACATAAGATGGAAACAGACTGTTGTAACGGTTCACTTTTCACAGAGTTGATTTTTGCCTTTCTTGGTGCCCAGGGTGGTCTGCTATATCACCAGTCTTCTGTTTCTGACAGAAACAGCTCTATATTGGTACTATTCTGTCAGCTTTACTAATCTGTCATAGAGACACCTAAAGAGAGTCACCTAAATTGAAAAAGAGGTGCCATTCTAAAATGGAGGGCACAAGATAACCTTGCAGCACCAAACACTTAAACAAATGAGACGGGATACTGGTTTTTTTTTGGGGGGGGGCAGATTCTGGAGTAAATAACATTGATCAGAATCCTGTATGGAAGTTATGTCTTCATAAGTGTACCTGCCTGCACAGGAATTAGAACTGGGTCATTTTATAACATTTGTATCCATTATTATGTAACAGAGCTGGCAAAGTGAACATTGTGCAATGGGATAATGAGATGATGCATAATGGGACTGATGTGCATCAGGCACTAATGCATATCAGGTATCAATATATATCTGGCACCAGTGCACATCAGGCACTCTTACTGGTGTCCTAACAGGCATCTCTGATATTGTTTCTTTCTGCTACTTAGCCAAGTATAGATAAAGTTACGTTAAGTAAAAGGTAACATAGGATTCCAACATTCATTCTTTTCCAAACTGCGCTTCTTGGCTCCATGTGTTCTTTTTTTTTTTTTTAACATATCTTGAAAATATATGAAGCCATGCATGCTGCTTTTTGTTCACTGGGTCCAGTTTCATGTGCAAGTGATCATTTTCAAAATAGTTTTCATCTATTGATAGCCAGGCATACCAAAAAAAAAGGGAGAATAAGGAGGTGATACTCTCTCCCTCTCCCCCTACAACACACACACTTATCTTCTACTCCACCTCCTCAAATCAGAGACACAGGACTAGCTGAAAGTAAACAGATAAGATGGACAGTGACTTCAAGACAGGGCCAATGCATTTTGTGTTCTGTGACAATATGACAACTTTTCCCACAATATGTACAATATGTACAAAAATTGAGCAGACTGGCAGGTGAATCAACACTGACATATCTTAATCTTGGTCAGGGGCCTAATGGCATGCCATGGAGTTCTCCACAGTCTGGACTTTGCATATTGCAATGAACTAATGCTTCTTTTCCAAGAACCTCAAAAGCAGAAACTACCTTCACTAAAGTAACAAGAGATCCAGTGTGTTATAGTGGCTTGTGTGCTGGACTAGGACACTGGGAGACAAGGGTCTGAATCCTTGCTCAGCTATGGAAACCCACTGGGTGAACTTGGGCAAGTCACACTCTTTCAGCCTCAAAAGGCAAAGGCAAATCCCTTCTGAACAAATTCTTCCAAGAAAACCCCATGATATGTCCACCTTAGGGTTGCTGTATGTCAGAAATGACTTGAAAGCACACAACAATAAAGTAACCCAGCCACCAACTCAATTGTACATTGGGAATTAGGATGTAAAGAATACTCATTCTTGTTCACAGACTCCATGGCAAAAGATGTCTCCGTACTTGAGACAAACACACCCTGAGATGAAGAAGACTATTCACACTTCAGGGTTTTGTTGGGGAAAAAATGTTTGTGTGTAAATAGGCATGAGGCTTATGCATTTTTCTACAATTTTATTGAGTCTGCACATATGCACAAATTCCAGTGCAGAAAAAACATGTGCCACAGAAATTAGTGCATTTTGTACAAAATAAACGTTTTCTGCATAGGAAAATCACATGTATGTTTGTGCAAATCAATTTCCCCCAATAAGTTCTGAAATAGATAACAGTGCTTATAAACTGTGTAGAACCCCTTGTATTCTCACATAGCAGAGAAAAAATTCTGAAATGCACACAGAAATGAAATAAGGGGAAAAAAATACATCCTTAGTGGGGAAATAAGTTAAGGAAACTGTAAAACAAAGAAAGCTGGTTACCTTCCTTTACCTTGGGTCAAAGTGGTGGGTGTTCCATGTATCAACTGGTACTGTATCAACAATCTTTTCCTCCTAGTGAGAGCTTAGAAGAGAGCTTGGAAAACTTACTTCCTTAGAACTACACCTCCCAGACAATACGGCCAGTACAATCCAAAAAAGTAACTTCTCCAAACTCTGCTTTTAAATAATGTGCTATCTTCCCTGTGAAACAGAGAGATCATAAAGATGATTCATAGCTGAACTGGCAATGCTGTCTGTATGTGTAATTATACATGCTGTAGCTGCAGGAAGCCTGCTGAGGCATTCATGGAGAAAGGAGTGGAAGAGAAAATTATGCCACTGGAGGCTTGACACAAACAAATAGAACCAGCAATGAAGAGCAACTTTATTCAGACTGAGATGCAATTGGGAGCACAGTAATATAGGGAGAAATAATATCTATTCCATTTTCAAAATATAGCTGTTTCTATGGCAAAATGATAATAATTTTGAAATCATGTCCCCAAGTACTTCAGTCATCCCAAGTACTTGGACTATGCAGAATAAGTACTTTTACAATTATTCTGCTCACATTGCAAACCTATTATATAAGTTTCAGCAAAGTCCAACCATATGTTCCACATCTCAACCTCATCACACACACACACACTTGCAAGGTTTTCTTTTTCCCCCTTTAGCAGAAAAAAAAACCACCATAAGAAAATCCCTGCTGGATCTGACAAAAGGTTCATCTGGCTTAGCATTCTGTTCCCACAGTGGCAATCCAGTCGCCCACAAGCCAGATGAGGATATAACTCATCATCTTCATCAACTAATCAACTTCATCAACTAAGAGACAGAGACATAACTGCCTTTGGTACTGAGTATATGTTTGTTGTAACTAGTAGTCGCTAATTTATTCTCTAAGAATGTGTCCAATTGGTTAAAAAGAAAAAGTACAGATGAAGCTTTCTAGCATTTCATCATCATGATGGGAAAAAAACCCTTTGCTAACTCGTAACTATGTAGATGTTACAGACATGTTAACTCTCTAGAGACAGAAAGCTGATAATGAATGATCTGTAAAAGTTTTTCTTAGCCCTACTGTCAGAATTAGAAACCTAGGAAAGAAGGACTGTAAAAGCAGAGAATATGCTTTACATGCAGAAGGGGTTCAGTGTTTAATAAAGCAATCGCAGATAGCAGCTGGAAAGGACTCCTGCCTCCAACCCCTGAAGAAGAACAGACAATGTAGACTGGTCTTCTCCAATGTGATGCTTCAAGCTACTTTGGACCATATCCCCCACCAGGCTCAGTTATCAGGATCACATTTCATAGATAATTGCAGATGTGATCAAAAACCCTGGGGAGGACTATGCTGTATTATGAAGACAATACTGTAGACAAGCGGTTCTTAATCTTTCCCTTACTGGGGAGACCCTGTAAATATAATTTGTTGCTGGGAATCCCAAGACTTAACTCAAGATTTAAATATTTAAACTGAGATTTAAAGAGTGAAATATGGATTTAAGTATTCAAATATTTATCTATTAAGAGCTTCTAGAGATTAGGATTTAAATCCCTGCTGGGTGACCACAGGGAAGTCACATTCTCTCAGTCTCAGGGGAAGGAAAAGGCAAAACTCCTCTGAACAAATCTTGCCAAAAAACCCTGTGATAGGTTTACCTTAGGGCTCCCATAAGTTAGAAGTGACTTGAAGGAACACAGCAACATAGTGCTGCTGACAGGGGAGGCTCTTTAGCTGTAATATCGCTAACCACTGAAAACTGACTCTGTTTTCTTTGCCCTTCTCCAAAGCTGAGGGAATGTGACTTGGCTGAGAGTTTCCATGGCCAAGTGGGGATTCAAACTCTGGTCTCCAAAGTCATAGCTTGGGTGTGTGCACATGCCTGCTGATGTGTCCCTTTCATCAGGGATGTGACAGGAGAAGGTGTGGGCTCTGAGGGACATTACTTTAGGCATGTGGGCACAGCCAAACTGCCCCCTCATTTACAAATGAGGGAGGAGTTTCAGCAACTGCATCCCCCACTGCCACATCCTCGTTGCTCCCACTGCTGGTGGTATCTAACAGAAGGGCTTTGTGGACCTTCTGTGAGGGCTCTGTGGGCCAGTGATCTAATTTCATATTATGCACCTTTGTATGTCCCTATGTTCTGCCATGAATACAGCAGTCTCACTCAATGAAAATATCTAAATAACAAAGACTACACTGAAAATTGGACTTATGGAACTCAGTGGGACTTAGTGAGTAGTAGGACCCCCGTATCCCAGATAAGATTCATTATCTGTTGATTCAGTTATCTGTCGTTGACTCCCCGCCACAATCGCAGTGGCGGAAGGCAGGAGAGAAGCGAGGAGTGCGGGATCACACTCATCGCCACCTCCTGTCCCCCGCCCTGGGCCTGACTGCAGTGGCAGTGGGCAGGAAAGGAGAGAAGGGCGGGGGACAGGGCGTTCGCTCCTATTCACGGATCTCAGTATCTGCAGGGGGCCCTGGAACCGATCTCCCATAGATACGGGAGTACTACTGTACGTGTCCAAAATTGCATTGTACTACACAATGCATAGTGAAAACACTGCGATCGTTTTTGTCAAATTCTTTGATATGAAGTCATCAAAAAAAGCTCATTGTGACAATACAGTAAAATAATATATTGTTAGGTAACTACAGAACTGCAAGGAATGAGAGAGAAATCATTGATAATTTGATTTAATAGATATAGTGCTATCAACTAAACTCATAAAAATACAAATTGTTTATAAAATCAATCAATTTAGAGCACAGGTCTTTTTGGTGCATGGCCATCATACATCCGATAGAGACCTCAGACCTTTAAGGACTGTTGATCCTGCTGATAAAACAACAAGATCCTAGGCTTTTAATATAACTTTTTCAGTCACAGCAAGAGAAAGTCCATGTATGAGAGGACCTGGCATGGAGCCACTATAGTTATGGACAAGGCCAATCATTCCATTAGACACACAAAATTTCTTGATACCCCTATAAGTAGTAATACCCAGGAACAAAGCTTATTGAATTGAATATCTTGTCTATGTGCTTTACATGGGCACCTGTTTCTTCACTGTATGAACACAATGCTGGACTAGAAAGGCTTTGGTCTGATCCCACCATGACTTTTCTTATGTCCTCCTGTGCCATTCATTATGATCAGTTATGGAAGACAATATAGACATCAAAGACAGTTCTCTACTGGAAGATATTCTTTATCTGAAGGGCTGGAAATGAGGTTGAAGTTGGAACAGGGAGTAGCAGGAGAGATAAAAAGTGAGCAAGAATTGCTTTCTCTATATTTGTCATGAGATGTCTCTGTGGGGATCACATGAACTATCTTTGGCCACAGAAAAGTGCCTTGGGAACCATGTGCTAATCGGCACATGGGTAGTTACAGCCAGAAGTATGCCATCTCTTTCTTACCAACTACCTAGGAGCTTGTGAGAAAGATGAAGTGGTGAAGATGACAACAACAACAAATTATGACAACATGCTTTAAGGAACAGATGTGTTTCAGGAAGTAGAGATATATTCTTAGAATGAAGCAGAAGTATGAAAAGTGAGAGATCCCATCCACTCCTAGTGGAAGAGATGTTGGATTCAATCCCTATTCGTTTACCCCCATTGGTTTACCTTTTAGGGATATTGTTAAAGGACATATTCAATATCTCCTTTTGCAACATCTTCCTTCCCCCCATGAGAAGGCAACTTCAAAGGGCTGGAATGAGCTCTCCAAATCTGCAGGTATGTCCTCCCCTCCACTAGCCATTAAATGGTTGGGTGAGCATGTATGAGGCTCACTTTGAAGATACTTTCTAACAGAAGAGATCTCACACACACAACTGCATGGGTAGAGCTGTTACTCTTTACCTGTGTGGCGTAGTATTCAGCCTTATGATTGATAGGTTTGCTGTTTTTGTTGTTTGCTTGATTATATGAAAATTTATTTATGAACATGTTCTTTGGCAATGTAGTTTTTCTTCCTATAAAATGTAGTCGGGGTTAGGGTGTGCTGCTTTTACTTGACATATTGTTCCTTGCACACAACTCATTTTATGAGTATTTGCATTTTGCTGTAGTTATGTTTCAAATGTTCAGAGGCCATGATAACCTCATTTTCATAAACTAGAAATAACAGTAATCAAAGCTGTCTACAATATATGGTATAATTATGCAATCATAAATATTTGGTGAATACATCATACATTAATTATTATTCATAAATGCTCCAAGCTATTGATGCCATAAGTCTGCAAAATGTTTTGTAAAGACAAATACCATTTGGTAGCATGCAAAAATTATAGCACAGAGAGACTAGTTTCAGCACTGTGATTGTGAACTGCTTCCTACACACTGTCACACTGTACAACAACAAGAGAAGGTTTGAAATTGAAATATTCTTTCAACACTTGTCAAGGAAGTTTAATGGAATACAAATATGTCTTGGGCTAGGGCAGAGAAAGATACCCCTGCTTGATGGCAACTAGAAATTCTCTTGCTATGTATAAAAACAGGCCCAGTTTAAACACTTCTACCGCCTTCCTACGGAGTAAGATTACATCATTCCATTCCACCCAATGATGAAAGAAACCCTCGCTTCTTAACTGAAAACCAGCTTGAAATTAACATAGTGTTTTCCAAATATTTTACTACTGAGGCCTAGAAGTGTAATTCTGACTTTGCCAACAACTACAAGGCAGTTGCATGGTTTTTCCACAGCCTCACTCTCACTTTAGCTCTTAACCTTACATTATACTACAAGACATTGTTGACAGTCTGGCAGGTTCTTCACCAATCTTGTACAATCCACTGGTGGAATGTAGGCTACTGTTTTGGACACATGATACAAAAGTTGAATATAGATGACAACAACAATTGATACCTTAGTAAGTCAAATAATCTTTTGAACTCCAGAGGCAAACAAGGAGGAGTGCAGAGAGATAAACCATGAGCACAATCCTAAGCATATTCATCTGGAAGCAAATGCAACTGATTTCAATATCATTTGCTATCCAATACATATGCTCAAATCCAAAACACAGAAACGTGGATAGGATACATTTTATCCTGGACTACAAATCCAGAGCAGCAAGTTGCAACCTTCCTAACATGAGGAGAAAGATTCACGCTAAATTGTAGACTGGGCTTCAAGATATTTATGGAAACTTCTATCTATATGCCTTTCTACTTACAATTTGAGACTGGCCAGAGCGAAACAACAACCATTCTGGACATGCTTCACGCTTGTGTAGGGCCTCCTGCAGGACATGCAGAATTGCCTCTGTAAGTTATACCATGATTTGTAGTCTGAGACAGAACCCCTTTTCGCATGCCGTTTCTAAAGCGAAAGGGCCCCTTGAGCGTTGCGTAAATGGGAGGAGCGATCCATATGACGCACTCCCATTTACGCGATGCTCAAGAGCCTAAAGCGGACCGCGCATGCATTTTTTATTTTCGGCCTAAAGCCGAAAATGGTGCGCAGTCACACAATGCTCCCGGGGCCCATGCGCACTTACCTGCCAGCCCCGTTGCATTTCCTGCCTCAGCACTAGCCTACAATTCCCACGTTGCGCTGTGGTAGGAAGGGGCGGGGCGTTTGCGCGGCACTCGCTTGACCAGGAAGCGCTGCAGAACTCAAGCAGCAGGGAAGCGGCAGCATTCCTGCTGAGGCTTTTTGCGCGAGACGCCCCCCCCCCAGCCGCACAAACGGATAACATGCGAAAAGGGCCAGAGTCTTGTACTTCTTTATATGACATGCTTTTTAAGAACTACCCATCCCAGAGTTCCCTGTTCATAAGGATGGCTAGGGAATGAGTTGGACAAATTCCATAACTATCAGGAACATTCATCTCAAAACTGTAAGAGCCAATGCTAATAACAGGAAAAGCGTATATTCTCATTATGGTGACCTAATAGGATTCCATAACACTATTATATTTAGTTATCGCTGACAGCCATTTTGCAAAGTAGAATAGCTGGTAATACCATCACTTTTTCCTGCATTGCAAGTATCATACTTTCTCCTGTTACTTTTTGAGGGGTAAAATCAGCCTTTTGGGAGCATTTTGCATAAATGTTAGGCCTTTTGCTGAGTTTTAAGATAGACTTTTAAAATAATAACATTATTATTAACCATTATTATTAAAATAATAACAAATAGCAAACTGTGCAGCTGGAAATGTGCAGCAGTACTGGAGAAAATCAAGAACAGGTAACATTAACAATTCTTTTTAAAAAAATAACTTTTGAAGCTTTAAAATATACATGGAGTATCTGACATCTATAATGCTATGCTTCTTTTTAAGGTTGCATTGTAAATATTCATCAGTCCTGGTATTATTTAGGTTAGTTCTGAACTGTATACGAAAAATCAGTGATACACTGCTAGGATTATCTGCCCATTACAGTGATGTAATTTATTTTGATGCAGCTAGAAACTGCTATTTTTTTTTTCATCAGAACAGAGATAGATGAAATATGCTACCATTTCACACAGTGGTGTTTCAGAGATGAAAATATTTTTTATGTAGGTCAAGCTAAGTTTCTTTGGAGAAAGGAGAGATGGTGGCAGGGTGGGGGATAAAATAACATTGGACCATATTTAATTGATCTAGCATATCCCCAAATTTCAATTATACAAAAGCTTTTGTCTTGTCTATCAATGTGATCTTCTGCAGTTAACTTCAGTGTAAGGTAAGCTGTTCTGACTGGCCAGTGTATTACTTGAGAGCTTTGGGGTCAGGTTCTGTCATGTAAATTACTGCAAAGTCTCAAGTGTGACACTGATCAAACTCTTTGCCAGTGCAAAGACACAGCAAGTCATTCAGCTCAAAATCAAAGTGTCATCTATTTTCAAGAACAGCACACAAGTTCAAGCAGACAAACCAGCTTTTAGGAGTGGCCTTCTCACCCTCTGCTAGCAGCTACAGATGATGCTCCTGTCTCTTGTCTGTAAAGTAACTATTTGAGAAACTTGCCCTCTCTTATGTTGCAGTAATGCTTCATCTTTGACAAGCAAGGGTAAAGAGAAGAACTGAGCAAGTGTAAAATGAGAGCCTGGATAACACATTTTGCAGCCTCAATATGGTACCTGAAGTTGTTTGTATCACCTGCAGACAGATACTATTTTTTACGTTATAACAGTCTTTGTGACAGAGAAAATAAATATCTTGTCAAAAAGATTCCATTGTTCATGCACTAACGCCTAACTGTGTTCTGGAGAAATCTGGGGTTCTTCAGAATGTTAACAGGGTTTTCTCAGTAAAAAAAAGGTCAGATCTGGTAGATACGCTTTCTTGGAAGATAGCTCTGCATCTTTATAGATCTCCTCCTGAAATATTTGGATATAGTATGTGGGGGAAAATGATACCCAAGAGAAAAAAATATTGTTCTGTTTATGGGGACAAGAGTGATACCAAAGTGCCAGGCCACTGCTGTATCCAAAGAGACTATGGCCAGCTTCCTGTTAGTGACAGACAGACACACACACACACAAGTCCAGTGTATGCCTATACGTGTCTTTTTTTAGGTCATTGTGGAGGCTGGTATTTTCTTCTTCCCTTCTCAATAACCTAAGACCCACATTTCACCATTGTTTGTTTTTTAACTGGCCTTACGTGTCCATCAGAGAACTAGCATAGTGTAGTGGTTTGAGCACTACACAATTTATTTATTAATATAATTTATTGAATTTACATCCTCCCTTTCTCCCAAATGGGATTTAAGGCTATTTAGAAGAATCTAAAACAAACAAACAAAGAAACAAAATATATTAAATATCATTATTATTAAAATATGCTTAAAGACAGAACATTTTAAATATATCTAGAACGTGGTTTCAATAAAAGATAAAGAGATCAAAACAGCAGACCACTTATATGCACACTACTGTTTCATAATTAAAATTCAAAAGCCTGCCTAACTAAAAACATCTTCAACCCCCAAAGGAAAGAGAGAAATTTGGGGGGGGGGCTGACCGAACCTTCCGCAGAAGGCAATTCCAAAGTTTGAGAGCAGCCACAGAGAAGGCTCGCTCTCAAGTCCTCACTAAGCATGCTGGTGAAGGTGATGGAACTGAGAGAAAGCCCTCTTCTGCAGATTGCAACACTGATGTTGTCTTATATAATGAGATACTATCTTTCAGACAGTGTGGACCTAAGCCATTTATGGCTTTAATAGTCAAAACCACCACTTTAAATTCTGTCCAGAAATGGACTAGTTGCCAATGCAGCTGTTTAACAGGGAAGTCACATGATCACTGCAGTAGGTCTGGCCAACAGCCTGGCCAAAGCATTTGTCAAAGGCAGCCCCAGATAGAGTGCATTACAGTATCCAAATTGGATGTAATCTAGGCTTGTGACACCATAGCCAGTTCTGACTTCTCAAAGAAAGAGCACAGCTGGAACCCTACTTTTAACTGCACAAATGCAACCTGGGCTACAGCCAAATTCTGGGCATGTAGACTCAGATCTGAGCCCAGGAGCACACCTAAGATGCTAACCTGAGATTTCAGGGGGAGTGTAACCCCACCCAACACTGGCAGAGTCCCTATTCCCTGATCAGCCTTCCAACCGAGCAGGAGCACCTCTATCTTGTCAGGATTATGTTTCAGTTTGTTCA
This sequence comes from Ctenosaura bakeri, assembly GCA_948474755.1. NCBI lineage: Eukaryota > Metazoa > Chordata > Lepidosauria > Squamata > Iguanidae > Ctenosaura > Ctenosaura bakeri. Next base: position 646,841 of record CAOLHI010000329.1, read on the forward strand.
TCCTCATCCAGTTCACTGCTGACAGCAGAGGCCAATTTAGTATAGAACAGCTTCCTTGGAATCAGATGGAAAGGAGAAATAGAGCTGTGAGTTACTGGCATACTGATGACACTGAGCCCCAAAACATCTCCCAGCAGTTTCATTTAGATGTTAAACACCACAAGGGAAAGAACTGAGGTCTGAGGGACACCAAAGGATAGTAGCCAAGTTGTCAAAGAGCACCCCCAGCACCACCTTTTGAGATCGCCCCTCTAAGAAAGACTGGTGCCACTCTAAGACAGTGCCCTTGAGCCCCATTCTAGAGGCAACCTAGAAGGATATCTTGGTCAATGGTATCAAAAGCTGCTGAGATGTACAGCAGAACCAAGAGGGACTCTCAATCCCTGTCCAGTCCCTCGCATAGTTCATCTACCAAGGAGACCAAAGCTGTCTTTTCTCCACAGCCAAGCTTGGAGCCAGATTGAAATGGATCTAGATAATCAGGAAAGGAGATTCCACCTGAACCTCAGGAAGAACTTCCTGACAGTCAGGGCTGTCCGGCAGTGGAATATGCTGCCTCGGAGTGTAGTGGAGTCTGCTTCCTTGGAGGTTTTTAAGCAGAGGCTTGATGGCCATCTGTCAGGATTGCTTTGAGGGTGTTCCTGCATGGCAGGGGGTTGGACTGGATGGCCTGTGTGGTCTCTTCCAACTCTAGATTTCTATGATTCTATGATTCTATCCGTTTCATCCAGGAATGCCTAGTGTTGGGAGACCAGCACACACTCCCAATAGCTTGCCCAAAAATGGGGATATTGGAGATTGGCTGATAGTTCTCCAGCATGGGGGATCCAGGGAGGATTTCTGCAGTAATGGCCTCACCATAGCCTCTTTTAGAGAAGATGGAAACCTTCCTTGCTGTAGTGAAGCATTAACAATTTCTGTTTCTGCTTTCAGCAGCCAGGAGGGGCATGCGTCCAGTATGCAAGTAGTGGCTCCCACCTCTGAAAGGGTCCTGTCCATATCCTCAGGTTGCACAAATTGAAATGTATCCAATAACACTGGACAAACAAGGGCCCAGGTTACATGTACTACAACTATAGCATCTATCTGCAAAGTGCTTTGCAAACTTATCACAAAAGGCTACTGAGTGATTTACATACTGCACTTACAGGGCTGAATGTAAAAGGCCCTTTACCACTCAAAATACATCTGCCGGATGATACTGCATGGATGTAATGGTGGCAGTGAAGAGGCTTCACTGACACCATCACTATGGCATAGGGTTCCTAATGAGCTCTAGCCTGCATTTGATCAAACTCACTCTGAATCTTCTGTCATCATCACTCCACTGACTCATTTCATCACTGCTAGCTCCCTCGTGAACCATGGTGTTCACTTGGCCCCACTCTGTGACTCTGGAGACAGGGTCCAAATTCCCGCTCGGACATGAAAACCCACTGGGTGATGTTGTGCAAGTCACATTCAGCCTCAGAGAAAGGCATGGCCAAACCCACTCTGGTTCACTTTAGGGTTGTCATAAGTAAGAAACGACTTGAAGGCACACAAGAACAATGTGTCCATCTGTTGTTGTATTTTAATTCTGTTATCTCCTTCCTCATTCCACAGGGAGGGGCAGGTAAGAAATGATGATGATGATGACGACAATAAGATGAAGGAGGTGGAGGAGGAGAGTAATAAGAAGGAGCAGTACTCCCCTCATGATCATTCATGGAATGTGGGAGGATTGGAAAAGCACATGGTTATATCCCCATAGTCAGTTGCAGAATGACTGCATCATCCATAGGGTCTTCCAGAGCACCCTGACAGATCTCAGTGCAAGACGCTATCAGTTTATGTCTGATGGCCATGGGGGGCTGCAGCATCTAAATGGGGAATCTGGGGATGGGGTTGAGAGGAGAGATGAGAGACACCAGTAGAAAATTTAAGCTATGCTCTTCATTACAGGATCTCAGCCAATATCTCTTGTGGACATTTCTCCTTAGGAATTCTTGATATGTGATAAGAGATCCCTGAAGACTAAAATTCTGAGAATGACAGATCTCCATGTGCCAAGTTTTTCCATACATGGTGGAAATATGGTTAAACTGTGTCTAACCCTGTCTTTGAAGGAGCTGCATCTACCTGTGATATGCCTTAATTTTTCATCTTCTGGATTGTGTTTATGCTGATGACTTTGAAAGCCACAGAAGGCATACATCAGCTGTGCACAGTTAATCTTTGCATGACACAGTTCATAAATCTATTTTTGTGAAATATTCAAACCAATCCAGATGTCTTTCTAAGAATATTTTCACTTACACTAAAAACCAAATAGCCATCTTGAAAAAAAAACAGCAACAGATTTTTTTGGAAGATATTTAGAGAAGCTGAAATGAGATACATAAATCATATAGATTGTTGCTAATAAACTAATGCCACTGAGTCGAATAGAAATTATATGATTATACGGACCCAGTAGTCAATAAATATTCTCACCCTGGGCTGTGATGCACATCTGTTTGGTGTTTTATCTGCATCTAAAGTGGCCCAACTGTGCTTACAAAAGCAGATGTGACTTGGAAAAGTTTTTCTTTTGCTTAGAAAATCTTAATTAAAAGAGGTCAATGAGTCTTCTCCCAAGTTCTTTACTTCAGCAATATTTTTGAAATGTTTGAACAATTCTGCACTTTGATTTTATAACACTTCATAGTGTGCCAAGTTCTTTACAATATCTGGCTTGTAAAACTTTTATACTTTTCTAAGACAGTTCATTACAGATTTGCAGAGGGAAATGGAAGCTAAGATAAAGTGAAGTGACAACTATAGTTACTGGACTGCCACTTAGGCCCAAATTATCAATGATCCCATGAACACAAACATCTTTCTAAATAAAACAGTAAATCAGAATTACTTTCTAGAACTACTGATCATGAAGAGTTTTAGTTTTCAGGACAAATAGGGCTATTTTTTCAAACTAAATATTTTTCATTATGCCAGAAGATTTTATTCTAACGGGTAATTCTATACTGATGGAAAGCCTGAAGAATGAGATATGTAAGAGTTGCAGATTTTAAAAACACATCCAAAGGATCAGAGGTGAAAACACTAGTTATGACAAACACATGGATAGTTGCTGCACTGGAATTATTACCAAACAAAGCAGTTATCTGCTGTGTTCATAGATAAAACTCCATCCATCAAAAATCTGATGGAGAACTATGAAATACCCTAATAAAAGTTCTATAATAATAGAGTTCAAACATACCTTTTCAGTGAGTTTTTGATTTTAAGGCAAAAACACTGATTAATTGGTCTCTCTTCTGATATACTGGGGCAGCACTGAGATCTCAAGGATCTATCTTCTTTGCACCATGATAAAATGGGTTATTGATTGGTAATCTTATTAGCTTCCAGCATATTATGCTCATAACAAGGAAACGCCTAAGGCAAAACCATTTGTTGAATAACTAAGGAGCAATATCATGCCTAATACCTGAAGTAGAAGACCTTCAGGAAGTATCAAGCTATTTGATAAACAGAAAGCCTGTGTACCTTTCGATAAAAAGAAAGACTGCATGGGATGCTGATCTTGTATCCATCTGACGACACAATAGCTTACTCTGAGAAAGAGCTTGAATATTTTAAATATGCAAAGAATAAAGTCAGCAATATATTATTTGCATCCAGTAATTTCTACCTCTCCGCTGTACCAGTCCATGAATAGCCTAACCTCAAACAGAGGAAATAGTTAGGAACAATTTGGCCGAAGGTTTATCTGATTTTTGAAAATGTGCCACTTAGACTCTAATCATACCGCAAGCTTTCAATTTCTCCCATGCTGGTTTCTTTTTCTGGGACTTTTTCTCCCCAAACACCTGGGAGATCAAAAAGAGCCTATTCTCCTCATTATTTCTTACCCTGATCCCAAGTTCCACATTTTCACCTCCATAGACCTCCATGCCTTCATCTAGTAGACCAATTTCTTGGAAATACTCTCTGTCCACTATGAAGCATCCAATCAGTGCAGGGCTCCTAGATTAGAAAACACCAAAAATAACAGCACACATTAAAAGACAAGAATTTAGCTGGTAGAGCAGATTTCAGGTTTGCATTGTTTAAAGTGAGAGGCAGTGTGGTAGTGTGATTTGAGCATTGGACTGTGATCCTGGAGACCAGATTTCAAATCCTGATCAGCCATGGGAACCCACTGGGTGATCTTGGGCAAGTCACACCCTTTCAGCCTCAGAGGAGGGCAAAGGCAAACTCTCACTGAACAAATCTTGCTGAGAAAACACCATGATAGATCCGCCTTCGGGTTTCTATAAGTTGAAAACAACTTGAAGGCACCTAACAATAACAAACAACACTTACTTAAGTCAAGTTCATCGCTCATAAATTTACTTAACTTTTGCAACCTCATCTTTGCTAATAAGATAAACTCTACAGAAATGCAACTTTTTTTCAGAAATAAGATGGGCTATTTCTTCCCAAACTAAAAGCAGACACAAGACATGTGTGGTTCACTACTGAAGATACTCCTGAAGCATCATTTTGACAAACCCTTGGACAGCTACAATCAAATGCATCAAGGCACTAATTCTTACCTGTCCCATAAGTGATACATATGTATTTTTATTACATTGCTATTGTGCTCTTCCTTGGGAACCCTGAAAGGGCTCAAACAGGAATCCTAATATGACTGTGGTTGTTGTGTGCCTTCAAGCTGTTTCTGACATGGTGACAAGGCAAACCTATCACAGGGTTTGCTGGAGTTGAGAATATGTGATGTATCCAGTTACCCACTGGCTTTCCATGGTTGAGTAGGGAACTGAACCCTAGTCTCTAGGGTTATAATCTACTGCTAAAACCACTACACCAAGCTGGTAGTCCTTGGTATGACTACATACAAGAATAAAACTTGGGGAGAAGCTAAGATGGCATCCTAGTAACAGCCTGCTTTACATGCTCTCTTTAAGATCCTCTCTTTGAATAACACAGTTTCTTTTAAAATTTACTCCTGTTTCTGGCAGTTGATTGTGAATAGGAACTAGGGATAAACTCTGGAGTATTTTGTCCTCACTATGCAAGGACAAATAATTTCCACTGATTTCTCCTCTGTGGGGGGACAATGAATATTTCTTCATGGTTGTGTTTGGGGAAGTTATTTTGCACAGAAATATACTTTTTTTGGTGCAAAAAATTATGTTCTTCGCACAAACACTTTTTTTTCTTAAAAAAGCTACAGGCCCTTTTGCACAGAGTAATTTCCCCAAACACTTCAGGATGTATGGCAAAACCATCACAAAAACTAAACAAAATGATTACTTCTGTATTACTCTTTCTGTCTTGGCTTCTTATTAGGCACAAACTTATTTTTATTATCATTTTAACTTAGTAAAATAATGGTGAGATGCTCCTTGAGATCTCTAGCATGGTCCCCAACCTTTGAAGTCATTGAGATTTTGCCATCTTTGTGGGTTCCATCAATGATATTAAGACTCTTATGCATGAGGATATCCATGCACAGGGTGGTGGGGAGTAAGCAAGCAGGATCATATTCAATGACCCCATTTCTACATTAATTGAAAGCTATGTATAGGAAAGACCATGTGTAAGATTTGTTTGCAGCCTACTCCCAGCCTTGTTATCCTACCACCACACATGGCCTATATAGGACTACTGTGTAGTACACTCTCTCGCATCACCACTTCAGTTTTTTTCCCCCAGCTTGTCCAAAATATAGCTTGTCCATTGCTCATTGGGCCCAACTCATTACATTGTGCATTGCACCATGCAGTGATTTCAAATATTACCAAGCAATGAGTGGAAGCAAATGCTTAGGAATGGAGAGGGATTGCATCTTGTGGCATTCAGTCTGGCTAGTCCTGAATGACATTTAAATTGGATGAGACTGGCCCACGTAGTATTTATAGAGCAGCTGAGAACAGAATAATTAATCTGCCTTTTACCCTAGCTTGTACTTTGTCATGCAGGCTGGCAAAAGGAAAAATGTCACTTTTGTCAATATATGAGCCACAGAAGAGCACTGGGGACAACAGGGTTCTAATTAAAAGAGACAGGGGGTTGCTAGAATGAAGGAGAAACCATTTTGCATTCACCAGGACAATGATAATCAAGCTGTGATAAACTGAGGCATCTGTTCCTGATGTGATCATAAGACTTCTAAAATTGCAAACTCTAATACCTTTCCCCAACCTCCCTGTATAGATCAGTATCTCTGTGACGATAACAAAATGTTAGTTCAGACCTACAGGAGACTATTTCTGATGAACTATGTGATGAAGAAAATGTCAGTCAATCATTTTCTTGCTCCAAACATTATACTTCAAAACATTAACACTATGCATATAAAAATATAGCCTTCATTTTCTTCCACAACATAGACAAATTTGCAAATATATTTTGAGGAAAAATATAATTTTGTTCTAATTTCCCATATTTTCACATGCACACTTTTTTTACTACCACCTGTGGCCTTCCATTACTATGTGCTTTATACACTATAAATTGTCAAAGCCACTCCATCAAATTTAACACAGATTGTCTTGACTACACAAATACATTCTCCCCCTAACATGCTCCTCATCTTTAACACCTATATGACAGGAACATACAGTGTGATCTCTTCCATGTGGGAAATAGCTGCACCTCTTGAATTTGGATGATACAGATGAGGGAGAAATTTATTTCAATTCATTTTCGAAAAATATACCCGAATTCATCAATTTCTTCATTCTCGTGCAAAGATAACTGATGTAATCACCTGCTTTCATCCTCATTGCACTATACCCAACATTCATATTAGGATTAGAGCTTTCCAATTTTAAAAGTTAGTGCTTCTTCCATCTGATTTACTATTAGTTCTACCTCCATTGATGGACATTGCATGTGAATCTGCTTGTAACAAGATACAATTCACATGGATGGTAAACAGTACTCCAGCTGCAAAACTTCATATGATGTATTTGTGCCTCAATGATTATCATGTAGGGGCTCAATCATGTCCAAACAGGGTCTGAAAAGCAAACGGTGAGTCACAACATCTTTTGTAAGGTTAACATATGTACTTTTATAGTCTGCCCTTCACTCAACATGGCTCCAATTTCCATATTACCTTATAGGAGCAGTAGTGTTTTCCAATTTCCACCATGATTTGGGGGGATTTAAGTATCGACACCATAATTCCCAGTCAAACCCTTGTGCTGACAGGGGGTACTCTTCTATTTCAAAATTGTCATATTTGATGTTATCAAATGATGGAGAAATTACTCTTTTTCTGTCTTCCTTGATCCTGGTGAGTACTGGTTCAGCCCTGAGGAAAAAAAAAATAATCATGTTTCTTTTAAAGTGGAAATTTAAAAACAAAACAAAACAAAAATCAAATTTATGATTGTTAACTTAGGATTCTAAAAAAATATCCATGCAGGATGACCAAATTGTCTGCAGCAGCTAATAGGTGATAACAAAGCTAGCTAAACTGACTGTACTCATGAAAGATTGCAGATTTGATCTTCTGAATTGTGAAGACTCAATTTCAACCTGTGGCACAGCTCCAATAACAGACAGAGAAAACTGCACAACAGTTCTTCCTATGAATTTTTTTTTATGCCATACACACTACAACTGAAGCTATTAATGAGAAGAATAAGTAGTTTACAGAGGTTATGTCATCTGGAAGAACTGAAGCTGTGTGTGTACAGTTCTTGGTTAGAAAAGTGGGAGGTACCTGGGCCAAAGACTTCCTAGAAGCTGAGTTTCTTGACCTCATGCCCTAAAGCATGAAGACTAAATTGAGACAGAGGTCTTCAGTTATATGCACATGCAGATAACCACACAGAAAGTAAGCACTAACACATTGCCCAATTCTATTTCCAGGATCATCACAGGTAGAAAACTGTGATGCACTGATTAAAGAAGTTGTAGCCTGCCATTTCCATGATTGTCTGGATTATATACTAGGTCCAGCCACATGAGCGCAAACAGAAAGACAAGTTCCACTTGCTGAAAACCTGTATTGTGAAAACATGGTCCTCATTCACAAAGACCTTGTGGTTTTTTAACCATCTGGGAATTGTTAAGAAAAAGTGTGTTGGCTCATGAACTATATAGGATTTTATTTTTTCTCAAAAAGTGTCAGTCAGTCAAGCCAGAATGATTCTTCTAGTAATAAGATCACTTGAGGATGATCTGCCATTTTCTTCATTATGACCACATCACACACCTGAATATATCATAGCTTGCTATAGGGAAGTTGTGCTGATTTCAATAATTACTCATTTATCTGCTTTTGATAAATGTTGTATGAATGTTCCAGTAGGTAAAAAGTTATCAGAAACCTTCCTCGTGAGAAACTGCAGTTCTAGTTACAGCTATTTTTTGTCACAATGCTGCTATTGCCTCCATCTACTTGTTGCTGTTATGTGTCTTCAGGCCAACTCTGATTTACGGTAAGCGTATCATAGAATTTTCTTGGCAAGATTTATACAAAGGAAGTTTGCCATTGCTTTCCTCTAAGACTGAGAAACAGTGTTGACTTGCCCAAGGTTCATCCAATGTGGCTAAGCAGGGTTGCAAACCCTAGCCACCCAGCTGTAGTCCAATACTCAGATCGCTACCCTATCGCTCTTCCCATTTGTTTACATATTGATATAGGTAAGTACATATATTTATTTACTCTTCTCTGAAAATATGGTACTCATTTGCTCTTAGCTGCAAATATGACAATCTGAGCTCAGCCTGACGTGTATATAGCTGGACATGGATAAGTCACACCCTAGAATGTGGGCTGCAAAATAAGCTCCAGGCAATCAAGGTTAGTCCCTGTAGGCCTTACTCTGCAGACCAGATTGTATTTGAAGCTAGTATCCAGGGCATCATAAATTGGTGTGCAGTTACAAAATGACTTATGTCTGTTACCACATGCTGTCTACCAAGTACCTGAACAGGGCTCATGTCAAAGCTTCCAAATTTTAGGGTAAGATCACAGTACTAAAGTAATTCAAATTTACCAGCCATGAAGTCTCCTTCCTTTCATTCTGTACAGGGATTCAACCATTAAGCAAAGGCATCCTCATTGAAATCACAGTTTTGAATCCACTTTTTTTTCCTGTTTGGAGACTAGTTGTTCCCTAATGAAATATACATATATTGACTTATCGATGGTGGCCAGTATTCTCTTTCACCTATTTAGGTAAGTATTCTTAAATAAGTAACCTCTCCTGGCCCAATTCCTCCAGCTCAACCTCCAATCTATTACTGCTGCACTTTAGCATCTGATGAAGTAGACGTCAGTCTATGAAAGTTTATACTACCAACTTCTTTCTCTCAGTTACTCTCAAAGGTACTACAAGATCTCTTTGCAGAAAGTAAGATGAATATTTTCGTTAATTCAAAGTAGGATTCATTCTTTTTAATCTAAATCTCTCTCTGTTTTCTGTCCATTCAGCATTTTCAAATCACTGAAAATCTAGATTAATCTTTGTCTGCCATAACGCAAGAGAAAACTGTGGTTTAGACAAGTTGGAAGTGAGTGGAAGAACTCGTTGGAGGAAGGTGGCTTTTCCTTAGCATTTCTCTATATGCTGCTGAAATGAATAGTTTTGAAATGCTGGTCACAGGAAAGATAACGAAGTTTGAACAGCCCATTGATAAGAAAGGTTGATCAGCGGCTCTTTTTAAGTTACTAACTGCTAGTAGGTTTCATGAGAAAAATTATAAATATGAGAGGTAGTGCTCAGTGGAATAGAAAGAGCGGGCATCAGCCTCTTGTCCCATTTTCTTTTTTACACCATGAGAAAAACACTTCATTTGGGTAACACATTTTATTTAATCACATGCTCCTTAAGAATTCTTAGAAAGCTTTTTAAGTATTTTTTGCTTGTTACTCCTACTACTGCTGCATTTTGGTATATGTTACGCTGTTATGATTGTGTCTTTATTAGGTAATAGGACTGGATTTCATTTAAATCACTCCTCTGAAAGAGTCAGCTTTAATTATGTAAATCACTAGCAAGGAAGATGCTATTTAATCAACATTTTTAATAGACGTACACTATTGATATCTAAATACATATTCAGAGATGTAAGTTTCATTAGAAGGTAGGTAAATGCTTAGCAACAATTCTGAATTGTTTCCAGATAAATTTTCAATTCACCAAAAACTGAAATCTCTTGCATACATCCAAACTCCATCTCTTCATGTAAATTTACTCGGTATCCTCTCCTCACTGACACTCTATATCTTTGTACTTAGAGGCAGCAGAGAACAAGAGAGCACATAACAGGATTGATCAGGCTATTTCCTATCTCTATAAACCTATGCAAATATATCCATAAATTATAATTGCAAGTTGTATAATTAGTATTGATCATGAAACTTTAATCCAGTAGGCTTTTTTAAAGAAATTTTTTGAAATCTCATTTAAACTAAACAATCTGTTTTAAATCAATATTTTTTTTTAAAAAAAAACACTGATTTTTATCAACCCTGTTAGGTAAAAGTTTAAGAAACAAGTTTTTAAAAAGATCATTCATCTTTCAAGCTCTTCAATTAAACATCCTCTCATTGCAACCCTGCTGAATCCACAAAAAAGCAGGTAAAGTGGGAATATGAACATGTATCTTAAAAAGGAGATGCAATATTGTGTTTATCAACCAAGTGGGCAAGGCCTCCATGTTTAGAAATCATGAAGTCCTCAAAAGCTATGTGACAGGATATCTGGAAAACACCACAGCAAGATAATTATATGAACTCAAATTGTGCCAATCATATCGCTAGCCCTTCCAATCCTCTGCATTGTCTGAATGAAGGGCTGTACCATGATGTGCCACTCTAAAATGCACATTAGAAACTTAGGTCTGAATGACCTATATGTCAGAAAAGGTTGGACCAAACCTGTAGAAAATACTTTGTGATGTGGGTTGTTAAGTGCACCTTTGGCGAGCCATGTGACTTTAGTTGAGTCATGCTGATGAGCAATCAGGGGAGAAGGTTGCATCAGGTGCAGGGAGAATGCAAAGGCTGACAGGACTGCATCAGCTAGTGTGAGTATAAATGTAGCTGAGAGCTAGCCAGCAAGTTGCATGCAGTGTCTGACGTGTCTGCTGGAGGCTCTGTCAGAAAGAGTGCGCAGAGGGATGCCGGAATGCTTTCTGGAGATTCTTGTAACTATGTACACATTGTAACTGAAGAATAAATTGCCTCCTTAATGGAAAAGAACAATTAGCGTGGGTGAGTTTTTACTGGCTACAGTGCATTGCTGCTAAGTTATTCTCTGCTGCTGGACATGCTTCCAAAGCTGTGGGAGCAATCTCAGACCAACATCACAGGGTCACCTAACACTTATTTTAAGTGTGCTTGGTGTATTTTGGGTATGACACTAAAGGTCAAAATATTTGTTTTTGTGACCTTTGAAGTTTATGGCATGATGAAGAGGTTATGCTGAGGAAGCTTATTTTTATGTGTGAAAGGACAGATGGAAGAACAGACAATGGCATAGATAATCTATCCAAACACAATCAACCCACGGTTTGGCTGTTTGGATCTAACCTGTATGCTACATCCCAATCCTGTGCAGATGGGACAGCTTTTCTGTCTAGAATATGGAGTTGAAAACTTACCTGCTCAGAGTATTTTCAATATTCATATCACTGGAAGATCTTTGTACACATTCAAGCCACAGTGTCATGAGCCAGGCTGAGCATGCTGCCAATTCAGATGGGGACTCTGAGTTAGACTTGGACTCCCAGCCGGGGGAGGATCCCTTGGTGGGAGAGGGGGCTCCTGCAGAGTCAAGGGAGGGGCCTGCCAGCGACCCCACAGCTGTCCCAGGGCTGGATCCCGAGCCAGTACCTGCAGCAGAGGAGACCAGTGCTTCGGACTTGACAGAAGCTGTTGTTTCTGACTCCAGCCCGGAGTTTGCAGTCGATCCTCCCCCCACATTCCTCCAGAGGCGACTGGAGAAGGAGGCGGTTCGCAGATCACAGCGGCTGCGAGAGAAGCGTCTGAAGTCTGAGGGCCTCCAGCCATGAGCTGGGCCAACAGACATTTGATCAGCCCCAGCTGGGCTAAAGACTGGGTATTTAAGACAGACGCTGGGGGGAGTTGGGCATGGGGCAACAACCGTCTACCACCCGGGAATCTGCATCCTGCATCATGGGCTTTCTGTTCCAGGCTAATCCTTGCTGTTGAGCTGGCTGCCTCTGTTTGTAAACTCAGCTCCTGCCTCTGTGTCTGCTTAAAGCCGCCGCCTGACATTGACACACAGTAATGAAAAACTCCTCTTAGAGTGGCACTCAGGATGAAACAATGCCAGTTTAAAAACAAACCACAACATGCTACAGCTGATCTACCATCCCATCAAAAGATTCAACATTATCTCCTATGGGAGAACTATTTTTTTTAAGTGTTACATGTGTTTAACTGTTTCATTAATAGCCACTGTTAATAACAAAACAATGACAATGATTTTCATTTTTGCAGTTCCTCTGACCTCACTATTTGGCCTTCTCTTGAAATGCTTATTCAGCATACGTGATGAAGTGGATTCCAGACCACATATACCAATTATTAGAGTTCTATCCAATTAGCTCCTTCTACACAGATAACTCCTTCTGTGGATAGAATATTCTGCTTCTTCATTGTGCCTCTCACCAAGCACACTTAAAATAAGTGTTAGGTGACCCTGTGATGTCGGTCTGAGGGTATGCAGGGGCAGAAGGAGATGAAAAATTCCAGTTTCATGAGTGGGATTCCATTTAAAGAATATGGGATTTTGTTTTTCATCTTTAAGACAACAGAAGAGTCTTTTTCATTTTATTTTAAAATATTTCAATAGTATAGTTTCTTAAACCCTTGTCCACAATATTCTCAATTTTCAATACACTTTGGGTATACTGAAACACTGTCCATAAGTGCAAATGAAACCAAGCCTAGCTGATCCTCTCTCTTGGGTGGCTTAACTTAGGTACCTTCCTAAATACAGAAGATAATTTTTCACGACAATCAGGCATATTGTAGCCTTTTGTTGTTATTTGTCAGCAAGCAGGCTAACTTGCTAATACTTCATATCTATGCAGAAGAGCAGTGTGTAGAAACAGCTAGAGCTTTATGTCACCATCATCCTCAAAGCCTGAAACCCCAAGCCCTTTCACCAGCCTAAAGCAAGAAGAATGCTTCTTTCCTTTGTACTTTTTCAACTGCTGCCTTAAGAATATGTAGAAACATATCTTAAATCTTTTATCTGGAAGATTCTCCTTTTCTGTCCTATTACCCCACCCCCATATTCTTCTCCAAAATATATTAGTGAAATGATATGGCATTTAGCTTGACATTCTAAATTTTAGAATGTTCTTACATGTGTCCATTTTGTGCTTCTAAATTCCCAGCTCTGACTGCTATCTTGTCTGCCGAGGTAAAACCCATCCCAATAGTATTCTCTTGAAGAACCATGATTTCTGATCCATTTATCAGGAATTATATACAGATGAAAATGTACAAGAATAGTAATGCCACCATACAAGTACAATAATTCCCTAGGTCATTTGTATATATTATTTGAATTAATGTTATCACTCCAATAAGCTCTAGAAGAGGGCCTTCAGCACATTTGCATGCTCCAAATCAATCTTCATTGACATAATTCCAACTAAATGTATTTTTCAGAAATCTCTGTACATGAGATGACACAGTGTTGTGTTCCATGAAGTCAATAAACTTAAGCAATGTTTTTTAATAGTTCCATGAACTTAGCCATTAAGCTAACCAGTGGCTTCCACACAGATTTGACCTGGCAAGCTCTATACCTATAGGTGGCAGTGGTGGAGTACCATACAGTGCACCATTTTGAATGTGTTTATATCTCCATTTCCTATTCCATTACCTACTGAAAAATCAAACATTTGCTTTGATTAATGGAGCATTTACTTTTTGTAAGCAAATATTTTGAGGAGGGAACAATCAGCTATCATGTCTCTTCAACTCTCTCTTTGTCACCTTGATCGTTGTTGTCTATAGAACTAACTGGCTATTACATTGGCAACAGCAATGGTTCCAATGGCAAAATCAAACCAAATAGGAATCAAGTAGTCAGTTTGATGTTGTCATGGTACTGCATAGCCAATCAAGTTTGGCTACATGACCATATGAGGAAGCCAATTCAGAGGGAAGGCAAGAACATTCTGAAAGGACAAAGACTTTCATTGCTCTTTGCCATCCTCCTGCACTGAACAAGAAAACTTTCCAAAACTTGTGAAAGCTTTCAAGAAAGCATCCTCCGTTTTACCACAGTTGAAATGTATCCATCATTTAAGGAAGTTATGTTTAGTGCAACATTAATAGATCTCTGTGTAACTCTCTCCTGTACTTTCTGAACAATGGGAAACAAACTCAATGAAATTACACGAGCAAGACACATACCATCCCACGTTGAATTCTACATGTGCATCAAAGAGTGCAACTACTGGAGCTGTGGCTGCCCTCCAGCCACTAACGCGAGACCGAATCAGTCCCTCTTGCTTGTTGTGTCGAACCACCTTGATGAACCCTGGCTTCCGCGTGTTCACCTCATCAACATATTCTTTTAGCTTCTCTTTGAGTTCTTCTGTATAAGGAATACAAAGGAAGGCAAGAACATCTATCAAACTTCCAAGATGTACTCATCTATATCAGTGCATAAACAATTTAACAGCTAGTGTTTTTTGTGACAAGATATCAAGGGAAGGGGGCCTTGAAGGTGCCATGCTTCGCTTAACTACATAAAAGGCAACAATTTAAGCTGAAAACAAGAGTATAGGGGAAGACATCTGAAAACACCAAAATTGATTGTCATTTCTGTTAAAATGGCCTGCAATAAAAAGGCACATGAGTATACAGACATGTAAACAAGGATAATACAGGAGACACATTACTTGGATCCCAGTTTAATTATTAAAAATGATCAGGGCCCAGGGTATCTAAAAAACACCAGAGTCAGGATAGCTGTTTCCTATTACATGCAGCATCATCTGCTTTAAGGTATTCTTTACTTTCAAACCTGTTTCATATAAATATTTTCTGTACCCCCATACTGCCCCTCTCTTCCCTGCTGTGGGTTTACTTGGCAGTAATGAATGAGATTCCTAATAAATGAAAATAAACCTTTTTTTTTTTCACTTCTGCTTAATGTTAGGACAGATTTAACTTAGCAGGACATATGTCTGAGTAAACAGCTCAAAGGGCTGGGCTTTACACCAAGCTAAGTAAATGTGCAGTTTGTTCCAAAAATATTTTATAAAAAGGCAATTATTTATAACTACAAACTGACTGACTGAATTACTCATTGGAAGTCAGGCCATTTTTTTCTTTGAAATCTGATATCTGTTCAGTGCCTCTGACACATTCCTTGGACAAATCATAGCAACTGACATTCTGAATATTCTTGTGTATACATTTGCTAGGGGTGATAGAAGACATGGTCACAATGTTGTGCTGGCACGTGTCTCCACATACCACTTTTCTTCATAGTGTAAGATGTCATTCAGTATGAGCTGTTCATCAAAAACATACTTCTTCATCATAGTTAACAAAAAAAATTGCCTGCTTTTAAATAAGTGTGTCATGTGCATTTCACTCCCAAGAAGCAGGAATAATATACGAGTCTATGCTCTAAAAATCAAGAGATCAGCATTGGGCAAATAGAACACATAGGGATGAATGTCACATCTGAGGAGTACACTGAATGTTTGGAGTTGGATCAAGCCTGAGCCAGGTGTTTGCTGTCATAACCAACACCTGCTGCATATACTTAGTTTGCTAAATGTGCACATCAGTCCACTGATTATATAAATATGATGCTTTGTGGTGAAAACCACACAAAAGTGTATTTCAGGCACTGCACTTTTTCAGCGGCTAAAATGTATAGTGACACTATAAGGCAGCACATTATGCAACTGTTCATTCATTCAACAGATGCATCACTTCCCACTGCGAAAGCACCTTAGAAAGATACTAAAATTGGTATCAGAAAGGAAACAAAATTACTATAAATAACAGCTTAAAATATAAAATTCATATAACAATAAAACCGTCCAGCCACAAGTCAAGGAACATGGAAGAATTATAGAGCCTAAATTACTCAGGCAGGGGAGTAAATGAAACATTTCTACTGCAAGTGAGAATTTGCTTTGCTCCATCAGCATAATCGGCATTTTGGAGACATAAAAAAAGGATTGCTTTTCATCTGCATGAATGCTAACCACATTCCTACCATAAAATATCTATAGCTCTATTATATAGAGTCTATATTAATTAATATACTCAGTGTCTAAATATTAGTTCATACATTCCATATAAGTGACTAGACGAAACAATTTACTTTTGCAAATGAATACCAAAACAACTGAGAAAATGAACTTGAAGTTAATGCATATAATAATTTCCCTTTTAAAAAACATGAAGCAAAAAAGAGCCCAAAATTTTAAAAAGTCTCATGACTTTATAAAACAATGTTACAAATGGAAACAGAGAGAGAATTAATTATTTATGCACCTTCCCATATGCCTTTTCCTTGCTCTGAACCACCCCCCCCCCGATCCTGCTTCCATCTTTTTCCCTTCGTCCCTTTGTGGGACGAAGCCTAAACAAGTTGAATCTATTTTACAACAGTTTCCTTCATCTGTAAAATGCCCTGTCCTAGCTGTTCATGTCTCATTAAAGGATGGAACCAGGTAGGAGACTCCCTTCTACCTACCCAGCCCCCCCACCCCAGCATTCCAAAGGGGATGCTTCCACATGAACTCAGTTGGCTGCAAGTTTGGCACCATTCACCCAGCCCTTTTACTAATAACAGTGACATTTTTGTCAATTCTGACTACACACCTCTGCTGCTGCGGACAAAATAACCTAATTCAGAATGAGGGCACAAGTGATGTCAAAAGTGAAACATTCATAATGCTAATATGGATACAACTAAGTCCTATTTTCAGACAAAAAGTACCACTGAATCTACTGCCAAATGGGGATGTTAAATAGTGCAGAAAACATATGCTTCTGAGAGCCTTTCCAAAAACATGTGGCAGTGGATGAGGGGAGAAAGGCTGGAATTTGCAAAGCAGAAAAGAATGATTGTAAAGGGCAGGACTGATTTCTCATTTGACATCAGGAACAAGGTGTATATTCAAAAGAAGAGTGCTCAAAATGCACCTCAACAGAACCAACCCTTATAATTCAAGTCAGATCTGCTTGTAATGAGTCGTGACGTTCATTACATCTTTCTTTCTGCCTTCCCTATGTTCTCTACAATCTGTTTACAAGTCCAATATTCTTAGCTGATGGAGAAGGAGACACAACAACTGATGACTCACTTACAGACTGGGGACACTCAAAATGATCCACAAGTGTGCTTTGTAATGAGGCTTGGACTATGAGATCTCTCTTGTCTGAAGAAAAGCCTTCCTCAGTGTACTAGCACCTCCTGTTTCCAAAGGTCAGTATTTTATTGAATTGGAGATGTTCACAGGAAGCAACTACACAAGGCTTGCAATTTTCCATTCAACCATGTTCAAAAAGCCCAGCTTGTTCTGGAGGGTGAGTTGGCAACAACAATTGATAGTTAAGCAATGACAAACACACACATGCATGCATGCACACACACAGTTCTTTTGCTACTTTCAAAAGCATATAGTAATTTCTTTGACCAATAGTTACCAACAGAAGATTTCGATGTGGCAGTGCTTATTCCTAAGACACGTTTTATTTTCTGTTTCTCTTTCTCTCTCCCTTTTTGTACAAAAAGGTGAGCATGTATGGCTAGTATGCTTAGTCCAGAAGTACTCTTCTTTTTCTCTTATGTATCTGTGTGTAGCTTTGTCAACTCAGAACATTGCATTTAATGTAATGTTCAAGTGTTTACTTCGGTACACCGATTCTCTGAACCAAGACAAATGTATAATAACAACGCAGTACTGGAAAACACAGCATACTGTCTCAAGGACTTAAAGATCAATACCTCCAACTGGATCATTATTTGTTCAACCTGCATTCAAGGACTGTTTTGTTTGCCATTTTTATTACTTCAGCTCTACGTACTTCTTTTTTACAGGTTTGCATTGAATATCTAAACCAAGCTTTTCTTATATTCAACCTGAGAGAAAATATGGGTTCTAGGTATGATGTTATCTCTGTTTCTCTCTCTCTCTTTCTCTCGATGTGTCTATGAGAACCAGATGGGGTCCTTAAGTTAAAGTCTAAAAACTCACTTTTACATTTGTTCAGCATTACTTTATGCACAGAACTCATGTCTTATTTTCTATTTTGTACTAAACAATACCTTAATAAATGCTTTCCCCATGGCATTATGGCTAACTTGGTAAATGTTCAAAAATCTCTTTCTGGATTAGCTGTGGTTTTTAAAGCCCTAAATGAATGAATTCATCATCAGAAATATACCATATAGACTTTTCTGATATAGAGGCCAGGATGCCAAGAGGACCTTCGAGTATTCTTGCTGAAATACTTTGTCAGTTTTGGAGAGCACAATATCACTCGAGGTTGGTAGAAAGGGATTCCTCCCTAGCAAAGGCAGGGAGGGAGGGTTGTGTCTTTTCCCCATTGACTAATAGTGTGTGTTTTTGACTGCTATTTTAAAGTGCAGTTTGTCTCATTGTTGATTATGATGATGAATACAAAACACAATGTATTGCATCGGAAGACTGGTGAACTGGTCTGAATGTCCTAATATAGATTTTTGCTCCAGCCATGAAAGAGTTACTTTCTTGCACACAGCAGAAACAGAGAGGGATATATACAGCATGAGGTATTAACTGTTACTAGCTTTTGTGAATTTCTTCCTTTAGTCTCCTCATTTCTTGAGACAAGAGTGTAGATAATTTTCTTCCTTGAGAACTGAGCTTCTCTTACTCTGGTTTATTGAATGGACTTATCTTCAGCTTGTCTGTGTTTCCCTCTTCTGGCAATTTCTAACAGCATCTAGAACTCAGCAAGACAAACATGGAAAATCCATAGGAGGACAGCCTTTTATGGCTTTCTCTTAGGAGGACGAAGACGCCGTGCCCCAGAGCAGCTTCTAGTCATAACCAGGAAGCCCTTAGCACAACACTGAGGAACACCTGAAAACAGTCTTTTGCTTTAGTAGTTTATTATCTGCATCTGTTTATTATAGTTATGAATAAACTATGTTATCTTTTCACACAAGCAGTGTTCTTTCTTCATGATTATCCTCAAATCTGTTTGACAAAGGCTTGAGTGGATCAAGCATCCAGGATGAATACATTCTCCCTTATTTCCTTAAACATCATCACAGTGAGAACAGTGGAATGAATGAACAATGCAGCAACTTCAGCATGCCTGTTTGAAGGGTAGAAACAAACAATTTTGTGAACACACTTGCATTTCTCTGGGGCGGCTGCCAAGGACAGAATATTTGCTTTGCTTTTGGGAGATGTTCTGAAGTGTAAGAACAAGAGGAAAACACAATACATACTCCACAAACATATCTCTTTTTCAGTATTAGACAAACAATGTTCTTTTAGAACTCTTGGTGGTTGTAGCAGTGGCAGAAGACAAGACAGGAAGAAAGCTTATTGTGGAAAGTAGGGTGCAGGAGAAAGGAGTCCAATAGGATGCACTGCCTGGATTAAGAAATTGGTTGGTCTGTCATACTGTTACCTTATTGACAACAACTCCCAGAACCTACCGGCCAGCATGGCCACCAGATGATTCTGAGTGTTGTACCTTACAAACTGTATACACATAGGCTCAGCCTAAGTTTTTAACTCAATCTGGTTACTCCACACCAGGGCTGTCACTATCCTTAGACAAAATAAAGCAGTCACTTCAAGCCAGAGTCATCCTGGTGACTTCCACTGACATAATACTCAGTCTAACAGCCAGCATGGTGTAGTGGTTTGAGAGCTGGACTACAACCCTGGAGACCAGGATGACATTGGGCACATCACACACTCTCAGCCCCAGAAAACTCCAACAACAACAGTAATACGCAGACATCCCAACATAATATTCTTTCTTGGAAGCTGCACAAAGGACATATGCACAGATTGCAGAAAGATGTGCAAATGGGGATCCTGCTGTTTAAATGTAAAACAAACTGAATGTGTTTCGAATTGTTTTTAAATTAAGGTTTTCATGGAACTGACTGTTCAATGCTTCTCAACTTTAGTATCTTTTACCGCTTTAGCTGCTTTAAGTCACTTTTATAAGCTGCTTTGGGTACCATGCTGGGAGGAAGACGGGGTATAAATCAAATAAATAAATAAATAAATAATCCAGATATTCTGTCAACATCCAATTGGAATTCATTGTGAGACTGCAGATTTGGAGGTCATGAAAGACCATCATTTGTCTATTGTTTCATTCTTACTGCCAAGGAAGAGGAGAAGGGCCAACGGGATTTTCTGTTTCCGGTGTCAAAAAAGCTTGGCTGGTTGAATTAGAATGATAGAACGGGGAGGCAAAAGTCAAAATGTCTTGGGCCAGCTCTGCTTTAAACAAGTCAAAGAAACTGAAGGATCACAGAGATATTGCAAAAAGCACCTCAGGAATTCTGCAGCTTCTTGGCTCCAAAACTTGACTGTTCTTCCTCTGTGTTATAATCTTCATTTACACTAGGATCTGCACAGTTCAAACCTCACAAGAATTTAGCCCAACTCTAATTACATCAGTTTCCATAATTTCTAGCTGACATCATGATCTTATTGGTCTGGCTACTGAATATATGTATGGTAATAGGATTAGTATGAAGAGAAAAAGACTAGTCAAAGACAAGAAGGGAAGAAAAATGGAATTGGCAGTACCTTTAAGACTAACAGGTTTTATTTTAGTACGAGCTTTTGTGGATATAATCCCACTTCTTCAGATGCAGTACAGAACTCCACAAAGTTCTTGGTAAAATAAAAACCAGTTAGTCTTAAAGGTGCTGCTTCATTCCTTTTTCCCCTGCCCTCTCTTCTTCCTTTTTATGCTATAAGATTATACAGCTACTTTGAAAACCAGTCAAAAGCAAGAGAATTAAGAAAAATTGTTCCATCTAGTAATAAAAGGAGAATAGAAAATATAACCTTGTCATACTCCAGTGATAATTTGCTAAGTCATAACTGCCTCCCGATCTGTGAAATGTAGCTCTTCCTAGTATTATTTCCTAATGTTAGAATTTACACAGCCTAATTCATTCAAAATGGGTCTATTCCTGCATTTGCAACCATGCACGGTATTACACGAAACACCGGCACTCCTGCTATTTAATCAGTGGGTGATCTTCTACAGAACACAGGAAGAGAACAATCTAATCAATTCCCTTGAAGTCCAATGCTTTTTGCGGCCATTTGCAAAATGGAATTTTTTTTACAAGCTTATTTCTTTTCAAGGGAGCTGAAACTGCACAAAAATAAAACACTTCATCTCCTGTGTTTGATGTATGAAGAATCTCTGTAGTTTTTGAAAAGTAGGCTTCTATCAGTCTTATAAGTCAATTATCACATAGCCTGTAAAATCAGTTTGTAGCAGTACCTTTACATACGTGTCATGTAAGATCAAAGGTGTAGCTTACTGATATGTGGCGGTACAGAAGTTATCTTTCTTAGGGTTGAAGCATGCAAGGGAGCAAAGGATATCTCCTATCAGATTCTGGTCGAGGTCAATAACGGGAATATCTTCTGCCCAATATTTCTATTTGTGTCATGCTCAGAAGTTTTAGGAAAATAACTAAGATGAAAAGATACAGTCTTACAAGATAATGCTCCTTCACAGCCCCATCTACATGCTGAAGAGTTCCAGCTCAAGAAATAGAAACAGGGGACCATAACTGGGGACCTGTCTAACAATCCTTGCTAGTGTGCTTGATACGCTGCTCTGCAAAATCACACTATATTTCATGTTTTTATATTTTTACCCTCTGGTCACTTTTTCATGCACAAATGAGTATCTCCAATGTTTCCATGACAAACACATAAACACGATGGGTATATACCTTTGTAGGCTTCAAATGCATTAAAATCATGGAAAAAGAACAACAATGCATCGGCTTATAAGCCTAGGTTGCAGTCCTTAAATATTTTTCAAAGTGGCATTAATCTAGTTAGGTATAAAGACCAACAAATTTTGTCTGTGTATGGTAACCTCTCTGTGTGTTTGGTAGCTAAGCCTTCCTTTCTGCTCCCTGCCACTGAGCAAAAAGCAGTTTTGTACTTAGGATCACCAGATTTCAGGGCCTGGCCCTGAGGCTCCACGCTTCATTAATCATCTCCAAGTGGGATATGGCGTACAAATTCTCCAGTTTTGGTAAACTTAGCTCCAGACAAGAGAAAGGGGTTGTGTACAAACTGTCAGTTCAAATAGTAGAGCAGAAGTTTGCTACAATTTGTGAGGTTTGTCTAAGGGGTCTATGTGTTTACCTCACTAGCTTTTCCTCCCCACCCCTAGCCATTGTGGTGCCAGGGTTCATCCTCTACTCTGCATTGACTTTCTGGCTAGAAGCAAGTAATGTTAGATTAAATGTTAGTTATTCCATATATCTAATTCCCCAATAATCCTCTCATTTTATCTTGATCCAGAAACAGTCCTTTTGGATTTTTGATAGAGTTAAAAGCTTGGTAGATGAAAGGAATGCTGTGGATGTGGCATATCTTGTCAAGATATGTAATTGGTTAGTGTTACTTGATGCTGCGCTGCTTCTTCTGCTCTTGCCCTTTAAGATTAAGGTGTAGAGTGAGATGAGGCTACTCAGCTGTATGTTAATTTTATGTGTTTGACTCAGGCACTTGTAGATAATGTACAGCTGCGTAGAGTGTATATAAGCAGTTTGGAGAAACTGCTCTTTCTCTCTCTTTCCTTTTGTCTCCTTGCTGTGTTGGTTTGTATATTGCTCTGCTGTTTTTTACTGTTTGACTTTATCATGTTTTGCTAAATGCCTTAACTTGTTATCTGTAATAAACCTTTTGTACTTTTTCTTTATTGCAGTTTGAAGTGGCTGTTTTTCCCTCTAGGCTGTATTTTTATTGCCAGAGGTTTTTTGGAGGTCCTTGTTTGTTTAAACAAGTACCCCAGATATAAGGCTCGCTATAGGCACGCAGCTGACAGGTTATGGGCCCAGCACGCTTCTGCTGCGCTGCCTAGATATCAGGAGAAGCCACTGTTTTTTGTGAGGCGTGTTTTTTGATTTTTGAGGTCCTGCTGGCTGGTGTGTTTTTTCTTTTGTTATTATGGCTCACTCTGTATCAGGTAGCCTGCCTCTCACGAGGCTGAATGGCTCGAATTACCTGACCTGGGCTGTTAAGATGCAGTATTTTCTTCAGGGAGAAGGTGTTTGGGGTGCCTTTACAGACCCTCTGGATCTCCCGCCATATGAAGCTGTGGCAACCAGGATTGTCAGACGGGCCATGTCTCTCCTGTTTCTCTCGGTGGAGGATGACCAGCTTATGCATATCAGAGACCTGCAGTCCCCTCGTGAATGCTGGGTGGCCTTGAAAAATGTTTGTTTCTCAAACAGCAGCAGCTAAGTTTTCTCTTTGTTTCCGGCTTTATAATATGAAATTAATGCCTGGCAATACAGTACAACAACACCTTGCAGAAATGTCCAGACTGTTTGCGGCTCTTCGTGAAAGAGGCAAGGTCCTAGATGAAGGAGACAAGGTGTTTTGTATTTTAAATTCTTTGGATTCCAGTTGGGAATTGTTGGTGTCATCTCTCCAGTCAATTCCAGAACGGGACTTGACAGTGTCACTTGTAACAGCCAGGCTGCTGGAGGAGGAAGAGAAGAGAGCCAGGACGTCCATGCAGGCAGTTGCAGAAACAAACTCCGGGAGAGGAGCTTCACATGTTGCTTCTGAGAACAGGCAGGAGGGGTTGGTGAGAGCCCATGCCATCCGGAGATGTTTTCGTTGTGGTTCAGTGTCTCACTTTAGACGTGACTGTCCATTGTTGAGACAAAGGGCTCAAGAAGCCAGAGGTGCTGGAGGTCGTGGGAGAAGTGTCAGAGGTCGCAGGAATCCATCTTGGGCTGCTGTAGCTACAGACTGCACCATTTCTAACAACTCTAAGAAGACAGACACCTCCGTTTGGCTTCTTGATAGCGGATGTTCCCAGCATTTGGCCAACACTGAAAGTTTGTTTGACTCTTTAGCCCCTGCCAATGTTTCCACAGTTGTTTTGGCAGATGGCACTATGGCTAAAGTGTGTGGTGTGGGTAATGTATATGTTTCTGCATTAGATATGTGCCTGGAGAATGTCCTGTTTGTACCTTCCCTTGATTTTTGTCTCCTCTCAGTGGGTGAGTTAACAGAATTTGGTTTTGAGGTTATGTTTTCTGGGAGGCAAGGGAAAGTGCTTAAGAATGGGAATGTGTGTGCTGTGGCTACTCGAAGTGAAAAGCTGTATAAGCTCTTGCCACACCATAAAGTTTGTAATGTGTTTAGTAATGTTCCCACACATAATGAATGTATACACCTGTTACATCGTCGCTTGGGGCATGTAAGTTTTTCTGTTCTAAAGAAAGTAGCTGGTTGTTGTAAAGGTTGTTTTTTGAAACCATGCAATGTTTTCTTGGATTGTGCTATTTGTAAACAGACCAAATCTAAACAACTGCCGGCTCCCAGAAGTAGTTCACGTGTACCTACTGCTCCCTTTCAGTTGGTACATTGTGATGTAGTAGGTCCAATGAGTAAAAAGTCTCTGGGAGGTGCTCGGTTCTTCCTACTTTTAGTAGATGATTTTAGTAGATATACATTCTGCTATTTACTGGAAAGGAAGTCTGAGGTTTTTCAAATTCTTAAAGATTGGTCTGCTCTTGTTGAGCGACAGTTGGGGTATTCTGTAAAGAGGCTGCAATCAGATCGAGGCAGTGAATTCCTTTCTGGTAATGTGCAGCAATGGCTTCAGAGGAAAGGGATTGTGCATAGAACTACTGCTGCCTATGCTCCTTTCCAGAATGGAATTGCTGAGCGTACTGCTGGGGTTATTCAGACACTAATGCATAGTCTGCTTGCAGATGCAGACCTTCCCCTGAGTTTTTGGGGAGAAGCAGTATTAACTGCATGCTATCTCCATAACAGGCTGTGGAGTTCAGTGGTGCAAGCCACTCCTTATGAGTGCCTGTACGGAAAACAGCCCTATTTAGCCCATTTGAAAGTTTTTGGGAGTTTTGCATGGGTTCATATCCCAAAGAACCAGCGTAAGAAAGGAGAGCCAAAAGCTCAACGTTTGAGGTTCGTGGGGTATGAAGACTTTTGCAAAGGGTATCGGTTCTTCAAAGGTGGCACCAGTTGTGTAATATCAAGGAATGCCACGTTTGAGGAGCACGCAAATTGGGCACGCATGCAGGCAGCTTCTGAGTTTCATCCTTCTGCTTCTGACTTGGTTTTTTCTCAGTCAGAACAGCCTTCAGCCTCTGCCACTGACTCCTCGTGTGTCAAAACTGAGGAGGAAGATTTTTCAGAGGGGAGGGCTGTAAGAGAAGTTGTAGAAGTGCAAACAGGGGAGGATGAACGGAAATATACAAGGAAGAGAACTCGTAGTGTCGAGGAGAATAATGGGTCCATGCCTGAAAGTGTTAGTCCAAGAAGATCTGAAAGGAAAAATAAAGGGGTTCCCCCAAAAAGGTTTACTCCTGACACGTCTTTGTCAGTGCGTGCTTGTCTGGCAACATGCGAGCCTAACAGCTTCGCTGAGTTAATGCAAATGTCTCGCCAGAATGCACAGCCCTGGTGGAAGGCGATGCAGGAGGAAATGGACTCTATTGCCCAGCATAATGTATATTCCCTCTGTGAATTGCCCAAAGGTGTGACACCCATAGATTGCAGGTGGGTGTACAAGGTTAAGACAACTAATGATGGACAGGTTAAACACAAGGCTCTCCAGAAATGTAAGATGAAAAAATTGTAAGGCAGTAAAATTGCCAATGGTTACTGGGTTTGTAAAGAATGTAGAAGATGAACTGTTCCCAGATATATAAAACCCTTTATTGTTACAATACACAACCAAATGCTTAATAGAATAGGACTGATGGGTCCTGTAGTGGTAAAAGAGGAAGCAGCTACTCATCAAGTAGGGGAGTGTCAAGATATGTAATTGGTTAGTGTTACTTGATGCTGCGCTGCTTCTTCTGCTCTTGCCCTTTAAGATTAAGGTGTAGAGTGAGATGAGGCTACTCAGCTGTATGTTAATTTTATGTGTTTGACTCAGGCACTTGTAGAGTAATAATGTACAGCTGCGTAGAGTGTATATAAGCAGTTTGGAGAAACTGCTCTTTCTTTCTCTTTCCTTGTGTCTCCTTGCTGTGTTGGTTTGTATACTGCTCTGCTGTTTTTTACTGTTTGACTTTATCATGTTTTGCTAAATGCCTTAACTTGTTATCTGCAATAAACCTTTTGTACTTTTTCTTTATTGCAGTTTGAAGTGGCTGTTTTTCCCTCTAGGCTGTATTTTTATTGCCAGAGGTTTTTTGGAGGTCCTTGTTTGTTTAAACAAGTACCCCAGATATAAGACTCGCTATAGGCACGCAGCTGACATATCTTGATTTCAGTAGGGCATTTGACAATGTCTCCCAATATTCTGGCAAACAAGTTGGTAAAATGTGGACTAGAAAATGTTACTGTTAGGTCAGCTGGTTGACTAACCAAACTCAAAAGGCTGCTCTTCATTCTGAAGAGAAGTGACTAATTGGGTTTCCCAGGGTTCTATCTTGGGCCCAGTGCTATTCAACATCTTTATAAATAATTTGGATGATGGAATAGAGGGCATTCTTATCAAATTTGCAGATGACACCAAATTAGGAGGCATAGTAAACACCCAGGAGTACAGGATCACAATTCAAAATGATCATAACAGATTTGAAAGCTGGGCCAAAACGAAGAAAATCAATTTCAACAGTGAGAAATGTAATGTACTACATTTAGGCAGAAAAAAATGTAATTTTAGGCTCATCAACAGGAGTATAATGTCTAGGTTAAGGGCAGTAATGCTGCCATCCTATTCTGTTTTGGTTAAACCCCACCTGAAATATTGTGTCCAGTTCTTGGCATCACAATTCAAGAAGGATATTGACAAGCTGGGCCATGTCCAGAGGAGAATCACTGAAATGCTAAAAACGCTGGAAACCATGCCCAATAAGGAGTGGCTTAGGAGCTGGGTACGTTCAGCCTGGAGAAGAGAAAGTTAAGAGGCAACATGATAGCCATGATTAAATATTTTGAAAGGATATCATACGAAAGATAGAGCAAGCTTGTTTTCTGCTGCTCTAGAGACTAGAACACAGAGCAATGGATTCAAACTGAAGAAAAAGAGATTCTGTCTAAACATTAGGAAGAACTTCCTGATGGTAAGAACTATTTAACATTAGAATACATTAGAAGGGTGGGGTGCAGTCTCCTTCTTTGGAAGTTTTTAAACAGAGTGTGGATAAACATCTGTCAGATTTGTTTTCATTGTGTATTCCTGGATGGCAGGGTGTTGGACTAAATGCCCTTGTGGTCTCTTCTAACTCTATGATTTTATGTATTATATTTCTATATAAACTATTACTCAAAATGCAAAATATGTGCAAATTAGTTGACGTACATTTTTATGCAAACAGGTGCCCTCCTTTGTCTTCTTCTTTTGGGCTTTTTTAAAACAAAATTTTGGGCAATAGCTAATGGCCACCTGAGGGTTTCTCCTTGCAATGCTGCATATAGAGAAAGAGTTCGAAACTAGAGAAAGGCAGCCATAATATCTTGTTTTTCATTCAAAATTAAATCCAATGAAGCGCAAAATCAACATATTTTTGACATGACTGGTTCAAGACTTGGAAGTTCAAAATAAAAATCAAAAGCTTAATACCACTGTGTTGGGATGAAATCCATGATCACTCTTTTTAAATAAAACATTTGACATTAGCTTCAGTGGGATTCATATTTCACCCTCTGAGAACAAACTAATGCCATCAAATGGCTTCTTAATATAAGAGACACAGGAGGAATATTCATTGTAACCAGCTATGTAGCAAGATGTGTTGCTCCCTTTTCAAAGTGACTGAGCCTACAGGGCTACCTCATCTTCTGCCCCCGTGTTCTCTCTGCATCAGTCGCCCTGGCATCGGCTGCTTCTCCTGCTGTTTCTGTTTATCAGCTGGGCTTATCCTGCCTACATCTGTTCTTGCTGCTTCTTTTGATAACCTGTTATGTGGAGCAGCTGCCTTGCCAGTCACAGACCATAGAGTGAACAACGTGTTTTTTCACTGGATCACTTCCTTGAGAAATACCAAAACTCTTCTTCCCTTCTAGGATATCTTGCTGTATCCTATTGCATTCTGATCTCACTCCCACAACTACCTAACTATATTTAAATATCTGGACTCTGTCAGTGCATCTGAAGATGTGAATTAACAGATACAAAAGCTCATGCTGAAACAAACCAGTTAGTCTCAAAGATGATACTAAATTTGGTCTGCCCACCACACCATTTTTCTTTTTAATTTCCTACTTCTAGGGTTTTTCCTCAGAATTTTTTCCCCTTGCACATTGACACGGACTTCCAGAAACTAGGGCCCTTTTCGCACCTTACCTTCGTCGCGGCGGTGGGGGGTGGCGCTCGCGCAAGCAGCCGTTTGCGTGAGCTGCTCACGGCAGCCCTTCTGCCTCCTGCAGCTGTTTGCCGGTTGCGCGAGAGTCGTGTGAACGCCCCTTCCCTTCCTTCCGCAGCACAGCCTGGGAGCTGTATGCTGCGCTGGGAGAGGAAGCGCGACTGGCCCGCTCATCTGATGCACCGCATGGAAGGTAAGTGCACGAGGGCCCCGGGAGCATTGCGTGACCGCGCAGTATTTTCGGCTCCCAGCCGAAAATAATAAAAGGCGTGCGCGTCCCACTTTAGGCTTGTGAGTGTCGCGTGAATGGGAGTGCGTTGTATGGATCGACACTCCCATTCACGCGACACTCAAGGGGCCCTCTTGCAACAGAAACTGCGTGCAAAAAAGGCCTAGGAAATCTTCTGATGAAAAGCGAAAGAAAAATGTTCCAAAATTCATACCATCTCATGTGGACAATGCATGAGAAATTTTTTTCTCTGAATCTTCCGCCTGTTTTGTGTAACATTAAAAGAAACACATCTTAAATATATCGGAGGCATCAGATTCTGTCTGATCTTAGAAGCTCAGCAAGGTCAAGCCTGGTTAGTGCTTGGATGCAGGACTTCCAACGAATACGGGGATGTAGGCTATATACAGGTGATTGCATTGGCAAACTACGCCTCTAATAGGTGTTTCCTGCCTAAGAAAACTCCACAAAATTCATGGGGTTACCATGTCAACAGGTTATTTGAAAACACACACACACATTCAAAAACAAAACAAAACACGCAGATCACTCTATTCCTGAATGCGAAAGAAAAAAATAAATGTAGAATATCAAAGCCTGCACCCAAATGAGCAGTAAGATAAGGGGTTCATGCAATAAGATCAGGGCTGCAACTCTGTTGTTTCATCTCAACTAGAAGAAATCCATTGAGATGGCCGATAGAGTCAGTTGTTAAATGATAAGTCAACACAGAGGTAAAAACCAACTAATTCAACTAGAGCTCTTCTCTAGTCAGGACTAACAATAGTCCTTGATTTTTAAGGCCCTTGTTTATACTATCTGAGTCCAACAACTACTACAGCCAATGGGGAAAGCACATATACACATTTAGAAGGATTAATGACCTCTGTTGACAGATTCCCTAAACCTAGGGAAAAGAAACTCTAACCTTCTCGTATTTATCTTTAATAGAAATTCTCAGTACTAGTTAGAAAGAAAGAACAGAGAAAGCAAAAGAAAAATATAATAGGTTGAAATTCTGAGTAATAAAACAGTAAATATATCCTTGGTTCATGAGATTACAGCACTTTCTTTGCTTCTTTGTAAAATTTCCTTTCGGTTTGGGGAGTGTGCGTGCGTGCGTGCGCGCTTAAGAAAGACAAAGTAATTCTAGTTGGAGAAAATCCCTGTAATTATTTTTTAGAATAATAATTCATTCTGCCCTCCTCAAGTGTTTCCTTACAGCAACAGCACAGTTAATCTCCACTGAAAAGGAGAAAACATACACATACACATACTGAAATGTATAAAAGCAAGCGTGGGAGAGGGAAGGTTAACACTTTCTGAGGAATTCATTAAACAAGCTTTTCATTTGTAACCACTGGGCTCAACAAGCTGCTTACTGTACTTGAAAAGTACTTGAAAATCTCAGATCATCTGGGTGCTAAACCCATGAATGCAATATAGATTAGAGTTCCATGTTCTTTACAAGACAGCTGCCAGCTGAAATACCCCACTTGCCAAATACAGGTATTTCCCCCCTTTTTTCTTTCTTTTGGTATCAATTCAGTGTGAGCTCCTCTGTGTGTAAGTGGGGTCAGTGTTCCAGTAAAATGTGAACTTCCTTTCTATTATTTTATTGTGTTGTTCTTGCAGACCTGTTATTCAGATGGAAGCAATCTTGACACATCATCTAGCCATCAAGAATTCCTGAAGAAATATGGGCACTATCTGTATTTTTATGTACACAAGTCACATACTCATAATGTGAGCAAGAGGATGCATCTTTAAAAATTACTGTACTGCATATTGAACTTTTCAAAAAAATAAAATCTGCTGATCACCCCAAGAGACTGAATATGATTTAATAAAGATCACCACAAAGCCCAGAAAGCCCAAAGAACAGTAACAATTGGACAGACAGGAGAAGCCAAATGGATCATTTGTTTTATGCTGGTCACTAAACGTACACTTTTTAGAATACTTGAAAGCTAATAATTTCCCATTGGTCAATAATGTGCCAATCAAAGAAGTCCTACCTTCACTTGCCATAGATGAGGAAAACTGATACTGACCTCAGCTTAATTGAAAGTTAAGGTAAGAGAACTTTCAGATGACGAACAAAGCCAACAAATGTTGGCCCTATTTCTTTATCTTGCCCTTTTCCCATTCCCTTTCCCTTCCTTCTTTAATTTAACTTAAACCTTTGTTTTCATGGTTCACGGAAAAACAGATTGGATCAGGCCAGTGGTTTATTTAATCCAGCATTCTGTCTTCCACACTAGTTATCTTGGGTGTCCACAAGCAGGTCATAAGGGCAACAGTAACATCCCAGTCCTGTTCCTCAGGGGCTGGTATTTAGGAGCATAGTAATCATTTATGGCATTATACTCTCTGAAAAGAAAAACATGGATGTCCTTGTTTTCAAAGAGAGAGCCCAGTTAATCTGGTATAGTATAAAAATGAAATCAGCAGCAGAAAAAGTAACCTAGCAATAAAGCTAACTGGATTATTTTTGCTGTTTTTCCCTTCTCCTACTCTGTTTATGGTTGTGTTTGGTATACTATAAATGAAAAACAACACAAAATTAATTTTCAAAGGGATTGCAGCTTTGCTTTGTAATCCTATGCATGTTTACTAAGAAATAAATTCAACTCTCTTAAAGTAAGCTTCCTTACTAGTAAGTATTTTCTCTGTATCCATTATGGCCTGTTTAACTTCTTTCCTGTTGATGTATTCTGTCCAATATATTCAACCAATCCCCTTTTTGTCACAAATGTTCTCCTTCTTCTCACTACGTGGCATAACAAATGTCTGGAAAATAATTTCTTATGGGTCATTCAGAAGATCTATAAAACTTAAAAATGTGTGAACTTACTTGAAGTAGTTCAGGTGTGTAGGGTCATTTTTGAGTAAAGTCAACCATAACTGTAGAGAGGACTCCGGTTAATGGTATTTTATTTAAATTGACAAACATATGAGAAATCAGACACTCTTAAGAACCATGCAAGGCTATTGCAAAGTGAGGCAAAAAAGGCTGGATAGAGACTGGGTGGAAAGGGTGATAGTTATTAGTCCTGAAAAAGGGGTCACAGCAAAGTGGCTCAGACAGTGTCTGAGGATAGCAGAGAAGAACGGCAGTCTGGAGCACCACGTCAAACATACTATATCCAACATACCAGAAAAGGTTGAAGTTGAAGCTAGGGTTTTTACACCCTATTTCATGCCCTGAAGGGCTATGTTGACAAAGCCGTAATGGCTTTCCTATGGGATTGAAAAAAAAGATCTGGAATGGGCTGACTGCTTAATTCTGGACTGAGAAAACATTGATGGGACTCATGATGATCTCTTAATGTTTGGTCAGGAAGGGTGTACAGGGAAGATCTCCATAGGGTAAGATCAAGGGATGGTCTCTGATTGCTTACCAATCTGGGCAGTTCATCTTTCACTGTATTTGGAAATACAAAGAGCCTGGAGTGGTAAAAGGATTAGCACAAACCCATCAGCACTGAGTTTTTCCACCTAATCCTCTCTGGACTAATGACCCTGAACATGTCTCAGGTCAACTTGAACCCAAAACATGTCCTCTGGTCAGCGTGGCCTTGATCATGTTCTCCAGTCATTAATAAGTCCAATTTATGAAAATTGCATATCTCATAGGAGGAGTGGTAAGGTATGGTAACACCTGCATGTTATAAATGGGGTGTCACACTCAAACTTTCTGCCCTCTGTAAATGTACAATATAAAATAAATAAATTCCATGTTGTTCTATATTGTTTTTGTGAAGGGAGGTAACTTCAAGAGGATGAAAAATGGTATGCAACCACTCCTACATTTCCTAAAATGTACGATACAGTATTGACAGTCACAATTCATATAAATAGTTAATGTATGACAACTTCCTTATGAACTAGCAAGGCCATTTTCTTTTAGGAATGTCTAGATTAGAGTTGAGCAATCATGACAGGAAGTGTCCCAGATGCTGTTGTAACAGTGTCTACAAGGACTGATAGTACAATACTCTATTCCATTCCATACCTCTAAGGTCCTCACTTTTGACATAACTGACAATAGGAATGATGCATGAGCCCCCAGGGCATTCTTATGCCATTTGGAATTAAGGTTCAAAACTGTCCTCACATTGTAGATGTCATCTTGCATCATGTTTTATACCTCAGGATGCAGTTTTCATATGAAGGATTTTATTTTCAGAGTTCTGATTTAAGTTCATATATCTCAGAGTCTGCCACAGAGAGTTTGTTACCATTCAATTTGATATCTCCTCATTAAAAATACATAAATGTATTTCAGCCTCCAGCATTTTCTCACAGGTACACCCTGTATTTCAGATTCATTTGCCAATGTCCCACACCACAAGCTTTGCTCTTTTATAGATTAATGGGTGGTTACTGCTATTGTGGGTTTTTAGCTGCTATATTAAAGGGGCCTATTCACATGACCATGCCCATGCAGCACATACATTCTTAGTGGCTAATAAGTTTTATGATCTCTTTCTTCCAATGAAAAACAATGTTTTCTTCTAATCTGTTTCCTTCTTATGAAAATCTGAAAAACTTCCAGTAGTCACTGAAATTCAAACTGGCAGCAATGCAAAATGATACCACAGTTCAAGATCTATCTCAGCATCATCATACACTTCAATTTTTGTTTTAGGCTTGGTTCACACCCTCATTCATGCCACATGTTTTTATATCTTATTTTATTTTATATATTTTAGTACACTTCAATGTCCTGGAGCAGAATGAGTAAACTGACAACTTAACATCTCCTCTGCATTGCATTACAAGCCTATCTTTCCATTTATTTATTACTGTTTATAAAGAGAAAGAAAACCAACAAGACACAGTAACCTTAATTACAAAGCAAAGTACAATGGCACACATCACCACTAAGCTGTAGGCATTAAGTGATAAACCTGTAGGTATGAAGCAGTCCCCAGTCAGATCTAATTGGCTGTGCTGTATCTTTCTGGAATACCAAGGCCCTTTCCGCACCTTACCTTGTTCTGGCGCTGGGGCGTGGGGATCGCGTGAGCAGCCTCTGCTGAGAGGCCCTCCCTTACCTGCTGCTTCAGCTCTGCACGAGTTTCCTGTTTGTGCGAGAGCCCTGTCTATTCCTTCCGCAGTGCAGCCTGGGACCTTCCCAGGCTGCAGTGAGGCAGGAAGCGTTACTAGCCCAGCTCCAGAAGCTCCACACGCCAGGTAAGTGTGCACAGGGCTTGGGAGCAATGTGCGATCGCACATCATTTTTGGTTTCTAGCCGAAAATGAAAAGGTGCGTAATCGGCCTCTGCCAGCCCTTGGAGCATCAGGCGATTGTAAGTGCATTGTGCAGATCGCTTCTTGCAATCGCATGACGCTCCAGGCCCTCTTTCACATGGCAAATGCCGTGCAAAAAGGGCCCAAGATAACAAGTTACACCAGCAGTGCTGAGAAATTAACCCTAATTTATTCTACTGTTCCCCCTCAAAAAAGGAACTAAGGAGTTGAAGGAATGGCCTAGGGGTAGGAGATGAATATGTGATTTGAGAACATGGACTGTCTCATTTGAATACATGCAAAAGTGCATGAAAAGTAAAAGAAAGTAATTTCTAACTGACAAATGAACACAGAACAAGTTTGAGAACATGGACTGTCTCATTTGAATACATGCAAAAGTGCATGAAAAGTAAAAGAAAGTAATTTCTAACTGGCAAATGAGCACAGAACAGGAAAAGAGAGGGGAAAACCTGTGATTAAAAACATATTTAGCTAAAGAATGTGGATTCGTTTGGAAAGCTATAGTTTATCTGGGACACTGTATATATTTTGCAAAAATGCATTCTATGATGGACATGGTTTATTGTTTAATTAAGCAATGTTTCTGTTCCTGACTGTAATCTCACTTCAAAAACCTGCATCTCATCTTGTTCCACATTCAGGGCATGAATGATCATCCCACTAGAGTCTACAGCTTCTGCAGTACACCTGGACATAAGCTGATTTAGTACCATTAGAGTCAATGGAGTTAAATTGGTTTAAATCCAAACATTCCAGTTTAATTGATTTATGGGTTATGATGTAAGGGTCTAATTCAGAAAACCTCTCTCCAGACATTACACACCAGTTTTTCAAAAAAGATAAATTGCCTTGTTTCTGCTTAAATTGCCTTTTAACAACAGCTGTTAATGTTTCATAGTTGATGTTCAGTTTCAGTTTTATTAATGGGAAATATCTGAGAATACAGCAGTAATAGTCTTCATAGGTACAAACGAAACCATTTTTAATACAGCTGGGTTGCATTTTAATATATTTCCTTATATCTTTCATTATGTTTTCCAAAGCAAGGTGATTACTAGAGCTTAGATGCCCAAATGAAACCAGAAATTGAAAAATGTGAGGCACTAACTAATCAGAAATCCAAACCCATCTCTGTATTTTTCCCCCCTCTGATTATGATTAAAGAAGCACAACTACTTATTAGCAACCAACAGCACACTGGGAAACATTTCCTTCTGCTTAAATTCTGTCTCATTCAGGATGCAATTTATTTTAAAACTAAATATGCTAATCTGCTCATTAGTGCTACTCTTGGCATCATGAGTGGCTGCTGACAACCTACAGGATGGGTGAAAGCCCAGCCAGTAATTTTCTTTTAAGGGCGTGTTCACCCTGGCAACTTACCATGGATATGTAACAAGCAAAACTGTTGTGCAATGTGCCTATTATCACAGGTGGGACAATGTTTACAACAGATTTATTGAAGGCTATAATTGTCTCGACTGTTTCCAGATACTCTCTCGGAACACAACGTAACAAACTGAAGACAGAAAATTTCTACATCAAAAACTGAATACCTTTCCCCAAAGCAACATGATCACATAATACGTTTAATCTGACAGCCAATAGAAGAACCATCCCTTACATCATCTGAGCTGCAGAAGTTGCTGCATTTCCACAGCTACTGGGGAATGGGAGAAATGTCAAACCACAGAGAGGGAGTCAGTATTACTCCCTACATTTGGACTGGGCCTCTGCAAATTGGATCAAATGCTGACTGTTGACTTGAGCTTCTCACATTACAAGGTGGCATGGAAAGGAGAGAGATAATATTGTGGTGCATCCCCAAACAAGGCTATTCCTTGTAATGAGGACATTACATAATGAAGACATATAATTCTGGGTTATGTTATATTCTGTTCCTGTTACCCTGACTGGCTCCAGGAAAGCTTTTACCACAAGAAAAGTCTTAAGCCATTTCTGCAGGATGGCAGTGTCCTAGCATGGGAACATGAGAGGACCAGGACCGTGACAATGCTTCCATGTGATGTTGTCACAGTCTTGCTCTTCTCATGTCGTCAGCTGGTGCAACTGTGGGGTATATCATTGACAGAAAAACTCAGTCAATGGCCCCCGATTGTGTGAGCCTTCCACCACAGCCAGCCATGTAGAAAGGCCAAAAGTATGATCATGCATTTCTTTCTCCACTGAAGCATGGGAAGAAGGCTGGCTGCCATGCAGAAGGAAGGAGAGTGTCCCTTAAGCTCCATTCCACAGGCAGCCAATTGCATGCAAAGGGGAGGGTTGGGAACATGCTCCCATCCCAGCAGAAGTGTTGGTATGATGAAGCCCAGATGATGAGAGAGCAAGGTAAGGTGTGGAAAGGGCTGTAGTCTTCAAGTCATCACAGGATGTTTGGCTGTTTTGCTCCCACAGGCTTACAACACAGAACTTTCTATCTGAAGCATGTTTTCTACATACACGAATAACCATTTCTTTGCTTGAATATGTTTCTTTAGAAATTTGACCTCTCCTTGCTTTCAGTACATCCAAGCCTATATTCACTTTTCTGCTTCTACACAGCATCTGTGCTGTAATCCCCAGCACAGTCACTTATAGTCACTTATTGCACAGAAAAGCAATAAACAAATAAATAAATAAATATTGGTGACTGTGCAGTGTGCCTTCCTACTTTAAACATATATTGTGGATAGAGCTCCCACTGTTATAAATGAAGACATAGAGGTCATAAAGGAGAGTTCCCATTGTTGTCTGTAGAAAGAGATAGCACTAATTTGTAAAGCTCTGTCTGATGTAGCTGATGATCAGAATTCTATTAATATGAGAGCTTTGAATCAAGATATTCATATTGGTAAAGATCTTTTGTTGTGAACATTTTCCTTCGAGGTTGTTCAACAGTCCTGTGCTGTAATCCATCAGAAGTATTTGCACTCTAGGTATTCAGAATATCCTTCAACTGATTACTTCCTCCTAGTGTCTTACACATGTTTTTTTTTCTTTGCTGTTTTTCAGCACCTTACAGAACCAATTTCCTGCTTTGCTAATTTGAAGTTTAAATATGACAACATATGATGGATTTGGCTTTGGATTTTCAAAATCTTCTCTCACATGGCACTCCAGCAAAAGAATGTGGTTGGTTACTGTACCATTAAAAACAGCAAGAAGTTACTCTTTCCAGAGATTGCCTAACAATGGGTAACAAAAGAATTAAGAAGAACCCTACAGCTTCAGACCCAAGACCTATTTAATCTTGCATTCTATTCACACAGCTGCCAAATGGATTCCAGAGATACAGTAGCACCTACCCATACTTGCTCCTCAGTAACTGGTACTGAGAGATATACTTGGAGATAATATATAGCCTTCATAAGTAGCAGCCTTATCTTCTATGAATTTCTAAAGTCCCCTTGTAAAGATGTCCAAACTAGGAGCAATTGCTATATCTTGCACTAGCAATTCTATCATTTAAGTATGAGCTGTATGAAGAAGTACTTCCTTTGATCAGTTCTGACGCTCTCACCATTTATCTTCACCAGACAATCCCTTATTTCTATCCACTTTGTCCACACCATGTATAATTGTATACATATCTATCATGCATGCTCTTATTCACCATTTTCTGTACCATTCTGAACTCTATAATATTCTTTTGGAGGTATAACCACCAGAACTATGCATAGTGTTTCAACTTTGGTCACACTATAGGTTTGTATTATAATCTTCATTGGTTTAATTTGGGTTCTTTTCCCTTTTTGCAATTTACCTTCTTCATAGTAGCTATTCACTTGGACAATGGTTTAACTGACCTACCCATCACAACATCAGTATCTCTTTCCTGGTCATTCACTGCCAGCTGAGACTCCATCAGCATACATATGAAGTTAGGATTGTTTACTACAATCCACATCATTTTACACATGCTTACACTGAGCTACATGGCCTTCTTTCATTTTTAGAGGGCTTCTCATAGTGTCTTTCAGTAACGTTTTCTGTTTTCATCACCCTAAATAAAGTGATATCATTAGCAAATGTGACTACTTCAGTATTCACCCTTAACTCAAATGAGTAAAAAAGCACAGATCTCAACACAGAGCCTTGGAGGAGCCTATTGTATACCTTCTTCCAGCATTCTTTCCCAATGTGTCAGAGGCCAATATCATTTTTGTGCCCATATTTTTACATTTTTGTGCTACTATTGTTATCTTCTTTCCTGTAAACTCACCAGGGACTGTCTGCCAAGGAACTGGCAGTAGTCCATGGTCTATCACTTTGTGTAACAATGATCTAATCAATGGCCAATATCTAATATCATCTCTTTTTTAAAATCTCACATTCTGGGGCTTTTGGTGGGAGAATCTGTAAATACTTTGTTGGAAGTCAAAGTATAGAATATCTACCAGATCATTACCATCAAACACATTGATTATTCTCTAAAGAACTTATCAGGGACAGATTTGAGTTGATCTTGAATTTCAGCTAAAGCATGACATCTACTCAAGTATAATGGTGAGGAATTCTGATAAAAGTGGGCCTTCCTAGATTATTCCATTTGTATAACTGCTGATGTAGGAAGCTTGTGGATTTCATTAATCTCTATCACTGCAAGGCTGTTAAAATTAGAGACAAATTTTCTCAAATCAAAAGAAAAAAGTAATACAAAAATACAGACACAATTCAATAACGCTAACTTGGATTTACTTTTCTTTTGACATCAGTCTACTGACTGAAAAGATATCAAAGACATATTTGAGGTTCAGGGAGCTGCTATAAATTGGCACAGAATCTTCCTATTCAGGTGAGCAAGATCCCTCTAAAATATTGACTTGAATGAACTTCTCACACTACGTATCACTCTTTGGAATCCATTGTTCTGTTTGTCATTAGGCATTCAATGGAAAGTGAAAATATGTACTTATAAAAAGAAAGGAATGAAAAACCTTCAAAGTAGCAAGTTATAGCAGCATTTTTGTAAGCAGCAAGTTCTTTCTGGAACTGGTGATACTTAATAGCTAAAGAATGTAGTTAATGAGGCTGTCTTCTACTAAAGCAGCTCCAGTTGGTTTCATGAACATATTGTTCAACAAAAAGAACAAAGGCAAGTACTCACTCAGTACTTTCTCCACCCTGAGTTTTAATTGACAGTAAAAATTGATAGTCTGGTCTATGTAATATTATTCATAAAACTTGGCCACAAGTGATTTTTTTAAACATTTTTGTTGAACTATTTGGCAGTTGCAAGATATATTTTTCTGACCCAGTTAGTCAAAATATATATGCATATACAGACAGATCTATCCTGCAGTGGATATGTTTTTATGGTGCAACCTTATGGTCCCTCAGTTTGTACCCAGGGGGCACAAGGAAGGCTGGATGTCACCCTCATCTGTACTGTAGCCACCTAATGTCCAATCTCACTATGCCAGGATAACAGCTGTGACATCACAGAACAAGAAAGAAGGGAGGTGACTGAAGGACTGTTACCTTAACTCTGTAACAAGCATTAATAAAATTAGTTACCTTTGCAAGGCTAGTTTTCTTAACACAGAGTTTGGATGGCAAACAAGGCTGATCCTTCATTCTGAGTGTGCCAGACCATCTCAACCTTACAAACAAGACTGCCCTTTTCGGTAACAAAATGTAACACCCACACATAGTCAAGCCCTGCAATATTGTGGAAAGGTTTGGGATAAGGCAGACAGATCCATTGTGTAAAACATTGTTGTTAGTTAACTGAGAAGCTACAAATATCAGAGTGCAGCTTTCTGTGATCCTCCCCACACCCCTGCTTCTGATTGCATTTTTGACAAATAGGGAACTTTGTAATGTGGCATTACAATTTGCTGCATATATGTGAAATAGTGCACTTTTAGAGGCCTAAATACCTTGAAGGCATTAGATCTCATCTGATCTTGGAAGCTCATCAGTCAGCCCTGATTAATATTTGCGATGGGAGACTGTCAATATACCGTAGGCTACATTTCAGAGGAAGGCTATGGCAAACTACTTATGACTATTCTTTGCCTAAGAAAATGTTACGAAATTCATGAGATTTCCATAAGTCAATAGGTGACTCGAAGGCACAAATACACACAGAGAAACGCTCCTGTATGGAACCCCATAGCAATCTTTTGCTAAAAATTGCACAGGACATTTTATCCATTCCTTCATTATTTATGTAAATAGTGTGTAAGTGAATATTATTTGATATTCTTTCTCTATTTCTAAGCTGTAAGGTGTATTAAATAAACAAAAACTCCCTGCATTATTTTTGTACCTATTTAACTTATACAGTGTGAAGAACTATAATTTCAACTACAATTTAGACCTGTAATTCAATATCTTTTTCTCTGTTTATAAATACACCACATTATTTTTTTAAAAAAAGAATCACAACTTATCCCTCTCTCCATTCTGCTACAAGATACTTTCTATCAATGGAGGGTCACTAGCTACATGCATAATTACATATCATGGTTAACACCAAAAAAAACATGAATGTTACTTACAGTTCTAAATGACGATCCACAGTTAAATAGAGGGGGAGGAAAAAGATGACAATTCAAATGTGAAAGAGGAAAATGTAGGGAAAACAAAGTATGATCTTGCAACCTATTACCAATCTTGTCCTTGTAATTAAGTGATGGTTAATTGGTTAGTATGTTAAAGGGCATTAATCCTTTTGCCAATCTCAGGAAAAAAATTTTTTACAACATTAGCCACATAGATTTGTTCACAGTACAAGAAACTGTATGGCTGGAAGGGATTCTGTTGGTTTACAAATAAAACCTCCCTCTGTTCTTTAGCACCTTAATTCAACAAAGTTACAGGTTAAAATATGAAGCATATTAAAGCTACATGGATCCAAAATTCATGCACATACATATAGCCAGCTGTACCTCTGCTAAAAAAGGAATTCCCAGGGGTTGAGGGATTCCCTTGAGCAGCTTTCGATATGGTACAAGGACCCATAGCTGCAAGCAGTAATCAAAATGGGTCCTTAGTTCACCCAAAGAAGGACTTGGCCAATACACAGGAGACTTTGGGTATCGCTCACAGGGCCATACTGCATCTGCAACACTTCTTTCACTTACCACAAATCATAATGACCTCAAGACCTCCTTCTGCTTTCACCTATTTCAATCTGTATTTTAAAATACCCACTTCTAAAATAAATTCAAGTAGCACATACCCACAAAATATTGACATCTCTTTTTTTTTTCCAGATGCTTGGGACACTTTGAATTCTTTAAAGGAGGCCTTGGCTTATATCTGCCTTGTACAGCACCACATTTTTTCGAAAAGGCTTATTTGTTTTTTATTTATATCACTTATATTCTGTTTTGCCTCAAGGTGGCTAACATCAAAATTCAGTTTTTTAAAAAATACAACAGTCTGTTATCAATATTAATGTTGCTTTTTATGAAGAAGTCTGCACTTGTTTGCAGTACTATAAAATGCCATATAAAAAAAAATCACTTGTAAATACTGAAATGCCTAAGCAGATCATTTTCCTTCCAGCTCTTCTAATAACACTTTCATCCCTTTACTGGGACTAAGGATTTGACAAAGTCGAATAAAGTCAGGTGAGTTTATTTGTACTGAATTTTGATTTCTAGCAACCGGACACTTACAAGGAACACAAGCTCCTTTCTTCAATCTAATGTTTTAAAATCTTCAGCAATATCCCTCTGGATCACTCAAACTCATGACATTTATTTTTAATTTTAGGACATTACATTGCCGTCTTGCGTATAACTAATCTCCCCTACTGTGTCAAACACCATTTTATATAATTACAAACTGGAACATCATAATCAATTTCTTTTAGTGTGACATCTATCTGAAACTGGAATCCCCCATTGCCATAGAAATAAAGAATAAAATTTGACAAAACACTTTCAAACTCTTTGCAAACACCTCCATGGGGGAACTTGTATTAAAAAGTGGTTAATTAGCTGTGGTAATAAAGTTGTCTAGTTTAAGAAGTACATTTTGATTAACAGACCTGAAATCTCTCTAGACACAACCCACCCAGCTCATTGTTAAATACCCTTCACTGCTCTCAGCAAGGCTTGGATGAGCATTATATTCAAGGACCACAAATACGAGGCTTCAGAATTATGGTTCTGGAAGCACTGGAATGTAAGATTTAAAAATAATTTCAGGTTTCCTCTTTGAAAGGAAGCCTAACAACCTTCAAAGCTGTTCAAAGACAACTAAAAACAAATTTCTGGGAACTATAGTCCAGAAAAGTTACTTTCCTGAGCAATGTCAGTTGCCCATCTCCCCCAGGTGCTCCTTTCCTATTTTTGCAAATAGAAGAGGAAAAGCACTAACAGACTATAAAGCCTAAACAAGGCAGAACTGTGAAGAAAACAGAAGAAAACAATTTGCTTTGACATAAAAAAAATGTTGTAAGCACCTAACGATTTCAAGTTATATCAAACATATACAAAACATTCTGTATCATGTTTGAAAACTTCCTAACACATGCTATTGATAAGGTAACAGACAGAACACAGAACACAGGAACAACAAAGAACAAGTGTGACATACATGATTTGGAAATATCATCTAACCTTTATTGACGATTTTGTATGACCTTCATAGCTTTTTGTTGTTCAATTGCTGCCTCTTCATGTCTTTTTGAAAACTCCATATAAAGCTGGTTTAACTGCCTGGGCAGCGTGGACAGTTCCAAGCTGGAATCCACCCTGGGCTGTGTTGTTAAACAAACAGCTGAGTCCAGCAGTTCTTGGCCTCAATTAATGAACCTTAAAGGATGAAAAGAATTCTCCTTTGCTGGACCTTATATGTCTCAAGTGTTATAATCTTTGTCCCTAAAGATATTCCCTAGTCCACATGGACTTACTCATTTGAAGACTCATCTACCACTTCCCCTCAACTGCTCTACCTTAATTCTAAAGGCTTAAATACTGGGATTGTTTAATTATTGAACCTTATTCCTTGCAAGTCTGTCTGAGATTCTTCTTTCAGACCACCCAAAATGCATTGAGAGAACTGGCAGTTTTTATTTCTGTTTTACAGCATATATCCTCATCCATATTATAACTTACGCTGCTGTCTTCAATGTTAAAATAAAGCTTCTTAAACTGGAGACTTCTGTGTCCACTTTTGACAAATCAAGCCTCTTTTGCCTGTGTCATAGGTTGCACTTTTAATGTACATACTTTGACAGGGGAGATAGGCTGAATTCCCTCAATGAAGTATTACTTGGCCATTTTCCACACCCAGACTGGAAATCAACCTTCAGCTTTTCAACAAGAATGGAAATGTTGTGACCAGTGTAAGCTGTGGTGTTTCAGGCTGACCACATGACCTCACAGAAGCTGGCCACGGACCAATGGACTATGTAGTATAACATTCTGTTCACATAGCATCCAACCAGATGGCTGTAAGGATACCTACATGAAGATGTTTTACCTTGTGCTGTTTTTATTATCGGTCTTTGCACTGTTAACCTGAGGTATACCAGATAATAACCATCAATCAAGCCAAGCTTGTACTGTTTCACAAGGCTTTTAACAGCCGCAGACAGCTAATGAAAATGTACTTGTTCTCTGGGATAATAAATGAAACTGAATGAGTCTGCCAAGCTTGCTACTTTGAAAGCAGACAGCCCTGAAGTCCTTCAGCCATTCAGAAGTGAGTAATCATTATCACAACCGAGAAGACAAAACATACATAAGGCTTTGCCAATGAAAGTCTGGATTAGACACTGTAACTCACTGATAACTGGTTCTTTTTTTGCACATGTGTCACAATCCAAACTCTAACTAGGAGATGCCATTGTGGTCACACATCCTCAACTTTTTTAGTATGATTATAAGCTAAATCCAATTGCTAGTCCCAACTAGAGTAGACCCATTCAATCAATGGGATTTATATAACAGTTGATTTAACACTGAACAATGGATTCTGTCTGAGACTAGTGACTGGATTTAGGCCAGGATGGCAATTGCGTGGTCACCCAGATGTTGTTGGACAGCAACTCCCAATAGTCCTAGTCAGAATACCAATGATGAGGGATTCTGGGAACTGAAATCCAGCAATACCTAGAGGGGTGCATGATTCTCACCGCTGATTTTGGCCTACAAGTCTAAAGCCTATTACTGAGCTGCAAAGCAGGTGGAACTGTAGTATAAGCATCCAGGAGTGTCAGCCATGGGCAAGTCATCACAAGCTTTCTATTTCAGTTCATGAGTACTGCAATCCTTTCATACTTCTGACAGCAAATGCAAATCTTTCAGAGAACACACTCACTGGTGTTATAGAACAAATTGTTGTTGTTGTTGTGTGCCTTCAAGTCATCTCTAGCTTATGGAGACCCTAAGGACAACCTATCGACCAAAATGGTGAAGGGTCTGGAAGCCATGCCCTATGAGGAGCAGCTTAGGGAGCTGGGTATGTTTAGTCTGCAGAAGAGAAGGTTAACAAGGGACATGATAGCCATGTTTAAATATTTGAAGGGATGTC
This sequence comes from Ctenosaura bakeri, assembly GCA_948474755.1. NCBI lineage: Eukaryota > Metazoa > Chordata > Lepidosauria > Squamata > Iguanidae > Ctenosaura > Ctenosaura bakeri. The sequence continues at coordinate 691,411 of CAOLHI010000329.1, forward strand.
ATGTAAAGGAGGGGGCGGGCTTGTTTGCTGCTGTTCCAGAGACTAGGACAAGGAGCAATGGATTCAAGCTGCAGGAAAGGAGATTCCACCTGAACCTCAGGAAGAACTTCCTGGTGGTCAGAGCTGTCCAGCAGTGGAATATGTTGCCTCGGAGTGTAGTAGAGTCTCCTTCTTTGGAGGTTTTTAAGCAGAGTCTGGATGGCCATCTGCTGGGAATACTTTGATGTGTGTTCCTGCATTGCAGAGGGTTGGACTGGATGGCCCCTGCGATCTCTTCCAACTCTATGATTCTATGATTCTATCACGAGAGTTTCAGGGCCTGGGAGTGTGTGATGCCCCCAAGGTCACCCAGTCGGTTTCCACAGCCAAGCAGGGAGCTGAACTCTGGTCTCCAATGCTCAAATCACTATACTATGCCTGCTCTCATTTAACAAATACAACTAACTTTTCCCTGCTGTTTTTGCTTGGAGCAGCCATTTGAGGTTTCAAACACAAAGCCCTAGACTACAGATTTCTAGCTCTACGTTCTTATTGCAACCTTGAATGAAGGGTGTGACACATTATTAGGAAAGACTGCAGAAAGGAGTGAGCCACTGCTTGGCAGACTGCATGGCTCTGAACCAGAAAAAGAAGGCAAGAGAGCTACTTGCACATCCTTAGTCAGCACTTCTTTAGGATGTATGAAGACGATCTAAGTTTCACAAATAGGTAGTCTTCTATTCTCTCCCCCTCCTTTTTCCTTTGATATCCATAACTGTCATGATCAATCAACGGCTTTTTTCCCCTTGTACTTTTATCACCAAAGTCAGTGACTTCTATCACAAGTCTCTGCCCAAGCTGCAAGGAAAAATGGATTCCTGCGGTTGAAGAGCTATGTCTCTCCACCCCCAACTCCCATTCAGCCACCTCTTCCTCTGGCACTGTTTTGACTGAAACATTCAGTGTCTTTGCCTTCTTCTTCTCTCTCTTTTGACAAAGCTCTAGCCTGCCCTTTTTCTGTTGTTTCCTAAATGAAATGTTCTCATCTGTGACTAATTTTTTTCTTTTTTGATTGTCTACAAATGGGTCTGGCAGTCAGCAAATTGGACCCTTTCCGTGTTTTGTATAAAGCAGCAGAGTTTTTAATGGTGCTGATGGATGTCTGCTGGTGAGAGCCAGCAATCTTTTTTGACAGGTCATTGATGTTTTCAGCCCCATGAAGACTGCTGCCGCGATTACTTAGCAAGCCTTGGTAGAAGATGCTACATTTTTCAGTGGATCTTCATTTAAAAATAGCTATATACAGTTGAGAAATTATAATATTATCAGATGCATTTATCTGTATCTGATTTTTTCCCCTTATATATGGAGAATTGCAACACACCATTAGGAAGCATTTGTTACATATATTATTTATGAATTCTTGGAATTTGGTCTTTGTGAATATTGCTGTGAATTGACCTAACTTCATCTCCTGTGGATAACTTGAACATAATACCTGGAACCTAATTATGCTTTGGATTTTGCACTTCTCTAGATTTTATGATGTAGTTCTCCAGGCAATCACATATAAAAATATGTAAGACATTTAATTATGAAACACATTTTTGTGCAGATTTCTAAATAATTGCATGTTAATACAGAAACAGCATGAAGCCCTGCGAAAGTGACACAGCCTGTCCATCCACGGCATCAAAATAATTGTGAAAAACTATGAGCAATCTTTAACTGAGCCCTCTTCCTATATCATGCCTAGAGAACAAAGGATGGCAGATTAATTAGGGGAGAGATAACAAAATACTTTTGTTCAAATAGGTGCTAGGTGCTGATCAACATTTAAAATAGGCAGTCAGATTACAAGTTGGACTACAACTCACCACTGACCATACTAGATGATGGATTCTGGGACCCATTGTCCTAAAAAAGCAACTTTCTCAAGCTCAAGAATTCACACACCTTGTTTAAAGTGGTTGAATTTCCAGATGGTATCTACATTAATACCTTGAAAGCATCAGGTCCCGTCTGATCATGGAAGCTAAGCATGGTCACCTCTGGTTAGTACTTGGATAAGAGACCATCAATGAATGCACTGTGTACTGTGGGGGAAGGAAGGAACTGAGTACTCCTTCCCTAAGAAAACCCTTCATAGGACGCCCATACATCAACTTGTAGATACACACACCCCTATTAGCTTTCTGTGGGCAAAAAACAAACCAAACCAAAACCCCACAAGATCCTTTGGCAGCCTTAAAAAAATAGACCTCCTGTTTACCTTACAATTGCCTGAGAGGTTTCAGACAACTCAACCAGAACCGTAAGGGTATCTAGAGAATATACAAGGTTTTTCTTTTCTATCACCATGGCCAAAGCAAATAAAATTACTTGAGGAAGACAAAGGATTCCATCATTCAGAAAATCCTACACATCAGGACTCTCCGCAGGTGAGCAGAGTTAGCTTGTAGGCCAAGAAAGCCAGTGTCTACAAAAACCAAATCAAATGAAACCAAACCAAACAAACCTACCACCTCTGATGGTTAACAACAACCAACTCCATGCAGACTTTCTTGGCAACTGGAAGCCATTTGCTTGCATGGGTTATGGGGACTTGGACACTGCATAACCTCCACTGCAAATGGCAGAGGTACGGTTAAGGATCTCTGACCCAAACAGGGGAAAGTTCAAAGGGCTTTGCTCACTTCAGATTAGGATGTGTGTGCTTCCATTTCTTCCATTCTATTTCTAAACAATGTTCTCACATAATTTTCTTTATTCCTACTCTCACCAATTAGGATCACAACACTACTTTATCCATTAATGGCAGCTTGAACACTGATCGTTTTGTCTATTCTCTTTGGCCTCTGGTTATGAAAAGTGCACAACATGTTCCCAAAACTGCTGAGAATGGGGTGTGGTAATGCCTGAGGTTCCATCTGGTTGGAAACTTCAGACAGCTTTTAATTTGACTAAGCTCAAATCTTAATTTGATTAGGGCTAGCATAATGGCAGTTTTAATTACAATAGACCTTGCTCATCAATCTATTGAGCATCCCAGCTAAACTGAGTTGCTTATAGCCTTTGAAGGAGAATCCCAAAGAAAGGATAAGAGGGGATGACAGGTGAGCAATTAACATCACATCGTCAAGCTAATTATGTTCTATTCATCTCTCTAAATTATTTAAAACAGCACTGTTCAGTACTGTGCCCTGTGTGGAACCTGTGACCTACAAGTAATCTTTTTGTAATCCACAGGGCACAAGGAAAATGTTACCAATTTTAGTTTAAAATGACAAAGCATAGCTTTTTCTGTGGCTATTTCTGTTCCTGCCTCCTGACAAAAAGTAATGTTAATATATAAACAGACCATGAGCGGAAGGGGTTATAAGTCATCTGCCTTAGGTTCTGAAATAATATTTTCCTTTGAATCTCCTTCTCCTTGAAGACTTAAAGGTGTAAATCTAGCTGCTAATCCCAAATAAAATAGGTCCATTCAATCAATGGAATTTGCATAATTGTTGATTTATCATTCTGCAATTAATTCGGTTGGGTCTGCTCTAATTGTTATTGATGAATGCATTTAGGCCAAAGAATTAAGAAGTAAATAGCTCATATTTATTGTGAAGTTGCCACCACTATGATATGGTGATGATGTTACATTTCCACACTGAGAAACATTATGGGCTTGCACACTGCTTCTTCATCTTTGTTCTCACCATCCTCCTTTTGATCTAACAGAATAATGCCAGTCATAAATTGGACTTGACTTTAATCAAGGTTTATGGATGCAAACTAAGATGACACTGAACTTGGAAGTTGAGGTAAAAGACTTAGGCCCTTTCTGCACACGTCACTGTCTCGCCTCTGCCACAGAATGACAGCAGTCGACAGGTCGTGCTTCCACATGACGTCGTCGCTGTCCTGCTGCCATCCTGTTGTGGAGTGTCATGCTTGCGCAGTTTTTGCAAAATGGAAAAAATCTGTTTCTTGTCTGTGATCATGCAGCTCTCCCGTCACTTCTGGCCATGCGGAAGTCTGGATTAGACACTGTAACTCACTGATAACTGGCTCTTTTTTTGCACATGTGTCACAATCCAAACTCTAACTAGGAGATGCCAGTGTGGTCACACATGTGGAAGCACATTGGCAACACCTTCTTCTGTAGCGCAGCAATCGAAAAAGCCTGGCTGCGCTGCAGAAGGAAGACATGGTGCCATTGCGTTTTCTTCTGCATGGACTGAGTGGGTGCAGAGGGGAGCGCTGCTGACTTGCTCTCTTCTGGACCCAAGACTGCAGCAAGCCAACATGGAAGAGCATCGTCGTGCAGAAATGGCCTTAGCCTAGTCTTGTTTGTTATGCTTTTTGAGATGATTCCTTTTTCTATCAGCAGCTTTCAAACCATTATACAAGTTTCTGTGAGGCACTTGAAGCCAGTTACTGGGGGGAGGAGCCAACTACGATGGCAGAGAGAGGCTAAATATTCGACTCCCGGAACAGATGATTATAAAATAATTCCAGAAGCCTTTTTCAAAACAAAGAAAGAATGTGAGTAATTAATTGAATAATGTGGGAAAGAATGTAAGATAAGATAGTGGATTGGTTTCGATTCTTCTCCAACTGGAGGGAAAATAAAAGACTCTGTTTAAACTGCAAATAACTGTTGAAACGGACCGAGAGCAAAACAGTTTTTTTTTCCCCCTTTGTGGTCCTTGAGATATATGCCGCCTAAAAAAAGGTCTATAAACACCCTGTTTGGAAGCGACCTACAGCAACAGATAAAACATATAATCGTCTAGTTAGAGACTTTGAAGATATAAACTTAAACTCTAACGGAGACGAAAAAGTCATTAAAATGGCGGCGAAGAAAGCTGCGAACGGAGCTAATGAAGAGATAAAAACTTTTATACACAAGCTTATTACAGAGTCTAATCAAGCTCTTGTTACTACAATAACATCTAATATAAGGGCAGAAATGGGGCAATTACAGGAAAAAATCTCACAGGAGTTAAAAGCATTGGACCTTAAAGTGGATGATATAAAAAAAACCCAAGAGAATCAGCAGACCAGACTAGCAGAACATGATGGCAGGATTTCTTTGTTAGAGAGACAAATTATCCAGCTCCAAGACCAGAACAGAAGAAACAATGTGAGGATTCGTGGACTTGCAGAGCAGCCACAACAAAGTCAAAAATCCTTGAAAGAGGAAGTTTTAAAATGGCTAAAAAGCATTGTTCCTGAGATTTTATGGGAAGATCATGACATAGAGAGAATTCATCGTGTGTCAGCTGCAAAAAGAGGAATAATTCCCAGAGATATTATAATGAGAATTGCGAATTTCAACAAGAAAGATGATTTGATGAGAGCTGTTAGAAAGAATCCAGGAATATTGAAGTATCAAGATAACACAGTGGAAATTTATAATGACTTATGCCGCGAAACAATAAATTGGAGAAGGGAAATGAAACCCTGCATCATAGTTCTACAGAGAGTTGGGATAAGATACAGTTGGGGATATCCCATCTTTCTGAAATTCCAATATGCTGGCAAATACCACAGAATAAATTCTCTTGAACAAGGATTGCAACTCCTGAGAGAACTGAAACTGATCCAGCAAGAGGAAAAGGAAGAAGAAGGAGCAGCAGGAGGAGCAACTGAGGAAGAAGTAGTGGGAGGAGTAACTGAAGAAGGAGCAGCGGGAGGAGCAACAGGAGGAGCAAAGAAGAAGACTTTGGGAGATAAACGAAAGGACAGAGGCTGAGGAGGACTGGAAGAAACAATATGATATAACAGAAGAAGAAGAAAGAGAACTTCATAGAGTAGGAGAAGGGTAGATGACTACTGAGTAAAATATATTCTTATAGATTATAAATGCATAGAGATAGATTTATATATATATAAAGCAAGAGGGTAGAGAGAGGGAAGGGAGGGGGAAGAGAGGGAAAAAAAATATGGGAAAGAAAATAAATCGGGAGAGGGTATTGGTCTCTATGCCGGGAGATGGCATACCTTCACACACCCCCCAGGACCATGGCTGGTCGTTTCCAAGGCAGAAGCGCTTTGGAGGAAGAGGGGGGAGAAATGTTTGTGTGGGGAGGGGAGGGGAGGGCGGGAAGGGGGAGGGGAGTGGGAGGGGGGAAGGGAAGGGGAAGGGGAGCACCATCACATTAAAGAGCCAATGGGGAGTGGGATTAGAAAATTCAAAATATGAAAAATGGAGAATAGATTGAGAATATCAACATTGAATGTGAAAGGTTTGGGGTCAATAATAAAGAGAAAAAGGATAGAATCGATATTAAAAAAAGATAAGGCCGATATAATTTTTTTACAAGAAACACATGGGAAAAGAGATAAAAAAAAATGAGCTTAGATTGAACTGGGTAGCTATTTATGAGGAAGCATTTGGTACATCCAAATCAAGAGGAGTTGCAATAATAATTTCCAAAAGATGCAATTTCATTGTAACAAGTGTGGAGTTAGACGAAAAAGGTAGATGTGTAATTATACAAGGTGAAATAGATGGAGAAACATATGTCATAATGAATATTTACGCACCTAATGAGAAGCAAAAAGAGTTTTATGAAGAAATATTTAATAAGATCAAAAAAATGAAAGGAGATTATACAATAATCGCAGGTGATTTTAATATGGTGATGGATAGATGGAAAGATAAATCAGATTCATCAATTAGAGATAGATATAATAATATAACAATTTTGAATAAATTAGTGAGTAGAAATGAACTGATAGATGTTTGGAGGCTAATAAAGGGTGAAGAAAAGAAATATACGTATTATTCATCAGTTCATAAAAATTACTCAAGAATAGATTATATTTTTGTTTCAAAGAATATGATACCTAGATTAATAAATACAGAAATTGAAACAATAAAAGTGACAGATCATGCTCTGATGAACTTGGATATAACTATAAAAAGGAATTATAGAGAAGCAAAAAGGTGGAGACTGGATACTAAGTTATTTAATTATAAGGAGATAGTAAATAAAATAGAGAAGGAGTGGCAAGAAATTTGGGATATAAACAATAAGGAAGTAACACAAGATGTATTGTGGGATACAATGAAGGCAGTGGTAAGAGGATTATGCATTAAAGAATCAAGCAAATTAAAGAGACAATTAGGAGAAAAAAAATTAAAATTAGAAAAAGAAATAAAGGAACTAGAGAATGATTATATAATAGAAAGAACTAAACAGAAATTGATAGTATTACAAGCAAAAAGAGATGAATTAGAAAAGATAGAAATGGACGAAGTTCAGAAAAATCTAATATACTTGGAAAGGGAATATTTTGAATATAGTAATAAAAATTCTAAAATGCTGGCTAAATCAGTACAATAAAAAAAAACTAGAAATATGATTGGCGTAGTTAAAGATAAATTTGGTAAAGAAAAAAGGTTGATGAAAGAGAAATTAAAAATATTTGAGGAATTTTTTCAGAATTGTATTCAGCAGAAGATAAATCTTTAGAGAACATAGAGGAGTATATTAATAAAAATTGGAAAGTAAGACTAACAGAACAAGATAAAGGATTGATGGAAGAAATGATATCAGAAGAGGAAATAGAAGAAGTAATAAATAATTTAAAAGGAGGAAAATCACCAGGATTGGATGGACTAGGTCCAGAATATTATAAAACATTTAAAAAAGGTTTAATTCCTAAACTAAAAGTGTTATATAATAGTATATTGAGGGGTGAAAAAATTCCATTATCATGGAAGCAGTCACTAATAATATTAATTTTAAAACCAAATAAGGATCCTATGGATCCAGGTTCTTATAGACCAATATCTTTAATAAATCAAGATGCAAAAATCTTGACAGCAATAATGGCGAAGAGGTTAAATAAATTTATTTATAAGTATATACATAAAGATCAATGTGGTTTTATTCAAGGAAGACAGATGGCAAATTTAATAGGGAAAACGATAAATAAAATAAATATAATGGACAGAGATAAACAAAAAGCTGGAATTTTAGCCCTAGATATATTTAAAGACTTTGATTGTGTGGAATGGCCGGCATTAAAAACAATTTTAAATAAAATAGGATTAGGAGAGAGATTTAAAGGGTTAATAAATCAATTGTATTCACATAATACATCTGTAGTGATGGTAAATGATGGATTTACAGAACAGATTCAAATAACAAGAGGAACGAGACAAGGATGTCCATTATCTCCAGTTTTATTTGCAATAGTTATAGAAATGTTAGCGAATGTGATAAGAAATGATGAGAATTTGGAAGGAATTGGAGTTAAGGAAAAAAATAAAATAAGCTTATTTGCAGATGACACATTGTTGACAATTAAGGATCCAATTGAAAAGATAGATAGGATAGATAAGCATTTAATAGAGTTTGGGGAAAGACGGGATTAGAAATAAATTGGGCCAAATCAGAAATAATGTTATTTAATTATACTAAAGAAGAAGTACAAAAATTTATAAGTAGTAAAAATATTAAAATAAAAGAATCAATTAAATATTTAGGAATAGAAATTACAAAAAATTTACAAGAATTACAGGAAAAAAATTTCAAGAAATTAAGATTAGAAACAAAAAGGAAATTAGAGGACTACAAAAATATAAAGCTATCGTGGTTTGGTAGAATAGCAGTGGTAAAAATGAAAATTTTACCTAAAATTAACTTTTTGTTTAGAATGTTACCAATAAAAATATCAGAGGAAGAATTAAAGGAGTGGCAAAAGATATTAAATAATTTTTGTAATGGAAATAAAAAATCGAGGATTAATAAGAAATATTGGTATAAAAGTCAAAAAGAAGGTGGCCTGGAACTTCCAAATTTAAAATGGTATTATTATGCAAATCAATTGAGATATATCATAGAGGGGGTTTCAGGAAAGGGTGATTTAGATTGGTTAGAGATAGAAGATATGAATATTGAGACAAAATTAGAAAATATATTTTTTAGGAATTTTTCAAAGAAAGAAATGGAGAAGATAGAAAATCCTTTTATAAAAAATATAATAGAAATATGGAAAAAAAATAAAAGAAAATTATTACCGAATATATCAATATTAACTCCGATAGTGATGATGGAAAAATTTCCAATAAATTTAAGAGAAATAATAGAGAAAGAAATAAAAAAACAAAAAATTTATAGATTAAAAGAATGGATGAAAATAATGATAAATAAAGATAGAATGAAAGAGAGATTGCAGGAAACTAAAATATCCTGGTTAAATTATATACAATTAGAGCAATGGACAAAGAGTATGAAAAGATATGTTAAGGATTTTAAAGAATATACTAAATTTGAACAAATTATTATTCAAAGAGAAAATATGCAAGAAAATGAAATACTAAAAGGTATTACAAGTGAAATATATAAAATATTAGCAAAAGAACAAGAAGAGGATTTTCTTAGAAAAATGTGGGAGGAAGAGATAGTACAAAATATAGATATACAAGAATGGAGAAAAATTTGGAAACAACGTCATTTAAAAAAATTATCAATAAGAATAAAAGAGAATTATTATAAATTAGTGTGGAAATGGTACTTGACTCCAGTGAAATTAAATCAAATAGATGAGAAATATTCAAGATTATGTTGGAGAGGATGTCAAGAAATTGGTACATATATGCATATGTGGTGGAATTGCAATAAGATAATGGAGTTTTGGCAAAAGGTTTTTAAAGAGATAAAAGAGATTATAGGAGCAGATATACCAGTATGTCCAAATATTGCATTGTTGTCTATATATGATAAGGTTGAGTGTACTCAAGTAAAGAAAGAATTAATAACAAATTTGTTAACTGCAGCGAGATTAATAATAGCAAAAAAATGGAAAGCAAATGAAAAATTTCAAATAGAGGAATGGTATAACGAAGTGTGGAAAATTGCAATTAATGATAAACTAACATGTAGAATTAGGTTTATGAAAGGTTTGGTTAAAGGGAATGATTTTGAAGAAATTTGGAAAATATTTTTGGATAAAGTTCTGAAAAGAGATAGTAATACTACCCTGTCAAAAGAAGAATGGCAATTTTGGAAAGTGGATTAAATAAAAAGTTGGCTCTGGGGGGTGGGTATTTTTTAGTTTTAGTTTTGTTTTTCTTTTATGTTGTATATTTTGTAATTCTTAGTAGGTGTGTGTGTCAAACTTGTGATTTATAGATTTAAATGGATAAGTGATGTTAATGTTTTTTTAAAAAAAAAAGTTAAAAGAATTAACAATAGAAATAGATTAAAGGGGATGTGAAAAATATTGAATTAAATGTGAAATTATAACAGTTGAACAGATTTATAAATTTAAGGGTAAAGGTGCAAAATAACAATGAAAGTTAGTATTGCTTAAGAGAAGAGAAAAAAAGAAAAAGAAAAAAAAATTTTTTTAATTCACTATTATGTATATCACATGGTGTTTAATTTTTTTTTCTTGTTTTGTATTTGTGATTCAGTTATACAAATTAAAAAAAAAAATTAAAAAAAAAAAAAGAAGCCAGTTACTGATCACAGAATCAATATGATATTAAATCACAATGCAGGCACTTTTAAGTATATGGTGATGTCATGAAGCCAAACCACAGTATGGTCTGGAAGCATTCCCCTCGCTCTGAATATGCATCCTGGAAACAGCTTAAAACTAAGGCCCTTTCCACACCACCTTCATAACCCGCCACAGGGACAGAAGGAGGACAGGACTGCAACAATGGTTCTGCATGACATTGTCATGGTCCCAATCCTTCTCCCATCCCCAGGCGGAGGAATCATGAGAGTAAATCATTGATGGGTTTTCTCTGTCAATGACCCATGATCACACTGCCATCGTGGGCTTGCCTGTCATGCAGAAGACCAGGAAATGCCATGGCTGCACTTCCTGTCCCAGCACAGCCTGGGCAAGTAGCCAACTGCACTGCGGGAGGAAGAGACAGGACCATTGTGCTTCCTTCATTGCAGAGCCAGTCGGTGCAGAGGGGAGCACTCCTGTTGCATTCCCCTCCCAGCAGAGCTGCTGCTGGGATCCCCATTGGATGACACTCCAAAAAGGTAAGGTGTGGAAAGGGCCTAATTAGCATTGGCTATGTGTTGATATCATAAAGTCAAATGAGAAACAGGGCACTGTTTCCTAACCTCCTTCTAAATGAGCAAATGTTTTTATTCATATTTTCAGATACACCTGATGTATGAACAATGGTTGATTAAGAAGGTGTGGGGGAACTCTAAGATTTTTTTTTTCAGCGTTAATTGCGACTTTAAAATCTGGTTAGTGCTGAAGAGGAGGAGAGAAGGAATTGTGAATCAGGTGGAAGGAGGCAGGAATGTGCAAATCTATGGCAAGCTCTTAATAAACCACCAGGCCTATAAGATCAGTGATACTCAGCGTGTAATGCAGCAGTCTTATATAGTAACAGCCTTTTGAGAACTGGCAAACATTTGAAAGGTTGTATTTTTCATTTAAACCTAGTGCTATCATGCATTCTCTGTGTACCTTAGAATACATTAATAAAGAGTGTAAAGCAGTTAAATATTTATCATTCCTCTAAAGAAAGGACCACAGTAAAAGCAAGGAAAATTTTGAAAATGTGGTAGCTTTACCCTTGCCTTTTGTTACAAGAGGAAACAGGTAGGTCAGTAGATAGCTGGTCAGCCAGATACCCTTAAAAGCAAGAAAGCTGTGGTTGGTCTAGGTTTTCTCTCTCTGTCTCTCTTTTTTTTAGTTGTATACATGGAATAAGCTTTTGCTCTGGGCCTGGGCTCTGCTACCAGGACCAGCCAAAAAGGCCTTCTGTGGACACTATGAATGCCACTGCACTCAACTCTCAATTCTATTGCTGGGCTTAGAGGCTCCTATCACCCAAGATCCTACTTTAAAAAAAAAATCAAACAGTGCCAACTTTGTTTTTAAAAAATCTCTGAAGAAAGCTTGGCAGCGTGCACTGTGCATTTCCAATATTTCACTCATAAGCAATCCTTTCTTAAAAAACAAACACACCACTGACTAGAAAAGGGCAACGTAGAATTGCACCTTAACAAGGAAAATATGAATGACCCATAGCAGTCCTCCTTTCCCTGCAAAACCTTTTTGTAAGCCCTTAGACATAAGGAGAGAAAGCAGACTTCACTCTGTAATCTAGCTTGGAATCTTTTTTTCATGAGTGACCTTCGTATGTGATACTGACCCATCCTCTCAGAAAAGGTATGTGTGAAGTTAACCTGCTGAAGTTTCCCTTCATAGTGTTCTACATGCAGTAACTATGTGGGCTGTCTGTCTGTCTGTCTGTTTTCCTTCCTTCCTTTTATCTTCCAGATTTCCATTTCTAAGTTGCTCTAGGCAGTCTCTCTTAGGTCCTAAAGTTGCCTGCTGTGCCACAGCTGAAATAAGTTGCTTTGTAGTTTTGGTTCCCAACTTCTAAAGGCTTCTTTCAAAATAAATAAATAACCTTTATACCACTAGTCTAAGTAGGTTCTGCACCACACATTCAGCCAGAAGGTATATCTTCATCTGTAGGTGGGGAAACTCAAGTTGCTTCATGGCCAATAAAAACAACAATCGTGAGGCACATTAAAGACAGATTCACTGTAGCTTAAGCTTCCGTGGACTCAGGTCCACTACATTACAATAAAATGCCCTTGCCCGCTCAGCTATCTCTTTGGAAATAATTGCCTACAGTACACATACACCTTTGACAAAGAACAAGCTCTGCATTGGAAGACAGATCTGAAGAAAGGACAGATTTTTTTTTTAGAAGGCCTGTAGCCCTTTCACTCTGCTAGAAAGATAAAACCAGTTTTGATTGGTTCCTCATTCCTGGACAGGGGCAGTCTGGTTACAGGGTTTCATGCTATGAAAAGCTCCTGATAAGATTAATGTAATGTGCTATGTGTGTGGTTTTGATAGCTGGACAGTGAAGAAAGCTGACAGGAAGAAAATCACCTCATTTGAAACGCAGTGCTGGAGAAAAGGTCTATGGATACCACAAACTGCCAGAAAGACAAATAAATGGGTCCATGGCAAAAGTCGGAAATGACTTGAAGACGCACAACACAGCAACGTTGGCAAATCAAGCCTGATTTTTAGGAGTTAATTATTTAAACTATGCATCATTCTTTTACCTATATTTATACATCACCCTCCCATCCATAGGGATAAAGGGCAATTTCTATAACGTTTAAAAAAATAATGAGTAAAAGCAGCCCTTCTTGCACATCACTCAAACACTTCTGTGAAAACACCAGAGTACAAGGCATAGAAAGGATCTCATGACTGATTTAATAAAACTCTGATCTAATATATCTAAGTCTTTAGAGTCACCACCCTCCACATCACTCAATCTATTCTCCTCTGACAAATCTTTATACAAGGAGTTCCTGCAATGGACCTGGGAAATTTCTATACTGTTGCTTAATTACAGGACTTTTTCTCTGGGTGATGCAATGCCTTGCTTTCAAAAAAATTAAAATATTCATTTAACCAATAAAAATTAAATTTAATTACCTTTCTTGTTAATTTCCTGATGTTTTATCTAAATAGGTTCAAATTGCAGCCAAATAGAATTTTGTTACCTCTTTTCCCTTTTATTTAAGTTAAATATAGGGTCATTTCAATGGCAACCCAGGTCTGTGTTCTCATACTGTCTTCTTCTCTTCCTCATCCTTCCTTTCTACAGGTAGTATCATGTTACACATTCAGTAATAATAGTACCAGGTATATGTTCTGTAAAAACTGAAAATATCTTAGTTTGGGAGAAAACATTCTATTAACCTTTTTTCCTGCTCATTTTATTATTCTCTTTGTTTTATTACTAAGGATGATGACTGCAGAGTAGATCCGACTAACTGATCAACTCCAATTACTTATTATGACTTAGTGTCATAATCATTACTGTAACACCACAATTTCATGCTAAATGGCATGCTTCAAATTTTGCCTGCATACATATTAACCAAATGTTTTTGCAAGAAATGAAAGGGTATAAATGAACCATTGAATGTCCACATTGTTAGAATTCTGTCTACATCACAGTGTCCCACTCTGTCTTTAAGAATATCTGCTTCCTTTAATAATTCAATCAATGAAAGAAATCCAGCTTTTCAAACAAACACGTCTCAGACAATCTGAAGTAAATACCTTGAACTGGACTAGTTGCTAAAAATAATAAAACATTTCTAATTATATTTTTTATTTACATGCAAAATAAAACTAAATATGAGTATAATTGTAAAATGAAATAACTTTAGTCTCACCTCTTTGAATGCAAAATAGATATTAAAAATTTAGAATTTAGAAACTAGCATTCAATTAGGAATATAATCTAAACAAGAGCTTTTTGCACTGTGAACAGAAAAGTTGTCTCATTGTACATGACACAGGAACTTATTCCTCCTAGCAACAGAAAGCAAGACTGGAGCCATGGCTGGCATAGCATACACTCTCTTTCTTTCAGGTGCAGAGGCAGGGCTGTAAAACACTCTTGGATGCAATTTTGTGCCTGAATTCCACCGACAGTACTGGGGCTTTTGAAAAGCATTGCTACTCTAATGGATGAGACTATTGCAATATGTTGTACGTGGTGCTGCCATTGAAGACGATTCTTCTGCAGGTAGTAAAAAATTAAAGTGGCTCGATTTCCGACTAGAATATCCTACTCTGTAGAGGCTATAGACATCACATAATGCCAGTCTTGAAAAAATTGCATTGGCTGCCTATATGCCCTTGGACAGAATTCAAGGTATGTTCAAAGACCTAAATGGTTTGGGGACTCAATATGTTTATGTGTTACTTCCCACGGACTGGGGTCTGTTGGGGTAAGAAAGCCTCCACTGTGTCTCACCAGTGAAGTTAATATGTTATGTGAGGACATGGCAGTGGGGCTCCTCATCTGTGGCACCCAGTTGTGGAACGTCTTCCCCTTGGAGGCCCAACAGGCACCAAGGCTGGCTTCATTTAGGTGTCAGGTAAAAACATGCTTGTTTATTAAAACCTTTGAGTGTCACTGATGCACATGCACATGGTTCTAAAACGAGTTTAATTTTTTAAGCCTGATTTAACCTGTTAGTCATATTTAACATGCCTTCAACCTATTTAAATGATTTTTATTCTGCTTTTAACTTGTGTGCAGTAATTTTCCTTGTATATCACTCTGACATCATTTGATATAGAGTAGGACAGAAATATTTTAATAAATAATAAATAATGATGTGAAGTGTACTCAGAAATGTTCTCATCTTCAAAAAGAATGGGTGGTTCAACATATATCCTGTTGAGAAAATGGCAAGAGATTTTTCTCATCCTGAGACATTTTTGTGAAAAAGTCATTTGCGCAAAAGAAAACCTGGTATATTGTACCTGAAAAACTTCTTTTGTTCATGTGCAGAAAGCTATATTTTGAGCTAAATACCCTTTTTCTGCACAAAGATCTGAAGAGTTTTTCCCCCATAAAACATTTTTCAAAAAGTCCCAAACTGAAAAAAAAAAACACTGAAAAATGCAGAAACTATTAATCATAATCTTGCCAAGAGGGGAAAGAACTTTTGAAATTATTAGTTCCTTTATGTAAGAGTAAAATAAATGAAGATTTGCATCCTTTCTTTGTACAGGTTATGAGAGCGGTTCACTGCAACACGGAAATTGTACACATTTTCTGTACACAGATTCTGCAATGACATTTGTACATATAGTTGGCTTTCCACCTCCATGGGTTTAACTTTTGTGGATTTGATTATTCATGGATTATTTGCCACTATCTCCACAGCTACTGTCCCCTATTTTTTAATACGGACTGGTAAGTCTTATCTCATGTTTGCAGTCTCTCTGAAAGCCTTGCGAGACTGAGACAGACTGAGAGAGACTGAAAACATAAGACAAAGTTTGTAAGTCCCTTTTAAAAAAATGGTGTAGGGTGGCAGTAGAGGCAGCAGCAAACCCCACCAGCTACCTGCTTCTGTCTTGTGGAGGAAGCTGTGATACTGGAGATTCCACATCCCACCATACGCCACCATGTGTGAGGCTGGAAAATGACACCATGCGCTGCTGGGATGTATATTCCAGCCTTTATGATTTTTAGCTGTTAATTCATCTTCGCCGCCACCACCCGCTGAATTATGAATTATCTGGACCCTTGGACAGTACAGCGGGACCCTGTCCAGCCACGTACATCCCTAAGCTTAAGGATCTTCCTTGTCCCCCAGTCTACCCAGCTTGGCGTGGGAAGGAGAGAAACGGGGTCTTTTACAGAAAGTATTTATTAAAGATAGGTAAATAAACAAGGCAAATTAACACACATGGGAAGCTCCCTCTTCCCAGGCACGCTTAGTTACAGAAAGAACAGATATGAAAGCACAGATACATTCTTTAGATCAGCCAGCCTCCAAAATAACAGAAAAGTCCCTAACGCGACTAGATAACTTTAGTCTAGTACTCACAGATGGTTCTCAGGCTTAGATGTTCTAAAAGGAAGGGCCAGGAGGCGAGGCCTATGGCCTCCAGCCTGCTACTGGCACAGAACCCCCTCCAGGAGGCTCCTTGGTTGTTATCCCTTTGTTATCTCTCTGTTGTCTCTCGGCCACATGGCCTCCAAGAAGTTTTTATAACTTCTCCTTGGAAGCATCTGGAAGCATCTTGAAGATGCTCACTTCTTTCCTTTTTGATTGGTCAGTTCTCACCCTATGACCTGTGATGCTGACCCACATGACCTATGATGCTGACCACATGACTTATGATGCTGACCCACATGACCTATGATGTAATCTAATCCCCAACACCTTATTAACCCTTGGTTTACCTGAAGAGGGTAATGTCCCCCTTTAGCTAAATCAAGATAATGGGAAGCCCCATTATCACACGCCCCCAAATCTCAGACGGTCTGGAAACAGCTGAAGGCTGGAGCCACACCGGCTGGGATTCATCCTGGGACCTAAGGAAGGAAAAGTCAGAGAATATATGCAAACACACAACAGTACAGGTTAACCATATTATCAATAACAGACATGTAAAGCTCATCCCTCTTAACCTCCCTCCAGTTCTCTGCGTGACAAGGAGTCCGCAACCACATTGGAACTTCCAGCCACATGTTGAATGTCGAAGTCAAAGTCTTGTAGGGCCAGACTCCATCGGAGTAGCTTCTTGTTAGCCCCCGGACTGTATGGAGCCATCTGAGGGCAGCATGATCAGTCTGGAGAATGAAGCGACGTCCCCAGACATATGGTCTCAGCTTCTCTAGCGCATACACAATGGCATAGCATTCCTTCTCTGGAATGGACCAATTGGACTCCCTTGCAGACAGCTTCTTACTGAGGAACAGAATGGGATGCAAGATGCCATCCGGACCCTCTTGTAGTAAGACTGCTCCAATGCCTCTGTCAGAAGCATCTGTAGCCACTATGAACGGCTTGTCAAAATCTGGTGCCATGAGCACGGGATCTGCCATCAAGGCCTGCTTCAAGGCTGTAAAGGCTTTTTGACACTCTGCTGTCCATTTCACTATCTTAGGCTTCTTGGAACCTGTCAGATCTGTTAGAGGTGCAGCTACTTGGCTGTAGTTGGGCACAAATCTCCGGTAGTACCCGGGCTAGGCCAAGGAATGACTGCACCTGCTTCCTGGAACGAGGAATGGGCCAGCTATTAATAGATTCCACTTTGGCTTGCAATGGAGTGATAGTCCCTTGTCCCACTTCATGGCCAAGGTAGGTCACTCTGTCCAGTGCAAACTGGCACTTTTTTGCTTTGACTGTCAGCCCAGCATCACTAATGCGTTGGAAGACAATCTCCAGGTGTTTCAGGTGATCTTCCCAGGAGTCTGAGAAGATTGCAATGTCGTCTAGATAGGCAACAGCAAAGTCCCCGCACCCTCTTAGCAAACAGTCCACCAACCTCTGGAAAGTTGCAGGTGCATTGCGTAGCCCAAAGGGAAGTACATTGAACTCAAACAGGCCCATGTGAGTGATGAATGCTGTTCGATGCTTAGACTCTTCTGCTAGGGCGATTTGCCAATAGCCCTTAGTCAAATCGAGGCTGGATAAGTACTTAGCATGCCCCAATTTCTCCAACAGTTCATCCACTCTGGGCATTGGATAATGTTCCGGGCGTGTCACGGAGTTCAGTTTTCGATAGTCCACGCAGAAACGTATGTCTGTCGTGCCCTTTTTGGGCACGAGGACAACTGGAGATGCCCATGGACTGCGTGATGGGCGAATGATCCCCATGTCCAACATCTCTTTCACCTCCCTCTCTATCGCCTCTTTGCCCGTTGGTGACACCCTTCGTGGCTGTTCTGCTGATGGCCTGCTGTCATCTGCGGCTACCACGTGTTGAGGATCTGTGGTGCGACCTGGGATAGGTGAAAACAGGGAGGTGAACTTACCCGTCAGTTGGAAGAACTGCTTACATTGAATAGCACTGAGTCTTTGGGAAGGTTTAACATCTTTTTAAGTTACCACCCTCCCGATCATAGAAAGCTCCTTCAGGCCACTCTTCCTCCTCATCTTCCTGGACTGAAAGTGTGAGAAGATGATTAGGCCTCTCATAGAAAGGTTTCAGTGAATTCACATGATGCACTTTTGGCTTAACCCTAGAGTCTGGAAACTGTATGAGGTAGTTCACTGTCCCAATGCGTTCTTGCACTGTTGCAGGACCTTCCCAGGAAGTTTCCATCTTGTTAGCCTGGATAACCTTCAAGACCATCACTTGGTCTCCTTTCTCAAAGCAACGTTCTCTGGCATACTGGTCATACCAGGTCTTCTGCTTTTCTTGTGCTTGTTGCAGATTCTCATGAGCATCTGCCCATGCTTCCCCCGAGAGTATTCTGCAAGTTAGTGACAAAATCAACCACATTAGTCCCGGAAGAAGGAATAACCCCCTCCCACTGACTTTGAACCAGCTGTAATGGCCCCTTCACATCATGGCCATAGACCAGCTCAAAGGGTGAGTAACCCAGGCTTGGATGTGGAACAGATCTGTAAGCAAACAAGAACTGCTGTAGAGCCAAGTCCCAGTCATTGGAATGTTCATTCACAAACTTACGGATCATGGCCCCCAAAGTCGCATTAAAACGCTCCACCAACCCATTAGTTTGGTGATGGTAAGGTACTGATGTAAGATGGCGCACACCATGTGCTTCTAACAGGCGCTGCATGACCTTGGAGTTGAAATTGGAAGCTGCATCTGTTAAAATCTCTGCAGGCCAACCTAATCTTGCAAATATGTCTGTCAAAGCTTGGGCTACTGCTTTAGCTGAGATCCCACCTAGTGGAATAGCCTCTGGCCAACGAGTGCAAAAGTCCACAAAGGTGAGCACATACCGCTTTCCCCTAGCAGTCTTCTTCAGGAAGGTCCCATGATGTCCACAGCCACTCTCTGGAATGGGACATCAATAATAGGAAGTGGTTGGAGAGGGGCCTTGGCTTGATCCTGGGATTTCCCTACTCTCTGGCAAACCTCACAGGATCGGACATAATCAGTAACATCCTTGCCCATCCCCTCCCAGTAGAAGGACTTTCCCAATCTGTCCTTCGTTCTGTTCACCCCAGCATGTCCACTAGGATGATCATGAGCCAGACTCAAGAGTTTGGCTCTATACTTAGAAGGTACCAGCAACTGTCTCTGAGCGCATACGCCCCCCTTGCTACCTCTTGGGCCAGACTCACGATACAATAGGCCTTCAACGATTACAAATCTGGGCCCCTTCATCGTTGGAGAAGACTTCGCCTCTTCCTTTGCTCTGGTCCAGGCAGCTTGAAGGCTCTCATCTGCTTCCTGGTTTTCCTGGAACTGCTGTCGCTGAACAGGAACCAGCTGTTCCACCTGGAGTGGCAGACTTGCCTCAGATTCTCGTTGCACTGCAGCTTCTCCAGGTTCTGTTCCTTTGGCTGGAGTGTCCTCTGGAGTCTCAGCTGCTGTTGAATCCCTTGCTGGCTCTCGAGTCAGCGTTGTGGATTCTCCTCCTCTGCACCAACCTTTTGCATCTCAGGCAAGTTGTCCAGCACCTGACTCTGCTTGGTGCCCACTTGAGACACTCCCGCCCCCCTGGGCAGCGCTGAGTCAGGTGTGACAGGGACCAGCATGAGACCAGGCTGACTACCCTCTTGGCATGGAGAAGCTCTTCCTGGACTTCCGCCAGCAGCTGCTCTGACATCCGAGATATCAGCATGGATGGTCTCGATCTCTGGGCCTACGATGCTATGTTGAGAGTCTGCCCCAGGTTCCTCCACCTCTTCCAGCAGGACTCCTTCTGGTGTAGCAGGAGACAGTGACTGCAGTCCAAGTTCAGGTTGGTCCTCAGGTTGCAGTGAAGACTGACCTCTGCTCAGGCTGCGAGTTGTCATGGCATGCTGTCTGGACACTTTCCGGGCCTGACTAGCATGGAAGACGAGATCATCACCCAACAGAGCAGGACATTCGAAGTCATCATAGACAGCAAAAGTCCAAACACCCTTCCAGCCCTTGTACTGAACAGGAACGCGTGCTGTTGGTAGTTGAGCTGGAGGAGCCCTGAATGCTCTGATGGTGATCTTAATATGGTCATCAACAAGACCAGGATCCAGATATGCACGATGAATAGCAGAAAGTTGGGCTCCAGTGTCTCTGTAAGCCACAACTTTCCTGCCCCTACCCACAGTGTGTGTCTTCTGTGATGAGGGATCATGTCAGGATCAGGATCAACTGACAAATCAGTGGTAGTATCCCTGGAGGTTGACGCAACCACTAACTGGGCCAACTTAGGCTTCTGCTTACAGTTGGCTTTAATATGTCCAAGCTCTCCACAGAGAAAGCATTTAGGGCTAGCCTTTTTCCCTGGCTGACCCTGCGCGGTGGCCACAGACTGCTGGCTGTAGCGGGGCTGTGACTTCGTGGTAGAGCTGTTCACCTGAGGCTTCGTATCGTGTAGTGATGACCTTGGGGTGGAAGTGTTGTGCTTCTGTACAGGTCTCAGATATATCCTGGCGTGGCTGTTGGTATTCCTGCTTGTCTGTAGAAGGCATGACCATAGTAGGCTGGAATACCTCCTCACCTCTGGAGGCAACAAACCGATCTGCTGCCCTGGCAGCTTCTTCCAGCGTCCTAGGCTCTTGTTGTAACACAAAGGATGATGTCTGAGGGGGTATGTGATTCAAGAATTGCTCCAATGCTATCTGGAACAGGACATCTTCCTTGGTGGAAGCTTTAGCTGCTTGCATCCAAGAGTCCAGTGATCTCTGAATTGTACAGGCCATGTCCTTGTATGATTCACCAGCTTTTTTCCTGGTGTTGCGAAAGTGGGCCTTAGCCTTCTCTGGTGTGAGTCCAAGTTTCTCCCGAGCTAAGGCCACAAATTTGGAAAAATCATTCATGTCAGCAGCAGGCATGCGGGATTCAACTACTCGCAGAGTTCCTGTGAGAGTAGAACGAAGTTCACTCATATAGTTCTTCTCAGGAATCCCCAAATCATTTGCTGCACGAAGAAAGGAGATCAGAAAAGCTTCAAAATCCTCTGAGTCCTTGTAAACTGGAAGCTGTCTGAGGCGGGTAAGAGCAAGTCGTGGCTCTGCATTCCGTTGACTAGCTTCCTGAGTTCCAGTGGAGGCCTGTGTAGAGTTCAGCCGCATCATGTCAACAGTTTTATCCAGGAACCCTGAAATCTGTTCAGGTGTCAACTTGTCATGCATAAGGCGTACTGTGTCCCAGAAAGCAGCAGGAGGGGCAAGGGCTGTTGCTGGCATAGCAGCCCCTTGCAGTGCCAGATTACTACCACTAGGGGTAGCTGGTTGAGCAGATGAGCTATCTTCTGAAGCATCCTGCTGTGTGGCATTGCTGCCAGTAGGGGTCACTGCAACTTCAGGATCCATACTGTATTCTAACAGCCTTCCAGACCTGAGTTTCATACACTAACTACCTCTGTGCACGCGAAAACTTAAAAACAAACAAACGTCTGATTGGCTGATCCAAAGAATATACAGTGCCAGGATCCCAAAACCAAGAAAAGTGGAGAAATCCCAAGCCTTTCTCCTCAGCCCCCTTTTGGCACCCCCCCTCCTCCTGAAGGAACAGAGAGAAACAAGAAAAACCTGCCTCAGTGACTCAATTGGGGTACTTAGCAAATTCCTGCTACAAGCACCTTCCTTTTGATATGCTAATGTATTCTCTTTGCTGCTGGAAAGCAGATTGAAAAATGCCGGCTGCTGACTCAAAACAGAATGAGTTTAGCAGCTTTAACAATCCATCTCTCACTACCAAAGTAGAAAGAAGGAAATCCAAAGGAAAATCACTCCTTTCCCAAACAGAGGCTTTGCATGACAGAGCAAGCAGCTCTTCACTGAAAGCCCAAAAATCACCCTTTCACCAAGAGTGACTCTCAAGGCAACTCCGCCCCCAACCTCCTCCTCTCCCTCCCTTTCCAGCCACCAGGAAGGAGGGAAAGGGGAAAAAAAAAAAACAAAAGCCTGTTTAAGCAACAAAGCCAAACCAAGCCCCCTCACTTCCTACCCCCCTCCCTTTCCACTGCAAGGAGAGAGGGAAGGAAAAAAAAAAAAACCTCTCAACGCCTTTTTAAACAAACAAAGGCAAGGAAGCCCTCTCTCGCTCACTCCCCCCCCCCCCCTGATCTAATTCCTTCGCAGGAGACACAGAGGATCTGGAGAGAACTGAAAACCCCCTAATTTCTGCAATTTAAACCCCCAACTCTCCAATTCGATACCGCTGCCACCATGTGATACTGGAGATTCCACATCCCACCATACGCCACCATGTGTGAGGCTGGAAAATGACACCATGCGCTGCTGGGATGTATATTCCAGCCTTTATGATTTTTAGCTGTTAATTCATCTTCGCCGCCACCACCCGCTGAATTATGAATTATCTGGACCCTTGGCAGTACAGCGGGACCCTGTCCAGCCACGTACATCCCTAAGCTTAAGGATCTTCCTTGTCCCCCCAGTCTACCCAGCTTGGCGTGGGAAGGAGAGAAACGGGGTCTTTTACAGAAAGTATTTATTAAAGATAGGTAAATAAACAAGGCAAATTAACACACATGGGAAGCTCCCTCTTCCCAGGCACGCTTAGTTACAGAAAGAACAGATATGAAAGCACAGATACATTCTTTAGATCAGCCAGCCTCCAAAATAACAGAAAAGTCCCTAACGCGACTAGATAACTTTAGTCTAGTACTCACAGATGGTTCTCAGGCTTAGATGTTCTAAAAGGAAGGGCCAGGAGGCGAGGCCTATGGCCTCCAGCCTGCTACTGGCACAGAACCCCCCTCCAGGAGGCTCCTTGGTTGTTATCCCTTTGTTATCTCTCTGTTGTCTCTCGGCCACATGGCCTCCAAGAAGTTTTTATAACTTCTCCTTGGAAGCATCTGGAAGCATCTTGAAGATGCTCACTTCTTTCCTTTTGATTGGTCAGTTTTCACCCTATGACCTGTGATGCTGACCCACATGACCTATGATGCTGACCACATGACTTATGATGCTGACCCACATGACCTATGATGTAATCTAATCCCCAACACCTTATTAACCCTTGGTTTACCTGAAGAGGGTAATGTCCCCCTTTAGCTAAATCAAGATAATGGGAAGCCCCATTATCACAGAAGCCCATTGCCTTGAAGGCAAAACTGGGTGGCTGGCATGTTCCCCACTATGGCCTATAGATATTCACAGTTTTTCTGCTTTGACAGAGGTCCTCCGCTTCAATCCCCATAAATGTGGAAGGACAACTATGTTTTCTGTACACAATTTCTGCAGTACAAGTACTTATTTCATTTATACACTTTCCCCAAGATACACATTTTTCTATACATTTTCCATGGTGCCTAAAATGTATTAGTGCATATTTTCCAATCCCTAAAGACATCAAATCCTGTTTGATCTTGGAAGCTAAGCAAGGCCAAACCTGGTTACTACTTGGATGAGAAGTCTTCCAACAAATACCAGAAGCTGTAGGCTATGTTTCAGTGGAAGGAATGTCCTAAGAAAATCCTATGAAATTCATGCAGTTCCCATAAGTTGACAGGTGGTTTGAAGTTATATGCACACTGACATGCAGATTTAGTTTTTACATTTTTTTTAAAAAAAGGTGGATACATGATTTTATATATATTTTATTTCTCTGAAACATGCTAGCCTTGCAAAAGTGTACATTTCTGCGACTAGGTGGGCTATGTCTCACAGTGAGTCTCAGGAGATATAAGATGAATGATTTTCTCAAAGTCACTACAGTTTTTTTCCATTTCCAATTAGGGACATGAGAAAGCTAAACCAGTATTTTTCAGCCACACAGGCTTGCAATGTCTTATAGATGTTATAGTCAGTGGAAATGCACACAGACTTTTTATATAAACAGCTGCTTACATATCAAATTGCTGTTAGATGTCAACATGAGGTCTAGACTTCTCAAAAATGAGAAGAACAGACTAGATGTACCTGTACATCCATTGTATGAACCCATCCATGGTCATATACAGTTCTTCTGTGTTGCTTCACTGAGTGTACCCCCACAACAGTGGTCATTTTATCTTTAAAAACAACAGGAGTTCTAATTTATAAAAGCATAACTGGATTTATAGCCATTCTGTTAAGGGCAGTAAAACATTAATGCTGTGATCATGAGTTGGTCATTTCGAAAGGAAAGAAAGCTCAAATAGGTCAGATTGTGATGCTTTAGTCTGTACTGTATTTAAACCAATATGGATTATAATCTTTTCTTTCTTTCTACTGGATTCTGTTGCTTCTGCTCACAGAATTAGGACATGTAAATCTCCTCCCTCGTGGAGCCATCTATGTGATCCAAAAGCTTGATCACATAGATGGTTGAATGGGAAATTTTTAGATGGAAAACTTTTGAGGGGAAGTTTGTGAACAAATGCACTAGAAATGGCAGTAAATCCCTATTTCACTAGCAGAAGCAGAAGAATCAAGGAGAAGTAAACTGTTTGATCCTGGTTGCAGAACTAATACACCATCACTTTTAGGAGCAACTGAAAAAAATGTTCTTCCCTAATTGATCTTTTTCTCTTGCAGAAAAAACAAACAAAAAATGTTTGGTATTACAGCTATAGGCATTCTTCTTCAGAAGCTGATGTGTATCCTTAAATAAAGTCTATACCATCCATATCAGAGCTTAAACAATGCTCAAATGTCTCTAGAGACCATTTGAATTGATAAGGAATATTTAATCAGGTTTCTCCAACGGTTTTATGCATCTCTCTTTAGCTCCCTTGGGCCTTTTAGCAATATGATTTTGGGTTTATGTAATTTAGTGCTTAATGCACCTTACTACCAACCTAGTGTACTTAAACTTGCTGCAATAAACGTTAAGTCAGATAGCAGAACAGAATGTTATCCAGACCCTGAAGCTCTTTTTCTATGGAGAATTATAAATTTCTCTCTCTCTCTCTGAATGAAAGGTCACTTTTAGAATTCTAACAGCATTATAACCTTAAACAAATTGTCACATGCAGACAACTGCCATACCATTCTCATTACAGATTATGTACAACTGAAAGTACTCAAATATTTACTTCCCTATAGACTGTTTATGTACGTAATGAAACACATGCATTCAAATACCTTACTGTGTTTGATCTGCAGGTTTATATAATTTGTACGTGACTCATTGGGGTCTAATGCGGTATCCACATTTTGCTAACTTCTGGAAAGTTCAAAGTGTGAAACACAAAATCAGCATTTTTCCTGGATCTCTCTTTTGCTTTCATATCAAGAAACATAATGACAAGAGACATTATTTCTACATTCTTGGTAGAAGAAAAAATCCTCATATGTATGGCACAAATATATTAACAAGGGGAAGAACAAGTCTAACCTCAGGTCTGCATCCTTTTAGGGAACAATTTGGGTGGAGTGGGAGAGATGTCCTTCTGGCAATGAAAAAGCAGTACTGATGGTAATGGCAGCTCTGGCTTTTCCTTCACATCAGTTTGGCCATCAGAAAAGTCAGCAGGCAGAAAGCTTCCACCAGTGATCAGTGATCAATAAATCTCTTCACACTAAAGAACAGGTGCACTGAGGCAGTTCTGTAATATGAAAGAATCTGGCTTTCAATAAAGATGATGATGCCAAGAAAAAACTTGTTGGATTGAGCTACTCACATGAGCATCTCAAACAATAAAGTGTATCAGACATTATTAAACTGGGCTATGGTAAGATTTCTTCCTTACCACAGAACTAGCTAACATGAATCAATATCACATCTTCTCAAAGCACCCACAGGAAACTTATATACGCTTACTGCTGGCTTAGGAAACTTATATATGCTTACTGCTGGCTTTTCAGGCTTTCTTATCTAATCCCATTCTCACCAGAATGGAAGTAACCCACTACAAATACGCTTTCTATGCTCTAGCCAGGGTGAGATACTCATCTCAGTAAATGAAAGGATGGCAAGGGTGTTGCATGTACCATGAAGACTGTTCTGGATCCCCTACCTAGCCTGCAAGCACAGTGGAGAATCTCAGTCTCATATCAATAGCTGAAGGAAGATTCAACTAACAACTGGATTACTGCATTCAGTTCCGGGCACCTTATTTTAATAAGGATATACACAAGTTAGAACTGGTTCAGAGAAGGACAACAAGGATGATGAGGCATGGAGAACAAAACACCTGAGGAAAGGGTTGAGGGAGCTGGGCATGTTCGCTTGGTGAAGAGAAAATTGAGGAGTAACATTATTACACTATTTAAATACCTCAAGGTCTATCACAGAGAGGAGAGTGTAGGTCTGTTGTTTGCTGCCCCAGAAGGTAGGACCAGGTCTAATTGTTTAAAGTTACAGGAAGGGAAAAATTTGGTTGAAAATTAGGAGGAACATCTTGACAGTAAGAACAGTTTGACAAACAATGGAATCAAATGCCTAGAGAGGATCTCCTTCTCTGGGTGCCTTCAAAAAGAGGCTGAACAGCTACCTGCTGCAGATGCTCAGCTGCAAATCCTGCACTGAGCAGGGAGTTGTTCTCAATGACCCATGGGGCCCTTCCAATTATACGACTCTATGATTCACTCAGTTTTCTATGTACAGAACAGGAGGGAATGCCATATCATCCTTTGCCTAAGGCAGCAATAACACAACATAGACGTGCACAGAACTAAAATAATATAAAATATACATAATACATAAATATACAATACACAAACTGTGTGTGTAAGTATGTGCCTCCAACTTGCCTATCGACTTATGGCAACCCCATTAATTTCATAGGGTTTTCTTAGGTAAGGAATTCTAATAGTGATTTGCCTACTAACATGCAATATTTATGCAGTCCAAGAAATACAGTAGGTTACTACCCTATATATGGAATGCTGGCATAAATTTTGGTTTTGACATGTGTCTAGAACTAACCATTGCTGAACCATGCTAAATTTCTGAGGGAAGTGTGTTCCATCTCCAGTTGCCCCTCCATTTTTTCTAGGGTTGGGGGCATAGAACCTTTGCAAAATTGGAAAAAACCACAAATATCAAAATGTGTGTGTCTGTCTGTGGAAAGGGGGCTGAGACATGGTGGGAAGAGTGGGCATTTCGGGTCAGAGAAAGGAGAGGGAAGTGGGATGGCTTGGCATGGTGGCCCTATGTTTCCTCTCTCATACCCATCTCTTCCTTTGGTGTGGAATGGCATTCGGAGAGGGTTTGTGGGGCTGAGAAATCGGGCTGTGAGCCATCCTTAACTAGTCAGGCAGTGGCTGGTGGAGGATGAAAAGGACCAGAGATGGGTTTTTAAAGACCTGGACAGACTCATTAGAGCCACTGTGAGAAAAGATTCTCCCAGAAAAGAAGTGCCAGAGGTAGGGGGCCAGAGCTTGAAGAAACTTGCAAATAATCAAACCCGTACAAGTCAAACCCACAAATGTGGAGAGCCAATTATATAGAACATCTGCAGAGCAGACCACAAGAGCATGTGCTACCACGAGCAGAGACTCGCTGGATGGGTCTGTAAAATAGAAGACAGTGTCACAGATAACCTTCTGTGTACTACTTAATAGGAAGATTTGTTTGCAAGTGAGCCTGCAGTCTATAAGGATGTTTGTTTTATGCATATTATAGTTCAAGTTTGGGATTTAAATATGGATCACAATTTAAATTGGTTTCCTAGGATCTTCTGAGGTCTAGAGTTGCGTAGCTTTAACAGCCTGTTCATCCAAGAGTCTATGCCTCAAGGCAAATTTCAACTAGTTAATGTGCTGTACTTAATTTTTTAAGAAATAAAAATAGGTTTTGATCATTAAAACTACCTGCAAAAATGACTACTAAACATTTTTCTTCCTTCTAGAAGCCAGGGGCTCATATGAATAATCTGAACAATCCACTGCCATGATTCATTACTGCATTTCACACTGTAGTCCAATTCACATTTTACCAACAACAGAAACCACTGCAGCAAGAAGCACAGAGTTGTGATGGACCACCACTTCCGTATCTGTGCTACTGGAGAAGTGGTGTTCACATCACCTCTTGTAATGTATGAACTTAGTTGGCATTAATTCCAACTGTCCCAATTTGGCAGGGACAGACTCAATCCATCCTCTACTATCCCCGCTTTTCAGCTGCTTTTAAAATATCTCTGCTTATCTTTTCTCCTTCCACTTTCCCCTTTGTCTACAGTTTCCTTTAGTCACTGAAAACTTAGTTCCAAGTGCAAAAATGGTGTGCGCTCAATTAACTAAGGAGTGGGGAGATGAAAGCAGTGAGCAGAATCTTGCCCTTCCAAGTTGACACAGGCAAAACCAAACTACTGCAGGCTCTCCTAGCCAGTGTGTTCTTCCTCATTAATAACTTTTGTCATTTTGATTACACTCTGATGTTTCTTGGGCACATATGCCTGAGTATCTATCTGTTAAATGTTGGTAGGTATTAACTGGGCTTCTGGGTGTCTGACCAGTAAAATGCAAGTACAGGCTTGTGACTACTTGTAGCAGGACTTTTGACTTGACAGCCTCCTGCACTTGCCAAATTTTGTGAGTCTCCGGCCATTTCCGCACTAGGCTGTTAATAGTGCTATGATTCCACTTGCAACATCCCATGGAATCCTGGGGTTTGCAGTTTTGGGAGGGGCCAGGTGGCCCCTCCCGAAACTGCAAACCCCAGGATTCCATGGGATGTTGCAAGTGGAATCACAGTGCTGTAACAGTCTCGTGCAGAAGCATCTCCTGATCTGAAGGCACTAAAATGATCATTGTTAATATTTTGAGTCTATATTTCCCACCTTTGAAATATACATTTACATGATTCCCAAAAAAGCTGATGACCAGGTGGTAATGAATAACAACAACTACCCATTAATGTAATAATGGATATCGTCCCTCACTAGAATACGAACCTGACGGACCACAGATGTACTGTATAAACATTCTTAAGCCTCCTCAGATTCAAAATGTAATTTGATTAGGTATACGGTATTTTTTTTCAGCTTCATAAAGCAGGATGGTATTTGCGCATCATTATTCCTTGTTGTTTTTTTTCTTCAATTATTTCAACTACATGCAAAATCTGTTAGCATTGTTATTGCTTGGAAAGATTGTCTCAAACATGAGACACTATCTTCTGAAGCATTAAACAATGATTAGGCAGCCATTGGACCAGTGGACTGTGATGTTTAAGAGCAATGGAGCTATGCAGCAGCTGGTGCTAAGCAATCTTGAGAGAACCGAGAACACTTAAGTAATTCTATCAAGATGCTCTTAGCTGTCAGTGAAAATAATGATTCATTTTGCCTTGTTTAGCATGGCATAAAAATTTCAATGAAGGAATCACATTAGTAATTTGAGAAATATTATATATTGAAAATTAAGGAAAATTCTACTTAAACTTGGAGTATTTCTTCATCACTGAAGAAAACCTTTAACTTCATAAGCTAAGAGAACTCAGTACCTGGTTAGAGCAGGAGGAGAGAATGGAAACATTTCACATAGGAGTTAAATAAGCAATGGTGTCTCTCATTTTAATGTATGTTATTATCACTCTTTACATGAAAAGTTGGCTATAGGGAAGTTGACATATCACAGATAGATGAACAGATATACAGACAAAACTCTTACCTGATAAGGCAAAGCTATGTTTCTGTAGGTAGCTCTATCTACAAAGCTGTAACTTTGTGCTGTGAACTTTCAATTTTCAGTTCCCTGAAAGGAATAGTTCCTGGAAAGTGACACAGATGATACTACAGCAGATTTTTGGAACATTTTAGCTTGGGATGGACAAATTCCTCCAGACAACACTTGCATTTTAGAAAAAGTCTGGTGGAAGGAAGGGTGAGGACAAGATTTCTTACAACTGCTGAAATTGCTACCTAGATTAGTTGTACTATATGAGATTTAGTTTCAAATTTCACCTACTGTTCAATGCTCTAGTAACTGGTGGAGAAACCCAGCAACATTTCAAAGCCTTGGCAGAGAAAGGAAGAACTAGGTTACTCCTGAAACAGAGCACTGGAGCACTTTCATCCACTGAAGGGCCAAAACACATGCAAAATTTCTCTTTTACTAACTAGCCCCCCTGCTTATGTTTACAAGTCCCTTTCACTAACAGTGAGATGAAACACTGAGAAAGACTTCCCCTCAGATGCCTCTGCACTTGAATAAGAAAAAGTGATGCATGAATGGAATGAGACTTGCTAGTTGCCCATTTGCACTGTGTTGAAATCACAAACTAGGCAAATTCATATTCTGAGCATTAACAAGTACTGGCAACTTCACTAATTCTTACTGCTCAGAAATGTTTAAAAGGAGTACAATAAGCACATGAGGCAGATGGGGCTCTTAGAAAAAAAATATAAAGACAGGAAGGAACAGCTGGAAATGGGTGTGGGTTTACGAGAGTGGTATATTAATAGGATGTTGGGGCAAGAGAGAATCTCTCTTTGGCTCAGCCTGGAACACCTTCAGTATTTACATGTCTTCGCAGCAAGTATCTGAGCAGCAGACGAAATATCCTTTTTTCCCTCTTGGTTCATGAAGTTAAGTTTTAGGAGCCCCTGTACACTGGGATGAAATACCTTACATAAATATATAAGAAGCAATACAGAAAATGGGATAAAATAAATCCCAAAGAATCAAAATTTTCATTTTTGCTACCAGTAGAAGCAAATCCATTCTTTAACCAGTCCTAAAATTTCATCCAGTTTTTTTTTCCCAATTTGAAGCCTTAAGCTTAATCAAGACAAAGCTATATGCAAATACTTCCAAAGGCTTGCTTCAAAGAACTATTCAGTTCAGACTGGGACAATGTTCTGGTCAGGGAAGATTTCCCAGAAATGAAGGAAACTACAAATCCAGGCTTCTTTAATGGAATTAAGGCACGCTCTAAGTTTAGGAACAATCTCTTTTTACGCATGCTTGGTTTACCATGTTTGTCACCAGCTCCACAAGTGCTAAAACCCCCACCAAGATCCATTACAGTTCTCACTGTGAGCAACTGGCTAGGGGAAGGCTTACCCACTGTTCTGTTTGGACTTAATGCTAAACCATGGTCTAGCATTCGAACAAGTCCACATGGATCCTGCCCAATACCTCTACTCCTTCAGCATGGCTGTTGCTGTTAACTGTCAAGCAGTCAGCTTCGACTTGTGGCAGCTCAATGAATGAGAGACATCCTAGAAAACCTATTATTAACCAGCCCTGCTCAAGTCTTGTAAAAATTCAGTTTAATCATTTTTGGCTTCTAGGGAGAATTCAGGCTAGATTTGTTCTAGGATCCATTTACCGGTCACTTTGGTTGTCCCTGGCATCTGAAGAACTCTGCTTCAGCACATTTCAAATGAACAGATTCCCTTCCCGTCACCTTTCTTCACTGTCCTGCTTACACAGAAATCAAAAATACTATGGCATGGATGATCCTCAACTTGATATTTGATGATACATATTTGAAGAACTTAATTAAGTTTCTTCACAGCCACCGTTCCAAGTCCTAGCTTTCAAGTTTAATACTGCTTCCTGTATAATATGCTGGGCGTACAAATTGGACAGATAGGGTAATCAAATGCAGCCTTGCCTGACCTCTTTGCCAACTTCTTATCCAGAGTCTAATGCATTCAAATTCTAAATAATTTTTTCCAACAAATATGGAAAATAATGGCCCACAGATTGGAAATGTTCAATATACATTCCAGTCCCCAAGAAAGGGGATACCAAGGACTGCAGTAACCATCAGACCACTGCATTAATCTCTCATACAAGCAAAGTGATGCTCAAAATTTTACATCAGGACTATCAGGACGATCAAATATTGTGTGGCTCATCCACTTCTTTTACCGAGAGCCACAGTTTTTTCATGAGCTACACTAATAAAGGCTTTGGTATAACATATAAAGCACAGTCTGATTTATATGTCTTCTGAAACTCTTTGATATGGTCTATTATCCAATGTTCATGTGCCATATGATCCCTAGTGCCTCTTCCTTTTCTGAACCCAGGTTGAAGACCTAACACTTTTTGCTCCACATATAGTAAATGTCTTGTGAAATTTTGAGAATTACTTTGTTTGTGTGAGAGATTAATGCAATGTAATGTTCTGATGGCTATGGCAATCCTTGCTGTCCTCTTTCCTGAGGACTGGAATGTATATTGGCCATTTCCAATCTGTAGGCCAGGGCATTCCAAATGGTGTGTCGCAACACGTTAATGTGTCGCCTGAAGGGCGTAGATGTGTCTCCTCTCTGGACTGAGAACGAGTCCCCCACCCAAGCCTTGGAAACATGTTATAAATAAATCATATATTTTTAAAAATATAAACAAAAGGCTTTCATGAGATATGTTGTGTCCCCATACATTTTGCTATTATAATTTATGTATGTGCCCAGATTTCTTATAAAGGGCTAGTCTAACCTCCAGTTTGCTAGTAAAACTGTGTTGTGAAATGATGTATGTCTAAAAAGTGTATCACTAACATGAAAAGTTTGGAAAGCTGTGCTGTAGGCCATTGTTTATTTTCCTTATTTTTGGGAAAAAATTGGTTAGAATTTAATTAGAATTTGAATGCTTTCTGTTTCTGCTGTTTAAAACAACTCTACTGGCATTCCTGGTGATTCATTTTTCTGAAGTGTTTTTACAGCAGTTTCCACTGTGCTTTCTAAAATTGTGGATTCATAGGTAAAGGTTTCTTCCTTGAATGAATCTGTCATCTTTTCCTATATTTTATAGATTCTTTCTGTGCATTGCTTCAACTGCCATTTTATTTTTTCATGAACATACAGTGTGTTCTCTTGTTGTCAGTCATACAGCATTTCCACTCTTTTCCCTTTGATTTCTCAGATCTAGTGGAAGATTTCCTTCTTCTACTTTTCTGTTATCGTCTTCTGTTTCTTTGTATTGACTGTTACAACAACTCTCTTTATCCCTGCGCACAAGTCACTAAACAGTTGCATTCAGGATCCTGATACTATTTCTGTCACCTTTTACTTTTGTTTCTCACCTGTCCTTAACTGCTAGAAGAGTTTTGTCTGTCTATCAGTCTGTCAGAGAGGTTTTCCCTTCTTTCTGGCTGCAGAGTATCTTTTTGCATTCTTCCCCGCCAAAGTTCTTGGTTTTAGTCCTTCGTGTTCATATTCTAGCCTATCTTATCATCATTCCTATCCTACTTGTGGATCTCCCTTAGGAGGGCAGAGAACCACTGCAAGAAAAAGCATGATGGATTAGATAGGCCTTTGGCGTAAATCCAGTAGCCCTGTGCCTATGTCCTATGTCTCATCTTTAATTCATTTGTTATAGTACTTTCCCAAATTTGGCCACATAAAGAGCCCTTTCACAATGCACAATTGCACTGCTATGCTTTCACTCTAACTGCCATTATTCCATCCTCTGAAATCCTAGGATTAGCAGCTTAGAGAAGGGAATTTAGAATTCTCATGCAGAAAATTCTAGCACCTCACCAAACTACAAAGCCCAGTATTTCACAGGATGCTGTCATGGTAGTTAAAATGGAATGACAGTGCTATAATTACATACTATTAAAGGGCCCAACATCACAGATTGAATAGCTCACTTCCTTCCAAAGCTCAGGAACTTTGGTTTGAGAGGAATTCCACTGCACTTATAATGAACATATAGTGGATGGTTGGAAAATAAGTTTAAATACTAAAAATAGCATTAATGGGTTGTACTAGGTAATAGGCTACAAAAGCATGAAGAGTTAACACTCGTTCATAAGGCATTGTCCCAAACCAAAATGAACTGCAACAGCAGGAAAACACGTGGATTAGGAATTCATAATGTACTCCAATGCACTGGGATAGGAAAGCATACTGTATTCACCTTAAAAAAATGAAATACTGTGGCTGATGAGAATGAGTGGGGAATACACCCAGAGAAGAGAAATATCATTTGGATCTCAAAAATAAAAGCAAGTATAATGAATACCATAAAGTCCCACCATATTTGACCAATGTACATGGACCCCCATTATGTTTGGGACTATGGTACTGGGGCAATGATTAATTCAGGACTAAAGCTCCTCTTGATAGCCCAGGCTATTATTGAGAATGACATATAATCACAATCTCAGTATAAATTTACTTAGATTTCTGACAAGTACAGCACTGGCAGATTAAAGGGTAGAAAACATATACAACTCTTTGAAAATATGGATGAAACATTTTTATTTTCAAATTACGCTGATCAAAATTCAAAAGGAAAAGCTGACAGGTGAAATGCTTACAAAAAGCAAACTAAATTGTTTCATTAAACCAGAAGATCCAAGCTTTTGTAAGTGTTAAATCTACTTTCTCCATTCAGATGACATACATACAGTGACATCTTCACAGTTTTCCCACTTCAAACATTTTGTGTGTGCGCGCTTTAAGGGCGGCTTCACAGGAGATTAATTGAGTGCTTCTAAACTATAATTGGAAACCAAGAATAAAACATACTGAGGTTTATCAAAATTCATAGGTAATTTGCTTGACATATGCTGTCGTGCATGTATAAACTACTGCTGCTTATATTTTCGATTATTAATGTAAAGAAACCGGCCAAAATCCACTATCATGGCTTATATTATGTAACTTTATGTATACTTAGCTATGTAGTACAGGCAGCAAGAAACCCTATTAGTGAATTGCAAAGATGCATAATGGGACACTGGCCAGAGTATCACAGTATGCATCAAGCTGTATTGATGCACACAGACATTTTCTAGCCGGTCTTCTGATGCACATTGGTCCCAATGCACATTGTTCCTGCCATGCATAGCCCCAATGTACAACAACCACTTTGTTGACTTCTCTATATAGTAACGTAACAGCAGACCTTCACTGGATATGTACATACCTTGGTCAGAATTGCCCAATTCATACAACTGTTAAGTCCCCAGCAGGATTCTGGTAACGGAATATAAATATGAACCTACTGCCAATTTCACACTGAATCTCAAGGCAGCATTCAAGACAAAAGTCAACTGTTCAGCTACCCGCTTAAAAGTCATAGAAAACTGAATTCTGGTTTGACTGAGAATTTGCTTTTAACATTTTAACAATCTGTAAATCACAGATTAGTAGACCTAGGATCCTTTCAACATGGCTATAGGAGTGAAGAGCATGAACTCATGGATGATATATATTTTTTTGTAAAAAAAATGGAAGACTTTTTATATAAGAGCTAAAAGTGTTGATAAAACAGAGAGGATTACAAGAAATATATTAAAAGTCTAATTATAGGAAATGTTCCCTATTCATAATATGGTCAGTAGCTGACTGTAATACTGGAACAAATAAATGTAGTTGACACACAAAAAGTGCCAGAAGGAAAAGTTGCCATGAAAAGTGCATCTGGTCCAGACAATGTGTGAAATGATCTCCTCTCTCTCAGTAAGCAGAGCACTCTTCTGCTATGCACAACACACCTTCCAACTATCACAGTTTGGCAGGGACAATCCAAACAGTGGAGGGAGAAAGAGAAGAGGAGTCAGCATGCTCTTGCTCTTTCCTGTAGGCTCAGGCAAAAGCAAACTTCCGCAGCCTCTCTTAGCTCATTAACAACTTCTGTTCTCCTGACCACATCTGATGTTCCTTGGCCACTTATGATGTGGTTTTCATCTGTGAAATGTTGTTGGGTATGGCATAGGCACTTGCTACTTTGAAGAAGGCAACCCATGACCCAAACAATATCTATCCCATATTCTTGACCAAAGAGGGAAGGAATATAAATCTCATTGCACCACTCTAAAGGATTTCTTGTAACGTGAGCTTAGCTTCTCTCCCAAATCAAACAGCAGATCCAGAATATGGCAATCTTTGTTCAGAGCTACCAAGGGTTAAAGTAAACCTATCTGTGGTCTGTTAGCTTTGTGCTTAGTCAGCATCCCCTCCCCTCCTACAACTGACACTTGAATTTGAAAAAAAATATTCACCAATTTTAGAGGCTCATTTTAGGGGATTGTATAAATTGGTTCTAAGATTTTTTTTAAAAAAATGGAATAAATAAAAGATTCAGATAATCCACAGATCTGTCTAAATAAGAACCAATATTTGTTCTCATTTCAAGATCTAGGGAATTATATGCACTGTAGCATATGCCCTGAAGTTCTGCTGATAGCTCTATAGCCTGTTGAATTATGGAAATCACAATGATGTCTATAATGGATTGTTCAGATACTATCTGCTGAATTAATTTTCCACTCCTCTGATTTGGTGGACTTAGTTTTAAAACAAATAATTTATGTAACAGCCTTAAGACAACAGACAAGCTGTTACTCAATCAACACCTTTAATGCATCACAGACTTTGCTAGCCTTTGGCTCACTATCTACGGACAGGGGATCTTTGAATATCAGCAGCAACAAATGACAATACATTTAGTGATGTTATATTTTATCCACTGAAACAGTGAAATGGTAAAAAAAAAAAATAGGGACTATTATGTGAAAAATTTTGCTTGGCAAGACAGAGAAGTGGCCTTAGCTTATGAACTTTTCATTTCCTACAGAGTTATACTTTAGACATCAAAGTCTCTCATCAATCGGCCAAACATCTATCAAATGCTAAGTTACTCTATACTTATTATATGAGATCTGGGCTGATTTCCTACAAGAAAGCACTCCTGCAGTGTGCTTAATTCATTCTCTTCTGCATTCCGTGGGCATGTCTGGACATTTGTTTTTGACTGCATGTGATTTTTTTCACTCACTCCAGGTCTCTCCACTGTCCTGTACTGTACAGTAAATGGATGAAAACAAACACATTAATCCTGGGCGCTGTCTTTCTCCTGCTCCCCTATGATGGTATTTTTAAGGGAAACTTGGCCAGGGTTGGGTGAAATATAGCTTTTTTCTGGGAGGGGCGGGTTGAGATTTAGAGTTAGCTCTCCCTCTCCCTCTCCCTCTCCCGTCCCCCTTTCTCTTCCTCTGTATACATTTCATGGAGCTTGGATTTCCAGTGAGTTTTATCCATAACAAAACAGAAGAAGCCAGAGAAACATGATACAGCAGGCACATTTTGCTTTTAATTCCATCAAATCTTATATCACTGATTCTGATTTTAAGGCAACATCATGGATGGTGTAATAGTAGTCATACAAAAGCAATGGTTATGATATACTGGGCAAGATACTGTACACATTAAGCCAAGGATAAATATAAGACAATATAGCTAGGCCAGATCCCACAGACTGTTCAAGAAGAAGTGCAGCAGTGAGCTGACATATTGCACAATGGTCAATTAACTCTCCATTCACCAAGTTGAAACTGAGAGAGAAAAGGCTGTACATGCCTACCTGAGCTATGGATTGTACTTACACAGCCTCTGAGAAAACACAACTTCTTGTGTTAACTATATTTACAAGAGGGTTCCATCTCCTCAGGGTAGTAAAAACTCTTAAAACTTTTTGAACACTTTGTTTTCATCTTGATTTCTCAGATGAATAAAATCCATTGTGATCATATCGAGTAGTGACTTTCTACAACCTTTTCCAGGACTTCCTTTTCCTTTCTTTCAAAGTACATCACCAATCTCCACACACCTTCCAAAACTAACCTGGAGGTCCAGAATATGGTCACAATTATAACAATGGTCAATAAACCAAAGAATTAATGGCATACCAGCCAATCTAATGAATTAAAGCAACTATATGACACATCTTATGGTCCAATGCATTTAGAGTTATAGTTTATAGCAGAGTAACTACTAAACTATGAGAACAAAGCAGCCTTGAAGTGTGCCTTCTCATCAGAGATGGATTATCAATGGTGCAATTGGAGAAAAAGATCCATGGCCCCAGTGGGCCCCAGGCTAGCACCACACACATAAGCCTCACATTTTGTGACGCTGTCAGTAGAAAAATGCTCTTGAGGAGGAGAGGCTGTATTAGTGTCTCCCTCTGCCCACTACAATGGTTGGTACCATTTACTACCAACCTCGGCCCTACTTCCCAAATGCAGTGCGTAACTCAAGAAGATGGTAATTCTTTGGGCTTTCTGTCTCTGAGATTCTGGACTTGGTAATGACAGCAATAAGAAAGATAGTATGGATGCCCAGAGCCACCCCAACACTCAGGCCTGAAAGGAGTTGGTTCTGGCCCCACAGAAGGCTCCTTTTGACCCAGCACCACCAACAAGCCTGATTTACCACAGTACAAATTGGGCCTGCACAAAGGAAGGAGCTGTTTTGGAATTGCTTCAGTGCAGTGTTTCTCAGACATCAGATGTTTGAGACTTCTGCTCCCAGAATTCTCAACCATGCTGACTGGGATTTCTGGCCACTGAAGTCCAAAACACTGGGACAACCACAGTGTGTGAAGCACTGCTCTAGGATATCAACCACCCTGAGTCTTGCTTGCAGCTGCAAAATTCCAGATACTTTTTAATCCCAGAGACTTATGAGAAGGGTAGGCAGTCATCTAGAAATCCATCCAACATGAGAATCTTCCATGTTAACTGAGAGGTGTCACCCTGGAGTATTGTAGCTAGAACATCTTTCAGTGCCGCTGCACTGCTCCAGCTGCCACATTCCAGGCAGGACCTTTAAGCCTGTGCTTCCAGATAAGATGGAAACAGTGGTGGCTTATTACTTATTTCAACCTGAAATGGTAGGGGCAGTCTCCCTGTGCTTGGTTCATGAGTTGTCTACTGCTAGAAATGGTCTGCAGGCTAAGTCCATTCACCTGCCTGATAAGCTGCCTTCACACTTTCACTTTAGAACTTTTCAGCAACTATGAGGACCAGGGTCCCATTCACACCACACACTGTTATTCCACTTTAACTGCCATAGTTCTGTACTATGTAAATCTGGGAATTGCAATGTACGGAGAAGCATTTAGAAATTGTCAGCTAGAGCACTCCAGTGTACCTCACCAAACTACAAACTTTAAGATTCTACAGGATGAAACCATGGCAGTGAAAGTAAATCATAGTGCTATAATTCTGTAGTGTGAATGCACCATGCGAATTTTTCTTAATAGATCTCTCATGAATCTACAAAATTAAGAATTTGAGGCACCTGGCTCAATTACCTGTCCTTAAATCTTATCAAAGACTTTAGAGAAAAAAAAAGGATAAAAATGAATGAATGAATGAATGAATGAATGAGTGAAGACTAAACAGGGGGAAAAACACTGCATCAGACAGAAAGTTCTAACAGAGTGCCAGAACTGCAAACTCATGCAGATACATGTTCACATTTTAAACAAAATCCAGTATGCTATGGTGAAATGTTCCTGACATGGTATAATCTATAGTAAAGAGGTATTTATATCTCACTTTTCAGACTAAAGGGTTCCCAGAATAGATTTTTGAAATGCTTAAGCCATCAAACACACAAATCAATAATGAATGTTAAAATACAACAAAGAAGCAACAGCATCAAAGCTGAAAAAAGTGTTAATATCTGGAAAATCAGGACTTGTTTTTAAAAGTACTCAGTGATCACTGAAAGCCCTGAAACTCAGAAGCTTCTTGGTGAGGATGTACCAGAAAGTAGGTCCCACAACCGAAAAGGCCCCATCCTTAGCATTATTATTAGCAGTAGTAGTATTACTACTAATACTACAAATACTACTTCCACAATACCACTTTCATCATTACTATCATCTTTAACCATGTCTCACATGAGGTGCCTTACAAATTAAAACAAATACAAGATACGTGAAACCAAAAAAACAAAAAAACAAACAAAAACAAAACAAAACAAAGTAAACAGCAAGATTTTAGCCTCCCTAAGGGAGTTCCAGAGCCTAGGGGTAGCCACTGAGAAGGCTCTGTTTTGTGTAACCACCAGGAGTGGCAGTGAAGGGAATGGGACTGAAAGAGTGTCCTCTCCTGAGGTTCTCAAAGCCCAGGCAGGCTCATGTGGGGAAATATGATCTGCCAGGAACCCTGCACCTAAGTCATATGGCCACCATTCACTTCACCTCTGAATAGCCTTTCAAAATGGTATTTGGCCAGGTTTATACTGATTGATTGATTGATTGATTGATTGATTGATTGATTGTCTTCCCTGAGGATTGCTTCCAGCGGAGAAAACATGTTTAAATAATTAGACTGCCTAATCTGGGGCATCCAAAGGCAGTAGAAGGGGAAAAATAGATAGGTAACAAAGGCATAAACTCTGTATTAAATAATCACATTGCATATAAAAGGAGGAACACACTTTGAGTTTTCCATGTGGCAACCACGCCAGCCTTGATGGAAAACTCTACAAAATTTCTAAAAGATCTTTAGTCTTTGATTAGTTTCTGTTCTTGTAGTCAGGCATGGGTATCATACCCTTTGGCACATCTTACTCACCGTTATTACTGTTGTCGTCCACTAAAATAATTTCTTTGAGCAAATGAGCAGGAGTCCTGTCAATAGCAGAATGGATGGAACGCAGAATCACTGAGAGTGCTTCATTGACAAATATGAAAACAATGCTGACCTCAGGAAGGCTGTCTGGAAATGTAAGGTTCTTGCACCTTTGAAGAAAAGAAAAAGAATATCCAGTAACTTTCTTGAATGAATTTTATGTACACAAACAAATGGTTCATTTCTCCTGCTTTCTCAGAGTGGTGTATTATCTTCCTTGTGCATACTCTCCCTCCCACCCCTTCTTTCTTACTTTGTTTCTCATAGGGTTTTTCCCCGACATTGAGCCTGAAATGATGTGGCATTTCTAAGTCTTCATGCAGTAAATTTGTTACCCTGAATAATTCAGTTGAAAATACCAAGAGAGAGTAGTTTAGCAAAGGAAATGAGTGCGCACGCACGCACACGCATGCACACACACACTATGAACAAAATAAAAATAAAATTGTAATCTTGACCCAGGATATATTTCCACATTTGATATATTTCCACATTTGAAAATGAGAAACAGAAATGGTTTAAGTATGTTGAACAAGAAAAATCTTCCATATCAGTGAGCAGGCTGTTTCTGTGCCCTCTGGGGAAATGGCCCATGAAACGATTTCTAAAATATTAATTTCACATATTTCTCTCTGATACACAATGCACATAATTACATTCAGATATTGTTAAAAGTCTGACAATTTTGGTATTGCTGCTTATTTCACTCTCAAAATAGTAAAGTTGTGTCTAATCATCCATTCACAATCAGCTGAAAATCTTCACTGATTAAAGGTTGAGTGACGGGAGTTAAAGGTGCTCTTATTTATTTTTGGAGCCTTCTTTCATTCTGATGAGTTACTGTGGGAAGGGATGAAAATGTATGTTTGGCTTTGTATCTTGGAAGCTGCATGTGGGTTGATTTTGTTAACATGCAGCATGGTATAGTGGTTTGAACACTGGACTCTTGAGGCCAGAGTTCAATTCCCCATTCAGCCATCGAAAACCAAAGGGTGACCTTGGGTGTCTCACACCCAGAAAACTCCATGATAGCTCCTAGGGTTGTCGTAAATCAGAAAAAAATGACCTGAACGCATAC
Source organism: Ctenosaura bakeri (assembly GCA_948474755.1). Lineage (NCBI taxonomy): Eukaryota > Metazoa > Chordata > Lepidosauria > Squamata > Iguanidae > Ctenosaura > Ctenosaura bakeri. Next base: position 733,181 of record CAOLHI010000329.1, read on the forward strand.
AAGAACAATTTTTTTTTAACTTGTCATCATAGGATAATAATCACGGAAGATTGTCATTGCCTGAAGGAGTTGAACCTGTGATAGCATTCAACGCCATCACACTTCACTAAGTTTCAATGGAGAAGCCTAAATCCAGAGTCATGCTGGGATCAACCATTAACATGATCTCCAAGAATCTTTTAAAGGGGTTTTTCAGTGTTCTGATTAGTAACTTTTGAGAATGTAGGGGGAGCTACAGAGGAAAGGGAGAACTGTTCCTCCACACTCCCAGGTCTACTGAGAGAAACAATTCCTTTAGCAAACAACTCAATTGGATCTTGGTCAGATAAATGATTGCCACAAAGTCAACTACATTTTTTTTACACTGAAGATGAATTAACTTTCAGTAAACTCTCTAGATGGTTCAGTACATAGTGAAAAATGAGATCTTAGAAATTATCTGGAGAATAATTATGCACAGCAGGTTTCTTGAGACGTTCAAAAAACCATGTTTCGGAATAGAATAGTTTCAGTGGCAGAACTGTTGAAGCAATCTTACACACAATTCAGTGCCGGCAAATTCTGATAAAGAGAATCCTTGACTGATTAAACTCTTTGCAATTCAGGATTTATTCCAAACAAAATTCATGCAATTTTTCTGAGTTAAAATATAATTTTATACTCAGAAAATGCTGTTTCCTGTGTAGAATATGCTGTTTTCTGTCCCCTCAGACCACATGCCAATATTGTACTGAGTAATCCATGAACTTCAAATAGTCTTTGAAAACTACTGTATGCAATTTTTGAAGTCCTTCTTGCAGTAGGAATAAAATTGCCAAAATAGCTCATTCTTTCCCTCAAGAACAAAATTAGTAAAGAATTAATGTATCCACCATGGATATTTAGCACGGCACTAATTTTGTGCCCTTATACTCAATTGCTTCTGAACATGCAGTATCAAAAGCAGATCACTGGCCGTCTCTCTACCTATAACAGAGGATGCTAAATATCTCATATTTTTATATTATTTGTGAGGGGAGATATAAATATGGGTGAATTTGAATAACAGGAGCCTGTATGTTCAAGTCCCTATAACTCACTTCAGTCTTTAGTCCAGATCAACATCTTTAAAAAAAAAGCGATGCGTCTAGTGGTCAAGCTAAGATAACTTTGCACATTATTATATGAATTCTAAGAAAACCCTGTTGTCATGGTCACCAGAATGGTACATGCAGTACATGTAGACATATGCTACCAATGTTCTGTTTCAAGCAGAGCAGAGAATGTTCTGCTTCTAACACGGCGGACAACAAATGGGAAGATGTGCCTTCTTTCTTTCTTTCTTTCTTTCTTTCTTTCTTTCTTTCTTTCTTTCTTCCCCCAGAAACATTCATAGGCACAATCTGCTCACAATGTCCTCAAAGGCGCTGGGGCTAGGGTTGGGGAGCTGATATTTGCTGTTTCTTCTCCACTTATAATGGAAGGAGTTTCATAAGTAGCATACAGCTTGCTTAGGATAATGATCAATTTTACTGCCTTATTAATATTTACTCATTCTGATCTGCTGTCAAATATATTTCCTTGACAAACTAACTAAATTACTCTTTGTTCTTTCTTTAGAAAACTGCTCTCCATCAGTGCCTCCAAACAGCTTAGAGTATGACCCTCTTATCAATATTTATTGGCACTTCACCTTTTAAGATGCAGAAACATCTTCCCCAGAATAGGTTTGCAGGAGAAGATGTTACCTAGAGGTTCACTGCCTAGGCAAGAAGTTTACACATCCTCATTCATAATTTCCTTCTTGGTTGTTTTTCATAGCCCAAATCCAAGACACTGGTGATGGTACTATGGGTTAGGGGATGCTAATCTTCCCATCTCCAAACATTTGTACCCTACTGCTATCAGCTGGGACTTCTGATAATGTTTAGAATAAACTGGCATATGCATCTCACTGCTGTTGCCAACTGCTCCAGTGCTTCCCCTTCAAAACAGCCAGCAAGTTCAGATGTAGGGTACAGTTAGAGTAGGCATTGTGTGCAAGATAATTGTTGCTGTTGTTGACAACTCTGTTGTTGATAATTCTAAGGTGAACCTATCATGAGGTTTTCTTGGCAGCATTTCTTTAGAGGGGATTTGGCTTTGCCTTCCTCAGAGTTGACTTGAGCAAATTCACCCCGTGCATTTCCATGGTTGAGCAGGGATTCAAAGTCTGGTCTCCTAGAATCTACTCCAACACTGTACCATACTTGATCTCTAAGATAACATGCAATCCAAGCTATGGGTAATGGACAGATTTGTTGGATAACCTTTAAAGGAATAACAGGAGCACAAGCAGAAGGGTACTCTGTGAGTCTAGAGTATCTTTGCATAGCAAACTGAGCCTCAAGAGTAGAAGCTGGTTCCATAGTTCCAGGAACTGTATATGAAGAAGTAGGTGATGGGTTGTAGAACAGGGAATCTGAGTAATGGTTCTATTAGCTTTTCATCCTCTAAAAGTGGAGTGTTGCAGGTCAATATATTTTTTTAAAATAGGAATTAGAATAAAGACCTGACTACCTAATTGCTGTATCAATCCATTCAGGCAATCCAGTAGAGGGGATTAGGGGTTTACAAGGCTTTGATAAACCCATCTCTGTGTTGAAACAGGTCAATAGCAACTTCCTCTCTCCCATACAACACACTTTTGCATTGAAAGACTATGGGTGAAAGCCTTGCTCTGCAAAATGCCTGACATGAGATGGGTATTTATACAAATACTAAACAGTATGAAGAGCATCTTGTCTCATTTTTCCTTCTATTAAATGATACAGAAGAATTAATAACCCTATTGTTTTGAATCAATATGTGAAGAAGGGAGTACCTAGTCCCCCCCTCGTCATAAATTGCTTTCCTCATGCAGAAAGTGACAAGATCCTTTTCATATGGAGATTCTCCATGCAAGCTGGAATATTAGGACTCTTGTCACAAGATTTCCCATGCAAACGGGACCTCCTCCTCCTCAAAGTTGTCACCTTGTTGTGCATACCCTCCACAAAGAAAGCAATGGTAGAGGAGGCAGGAGCATGGCAGTACTAGATACTTCCCTCTTGGTGTATTGATTCAAACTGGTGTGCCACACCTCAGTGGAGATGGAAAGAATATTTGAAAATATCAAAATAAGCAATATAAGATAGGATGAGAATACTGAAAGTATGAGAATCTTTGCAGTCTGGTGTGTGTGTGTGTGTGTGTGTGTGTGTGAAAAAAAACCAACTGGAAACCAGTGGATGTTTTTGTACTAAAAAAGATCATGATCTGTAGTTTTCAAGGACTTCCTCACAACAAGGAAAAACACAGTAAAATTATTTACCAGAATGCAATTTATGAAAATTTACATCTGTACACCTGAATAAGGCTACTGTGACTGCATCCTTATGCAGTGATTCCATCCCTGTGCATATTGACTTGGGAGTGAGTCTGTGTACATTTGTTTTAAAAAGGGTAGTCAACAAAAGAGATTTGTAGATTTTAAAGAACAAGCAAAGAAGCTGAATACTGAAGGAATTATCATCACAGAACTCCCTGCGATAAATAACAGTAATTTAAACAATCTTCTAATAAAGTTCAGCATGCTGTAGAAAAGTCAATGCTACACAATAAAACTCAGGAGAGATGAACCATCACTATGTATATATTCTTTTTATTAATGCTTAACATATTAGAAAGAAATTAATGATGCATGGATATTATATTATTGGTTTATTTAATATTCATATACATAGGAATAATATTCCATGAATCAGATAAGATAACCAGACTGAATACCACTCAGTAACTAAGGAGTAGGTCTTTAATTTGGCTTTGTATATCAGTACATAAACAAACAACATATGTAAGTATAAGATTTCAATTCTGAGAGTCCAAAGCATTATAAAAGTGGCAGGGGGGTGTGCGAATAGCACTTAATAAGCAAAGACTTTTCCCTAAGATAAAAGTTCAGACTAGTAAGACAAGTATAAGCTCATGGCCATTTAAGCTTCTTATACAGTTGATGGTAGCATGATGGGTTCTTTTTTTCTTCTATGTATTAGATCTTAGACAAAAATTACACCATAAAAATAATCTTGTCGCATAAATATTAACATTCTTCTGTGAAGGTTGAGAATCAGAAGCTTCTATTTATTAAGAAATAAGATCAAAGAAAATGGGTGTATACAACATCTATAAACTCAGTTTTATACTTTTACATGAACAGATGAAGACCTTACAGAGGTCTACAAATTGCAATCCTAACTTAGTAAGATGGCTCAGGGCCAGCTGACCTGAAACTAGGGCCATTTCCACACGAGATTGTTACAGCACTGTTATCCCACTTTCAACATCCTATGGAATTGTGGGGTTTGTAGTTTAGGGAGGGGCCAGAAGCCCCTCCCTAAACTGCAAACCCTAGGATTCCATGGGATGTTGAAAGTGGAATAATGGCGCCATAACAGTCTAGTGCGGAAATGGCCTAGGCCAGCTAAAGCTGTGCTGACTTGAACACTGTCTAGGCTAGGAATACTGGAAATCAGTTAGGACTCTGTCTATTCTGAGCCCTCAACACCTGGTACAACTTTGAATTGGGACTGTACTGTCATGGGGAGGAATATTTGTCTTTTTTGAAGAACCCACCATAACTCCATGATAAAGATATGGTTCAAATGGTCTTTCCCACCTTCATAATCTATGATTTATGAAGTCAAAATTGAATATTTGGGATTAGTACTCCTTTACCTCTTTCCTTCTCTTCACCCCCATGCACCAGCTTGAATACCTCATTACTTGCTCCTCCTTGTTGTGCATACTCTCCAACTGTCCCAGTTTGACCCAGATGATCCTGTTTTGTCCCACTTCTCAGCTACTTTAAAATCCCCCAATTTTTCTCTCCTCCACCCACTCTGCCCCTTTGTCCTCAGCTTACTTCCATTGTTGCAAACTGAGTTCAAAGTGCAAGAATAGTTTGCACTCAGTTAACTCAGTGGTGGAAAAGAAATGGAGAGGGTGGAATCTTACCCTTCACAGTTGGCTCGGGCAAAAGCAAACTGCTGCAGCTTGTCCTAGCTTGTGTGCTCCTCCTCAGTAATAATGTTTGCAATCTTGACTGTACTCTGATATTGCTTGGCCACATGTGTCCCAGTTTTCATCAGTGAAATGTGGGAGAGCATGGTTGTTTCTGATCTGATCATAGCTTATCTTAATTTGCAACTGACATTAACAGTGTTTAAAGTTTGGAGATAAAACAGTGAGCAAATTTAGATGACTAATATTGTCAATAAAGCAAAATATGGATTAGATAGCATTTAAATATGCCTAGTTTCCTGCTTCATCTGAATCAGTAAATTGTCACTGGCAGCTTCAGAACAATTAAATACACCAGCTTGTTCTTAAGCCAGTAAACATAATTTATCCTGTGCTTTCAAGTCATTTCCAGCAACCCAATCACAAGGTTTTCTTGGCAAGATGTGTCCAGAGGGGGCTTGCCATTGCCGTTCTCTGAGGCTCAGAGAGTGTGACTTGTCTAAGGCCACCCAATGGGTTCTCAAAGCACTTCCCCAATTTTCTGTACATCACTGATGCTTTGTGTCCTCCTGTCCCTTGTAATACAGTTTCCCTCCATGAGAAGATCTCCTTTTTCCCAGCCCTTCAAAACAAATAATCACTGTTACTAAAATAGCTAAATAGTGCAATTATTTAGAGTTGTAACAGGATCAGAATGCACAGCCATATGGATTAATAAAAAAATGCATGCATGAATGAGTGTGCTTCTCTACTTAGCACTGTTTAACCTTCCACTAAATTTTATTAGGCCTATTTGTAATGCATTATATGAAATATAGAAACAGCTGAAAAGGTCAAATTGTAGAGGAGATGGGAACAAAGGTTATATCTGATCTATACAGAAAGACCAAAGGAATTGCTACATTTAGCTCTGAGAGAATATTATTAAGAAACATCATAGCAGATTAAGACATTTAAAAGGCTTGCATAAAGTAGCAAGAGAACAATTGCTACTCTCCTTTGAAGAAGGACAGAAACAGTAAGCTTGAAGGAAAGCAAGTTTAGTTTGAAGATACAGAAATTGCCCACTTCCAGTAAAAATGTCTGACAGTAAACTATGAAGCCAAGGAGATTTCTGCAGTTTCCTTCCCTTGAGTATTAAAGAGGTGATTGGACAGGCATTGATTAGGAATTGCTTAAGTAGACAAGATTTGTCCAGAGAAGAAGGTTTATGCAGATACTTTAGATGCTTTCCTCCCCAGTTTTACAGTTTAATGATTTCTGTAAGCCTTTTGTTGGTAAAGTGTGGGCTAATTCAAATAATACATTTTATTCATGTTAACAGAAGTGGAATCATCCAGGTGCACACTTGGTCAGACTAAAATAATGTCTGAATTGCAGTCCCTGCAGCTCCCTTTCCCCTTCCTCTTCCGGTGTGGCCTCCACAGAGCAGCAGCTGCAGCCATGGCAATCTGCTACCCAATGGTCATTGGTTTCAACAAAGGCCACTATGTGACCAAGAACAAATCAAAGCTTTCGCACCGCTGATGCTGTGGCCACTTCACCAAGCACACCAAGTTTGTATGGGACATGATCCAGGAAGTATGCAACTTTGTTCCCTGTGGGCAATGGAGTTTCTTAAAGTCCCCAATGACAAGCAAGCTCTGAAATTCATAAAGAAAAGGGTGGGGACTCAAGTCCAGGCCAAGGGGAAGCGTGAAGAGCTCAGCAACATCCTGACCGCCATGAAGAAAGCAGTAGCCAAGAAAGACTAAATTGCTTTGGCCCCCTGTCCCAATAAAGATTATAACAAAGTAAAATAAAATAAAATTGAACTCTACTTACATAGAGAACAGCTAATTTATTACTAATATGGACTAAAAGGGTGCTACGCATGATTATAGGGACAACTCTTGCATGTCTCTATATCTATCACTATTCAATGATGTATATTACATTTTACACATATTAGCGGGTGGCCAGAAAAGTCAGTAGAGACCTAGTTAACATGTCAGCTCTCAGGTATTAAATCTAGTGCTCACAGGAGTGTTGAAAGCAGAGGGTGGTTTGTGGAATCTGGAAGGGTCAAGGTGCATATAGCTCCAGGGCTGCACTTTGCTCATCTCTGCTATAAGCAGTGTTGTCTGTGCTGGGAATTTAAAGCAGAGAGATTCAGAGAAAGTAAACTGCAGAAGCCAGTTCAGAAGAACCCTGGCACCATGCCCCAAGACTAAAAAACTGTGAAATGTTATGTTGAGGGAGATTACATTTTTGCATTCATATATCATAAACAGAAAGATCCAGAGAGATCTGAATTGCCTTTTTCTCTCCCCTTCTCCAAGTAATGACTGGGGATAAGAATTGAGGTCCTTCTGCCTAGAAGAAAAACAAATATTGCAAAAGAAGCAAATAAGACTACTCAGACTGTTGCAGGATTTCTTAAGGATAAGAGATAGAGACTTGTTACTCATTTGCTGTCTGAAACTCAGATGACAACCCCTAAGGCAGTACTTCGTAGACGGAGCATCATAGTTTTTCTGTATTTGACATTTCACATGTTTTGCCAATGGGAAAATAAATTTCCCTCCTTCCTACCTTCCCACAGCTGTGTATGAATCCACTGCAAGAGAAAATATTGTACAATTTCCAAAGTTATAGGATAATGCCTGTGACATAATTGATAACATAGTTAATAGCAAGCTATAAAGATTCTCCCTCCTCCACAACGTAGGGGTATTGACAGAGACAGAAGTAGAGATAATTCAGTACAGGAATCGTAATATTTTTAAGAAAAAAAAATTAAAATCACAACAAAACCAACATTTCCCTTGCATTGGTGTGAGAACCAGTGTCATATAACATTGGACCAGTCACTAGGATTTCAGAGACCCAGGTTCAAATTCCCAGAATGCTATGAAACTCACTTGGATAAACTTGAGCCAACCTAACATAGTGCACAGGATTGTTGTGAAGAAAAAAATGAGCAGCATGACCACATGTTCTCCTTCAGGTTTCTTGAAGGAAAGGTGAGAAAGAACTTTTTAAAATAAATAAATAATAATTGAGTGTGTACTAGGTTGCCATGTGAAATAAGGGACAGAGATCCTGTACCTCTAATGGTTGGCTAGAAGATGGAATGTCAGGAGGTGTTGTTTGCAAACAACACACCTGCTAAAACTTTACCTTCTACCCAACTATTAAAGGCATAAGAACTCTGTCTTTTATGTCATCTGGCAATTCTAAACCGGAATGGGTAGAGATCTGCCACGTGACACTGTCACTATTGCATCCTTATGTGGATGTGGGATATATAATACCTGTGCTCTATTGCACCTGGGATTTTTAGGAAATATGAAACATCTTAAAAGAAATTTAACTTCATTTCCAATATTTATTAGGACTCACTCACATAATAGATGTAGGTCTTTGCTACAAATTTTAGATTTTTGGTGCATAGAGGTAAGCCACAGCCAAAGAATTACATACAAGTCCTAGAGGAGAAGAGAAACTATTTTAGCCTCCCTCACCTTGCCTTTTACATGCAAATACTATGTTTCATTTCCACCATAATGGTAAACATCAGTGATAGCCAAGTTTCTCCAACTGAAAATTTTTGCTGTTTATTGGTCTTTTTATTCCACACATCCTCCATGGGAATCTACCCTATACATCTTCTCCTTTTCTCTATTCCCCTCACCCATTTTTCCCATCTTTCCATTAGCAGAAAATGTTATCTCTGTCTCACAGACATACTGCAGGGGAACTGGACCAGGGAACAAAAAAACTTTGCATCCAGCTGAAGTGAGAGAATAACTGAGCATCTGGTCCAATGTAGATTCTGAGTTCCCTTATTATGTTTAACAACATTTTCTCCAGGATGGAGACAAGCTGACCTGCAATTTCCTACACAATGCGTCCCCTATGTGGATCTACAAAACTTAAAGTGGTACACACAGTCAAGCTGACATTCCATTCCATTTCATAAACAGAAATAGGTTGATATCTGTCGGTTGATTCAAGATACTGTCAAGCTTACCAAAACTAGTGCTTTGTCAACAGCATTCTTTATTCAATGATACAGCACTGTGCTGGACTACAGATGGGAATTATAGAGACAGGACAGTAAACAGTTCACCAATGGCATCCTGCTGCTAGAAAACAATCTAAGAAACACAGGGGAAGAGAAAGTCACAAACATATATCCTTCCTGAGCAGTGTGAAAAAATTAGAGTTAATTTACACAATGGCTAAATTCAAATATCACAGTAAACTATGGTATATTGTGAGGGAAATGATCCAATGAAACAGGCATGGTTCTCCACCCCATCTCTTAGACTGACAGATTATGGGTCTTGCTGCTTGTCATTTAATTTTGAGTCCTGTCTGAAATCACCTTTATCAACTTCTGGTCATAGCGGTTAAACCAGACAGGTCAGATTAACATCAACACTCCACTTAAATAATTTCAAGTCTTTGAGTTCCAAGATATTTACATGGGAACAAACAGACTCATTTGGTACTATTTTAGTCTATTTGTTATTCAGATTCATGATATAGATACAGATACAACTACACATACACATTCCTTTCAGGAAGAAACACAGACAGATCACTGTCTGGCACTTCAGCTTCATTACATTCCATACCATTATTTAAAAGGAATCTTATACTAAGTCATATAGCCATCATGTTCATCTGGACGGTCATCTTAATACTCAAACAATTATCCATGATAGAATACAATCTCATCAGTTGCTTACAAATTTTAATCTTAAGCAAATCTTAAATAACTCCTACGATATTAAGAGTCTATAGACATCCATCTATCTATCTATCTATCTATCTATCTATCTATCTATCTATCTATCTATCTATCTATCTATCTATGGCCCTTTCCGCACCGGCGTATTAAAATGGTGCAGAGCGACCTCCAATGGATTGGAGTGGACTACTGTATCATAGTTCCACACCTCAATCCACTCTGAAGCGGCCGGAACTGGTGGCGCTCCGTGTTTTTTAAAAACCTCTTTTCAGAGGTTTTTAAAAAGCATGGAGCACGCAGCCCTGTGCAGCTCCATCGCCGCGCTCCGGTGCAGATTTGCAGGTGCGCACTAGTGCGTGCCTGCAGATCTGCCAGGGGCGGGCTTCCAGCTGGTGAGCTTCTCTGGTTGGTGGAGAGCCTCCACCAGCTGGAAGCTGCCATTTTGGACGCTGGAGGACTGCGGAGCAGTGAGCTCGCGCTGCTCCACATGGCGACGGACTTACCCAGCTGCCGGTAAGCTCCATTTTAGCATGTTTCCCCCGTTTCCTCCTCCACATGTGGAAAGGGCCTATCTATCTATCTATCTGTGTATCTGTCTGTCTGTCTGTCTGTCTGTCTATCTACCTACCTACCTACCCATCCACCCATCTATTTTAGCCTTACCAGCATGAATCAGTGTTTTAGGGAAGAACATCAGGGCTTCAGGAACCTCATATCTAGAAGACAATATTGGTGTCATCTCTTCCTGTACTGGTGCCTAAGCAGCCTAATCACATGGCTCTAACATAGGTCTTTTATTCTCTCTGAACACCCTGCAGGGCATTGCTCATCAAATCAGAAGTTTAGTTTGTATCTTTTTGTTCAGTATGCTAGCGTATAGTGCACACTCCATTCTATCTGTCATCAAGTATCTCTAATGTACTAACTCACAGGGCAACCTGAGGTCATTTTTTGTGAGTTTTGTTTACTTTCTTTAAAGGAATATCTGGTATTCTTTCCAGATTTGAAATGTAAACAAGCATGTCCCTTCTTTTATTACAAGGCAGAACATGGACAGACTCTGTCATGAATCCTTTGCTCTGTCTTCTAGTATATATAAGTCTCACCAGATTATATGTCATATAATCATATGCCATATTATTTAATGATGTATAAATGGTATGTGCACAGGATGAGGACTTGCCAACTAAAATTCACCTGTGGACTCACACTCTCCCTCACTTCCCTCTTCTTCACCAGTGCAGCTATGAATATGAGAACACAAGTTTTTATTTCTGATTAGCATTACATCTGATGATGTAATTAAAGAACGAAATAATTTAGAAGAAAATTAAATAAATTTTCACAAGATTTCCTTTGAAACATTTTTTTCCAGCAGAATAATTTAATTTCATCCAAGCAATATGAACCAAAATATACAAAGATTTAGGTTTGAAATCTCTTAAAGGTTAATGAAGCCTCAAAATTACTTGACCTCAAGAGAAGCAGAGTGACCCTCTGCTCAGAGTGTTGGATTGGCCCTCTGGGAGACCAGGGTTCAAATCCCCACTTGGACATGGAAACCACTGGGTGACCTAAAGCAAATACACTCAGCTTCAGAGGAATGCAATGGCAAACCCTCTGAACAAATCTTGCCAAGAAACTCCTGTATTAGCTTCACCTTAAGGTTGCCCTAAAGAACAACAACCACCAAGAATACTAGAAAGACTAACTTACAATACAATTTTTATGCCACCTGTATTCATTATCAATATGATTCCAAAGACAAATGAAAGTGTGGGTGTTAACCTTTAAAGCCTTAAGCAGCTTGAGACTGTGTCATTTGAATGGCCTCATTCACCCATGTTACCCATGGATCTTGTATAGGGCCTTTTCATGTGTTGATGGTAAAATTGGTAGATCTGGTGAATACGAGAGAAGATCATCCTAGCAATAACTCCACAGTCTTGAAACTTCACTTGATTCAGCAGTGGAGCTTGGAGTGCGTGGAGAGGGGCAGGAGGGAGCAGGGCCACAGTGCATAGGGGCAGTGCCACAGTGCGTGGGGGCATGGCTGCTGTGCATGGGGGTGTGGCCACAGCATACGGGGGTGTGGCTATGAGCTGGGATGCCCCAAAATATTGCCACCTGGGGTAAACTGCCCCATTGCCCCCCGTCCCTACGTGACTGACTTGACTTCCACTTGCCACCTCTTGTACAGGGCTTTCAGAAGGACTTGGACATTTAGCACTTCACCACTGGCTTTCTTAATGTGTGAATGACTTACCTGTTTCAAAGCAGGTTTCTAATTTTTTTTTCAGGGCAACTAGGGATGCTTTCTAACAACCTAACATGTCTTATCTATTTTGTATATGTCATCTTTGTGACCATTTGGTGCTAAAAAGTGGCTTATAGCTACTGCTGCTGATGTTGCTGCTCCTTCTCCTTCTCATCTGTATGCAGTGCAACTCTTAAGCAAAGCAGGAATTTCAAAGACATTGGAGGTCTTTATGTAAAGAGCACTGAGCATGTGTGATCTCAGCTCAGCCATGAAAATGGTCTTGAGAGCAGCTTTTCCCATGCATGGCTCCTGTGCCAGAAGAGGGGATACATAGAAACCAGCTAGATTACCCTTATATTTCTCTTTACAGCTTCTTCTACTTATTTAATTAAAGCCTATATTTTCAGTTTTAGCCAAAATACTTACTGTGATGTTTTCAAAATTCCCAATTGTAATAACTTTTTCCAGCTAGAGTAATGTTCTGTTTCTCTCTCTCTTTTAAAATTTTTATACTTAGACCCATAAAAAATTAACACAAAATCCTTGGGGAGCATCATCTCATAAGGAAAATAAGAACAGACAGACCTGCATTCAAGCAGAAATGTCTTGTTACTTCTGGAGGATTTTTTCCCCAAATTAATTTACAATTTAAAAGAGGAGACAGGTTGTTCATAATTATACTGTTAAATAGATTCCAACTAGATGGAAGATTTAATAGAAGACAACTTTAAATATTTTATCCTGACTTTGCATCCAGACAGCTATACACATCATACACACACTGACTGCTGTGCTTTGCTTTGAACATGTGCTTTGGGATCTGATGCACAACTTTCCAAGCACGGCTGTTGAATAAAGTTCAGCTACTTTCAACCCATGAAGTTCTTATCCACTCAACACCAGTATCTGAGAGAACTGAATGCTATGGTGATCACTTTTACAGTAATGCCCTTTTAAAAAGAGCAATGAATCCTTGTGATAATCACTGAACAAATCACTTTAATAAGGAAGATAATGGATGAACATTTTTACTGTTGTATTTAGATTCATTTCAAACTTATGTATGAAACAGATAAGAAAAACAAGTGTCCTAGTTCCTGACAAAGTTAAATACGCTGGTATTAGTAACATGGCCTGGGTCTGGAAGAGCTGACATCGAAAGGAGAGCTAACATCAAAAAAAGATACTCTTCTTTTTCAGAGAGGCCAGGCTTTGAAAGTGGCAAGCCACTACTTTTCTTCAACTAGAATTCATTATCCAAGGAACAGCCTAAAACAGAAGGGAGTACAAACCATGTGTGATATGGCCTCTGTGACCCTTTTCTGCACAGTTCAGAATTTTTTTACTGAAAAAAAATCTAGAAACAAGTAGGCTTGTTTTATACTAATGTTAGTGGGGATTAAATACAGTTTGTCTATAAATTTCAGTCAATCAAAAGGAGAGGCAGATGCTTCCATATATCTTGTGGCTGCAGTGGAGGGCACATGTGAACCCCCAGATTCATTCTCACCATAATAAAATATAGTTCATTATATTTCCACTTTTGTTTTTTAAAAACATTGGTGGCTAAGTTTTTATTAATTGATATGCATGTCTACCTCCTAATAAATTCTAAAATTTAATTAAATGTTAAAACTTTACAAATTTTATAAATAATTAAATTGTACAATTGCTGTAAGCAGCTTTATGAATCTTGATTGAAAGCTGAAAGAAATAAAAAGTACAAAATATTTTCTGGATAATTTGCTTTTATGGTTCATTGTATGAAAAAAATAGTATACTCCCTAACCTGCAAGCAAGACTTTCTTGGAATGGAAATCTCTAAAACAGGATGGATAAGAAATAATATTTTCCTTTTCAATATCTAATATAATTCTGTTATCTCAGCAGGAAATGCGTACACAGTTTTGGTTTCCTATACACATATTTTTTAGAAAGGGAAAAAGGTACCGCACGCAATCTCCCGGAAATTCTCAAGAGATATCTCAACAATCAATGTTAAGAAGCATGAGACAGATATGGACATTAACAAAAAAGAAAATTTTGCATGATGCCTAGCGTGAACAATAACTTTGTAGATTATAAAAGTGACGTGTTATCAAATAATACTTTTGGGTTGCAAAATTTCTAGTACAAAGAAAGGGTAGTGGGGTGTGCCTGGCCATGTTATCTCACCTTCTAGCCTCTGTGAAGACATCAGCACAGTTTCCAGCTGTCTCAATATCAGCTGGAAAGAATTTGGCTGAGCATGCCATTTTCAGCCAGTAACTGGGTTACTGGGAGGACAGCTGGTTGGAGGAGAGAGGGGTCAGAGTATAAAAGACAGAGCTGTAACTAACGAGTAGGAGGAGGCTGAAGAATGCAAGAACCAAAGGCAGAGTGTGGAAGAAGGAATACCACCATGGGCATTAGATCTGTCTTTGCCAAAGGAGAGAAGGGGACCACAGGCTGAGGCTATGGAAAATCTACAGGGCAGAGATAACTGACAGAGGAGAGGAAAGGACTGTGAGCAAGAGGGTAGAGGATGGCCAGTCTTAAATGCTTGTCTCAGGGAGTTCACTTTTCCCTGCCCCTTATCTGCAGACCCAAATGGAAGACAGATGCAAACCTGGGCAACATTAAAAGCACTTCATGGCCTGCAGTCAACAATCTCTTGGAGCCAATTAAGTGACTTCTGGGCCCTTTTCGCACGTTACCCGTTTGTGCAGCTGGGGGGGGCATCTCTCATGAAAAGCCTCAGCAGGAACACTGCTGCTTCCCTGCTCCTTCGTCCCACAGCTCGCTTCCTGGTCGTGCGACCGTCGCGCTAGCGCCCCTTCCTTCCTTCCTTCCTTCTGCAGTGCAGCCTGGGAGCTGTAGGCTGCGCTGGGGGAGGAAGCGCAATTGGCCCGGCTTGCCCGACATACCGCACGGCAGGTAAGTGTGCGAGGGCCCCAGGAGCACTGCGCGACTGAGCAGTATTTTCAGCTCCCAGCCGAAAATAAAAAAATTCGTGCGCGGCCCGCTTTAGGCTTGTGAGCGTCGCATGAATGGGAGCGCGTCGTACAGACCGACGCTCCCATCCACACAACGCTCAAGGGGCCCTCTCGCAACAGAAACTGCGTGCGAAAAGGGCCCTGGAGACAGAAGGACCTTAATCTAGAGTGAATGTGAGCAAATAAAAGCTAGTTCCACTGGGAACAGAATCAGAAGGGATTTGCTGTAATCAGACCTGCTCTTGCAGGCCTAACCTCACCTAAACCAGACCCTCACTGCAACTATGGACCTGATCCAAGGGAGGAAGTTGCTGAGAGCCTGATCCTTCTTTGCACTGCTGGGCTTGTCTGTTTAAGCTGAGCACTGGCACAGGAAGGAGTAGAAGGACACAAAGATAAACATGATAAATGGTAAGAGCATGCACTTGGTATGTGAAATCTCCTGTTTTAGAAACTAGTGTTTGTAGTTACAATGTAAATCTACCTATAGAGGAGGCTGACCCAGTCACAGAAAGGTACAGGCACCATATTAAAAAAAAGATATTTTTGTCAGGAAACATGAAATGCTGCTCAAAAACAATGTCCTGTAAAATAACTGCACTGTCCTTCACACCAAGTTACCTTCAGCTAGCTAGAGCTAATCTGCACTAGGCATTTAAGTTAATGCATTTTATCCACTACAGAAGGATAGTTATTATTATTTCCACAGTTGTCCACTTTAGTGCAGCAGTGGTTTATGAACACACTGTTCACTTTTTTTATTTTATTCAATAAATAGCTATACACTCCCTCAATTTATGAAAAGATCTCAAGGTGCCATGCAATAAAATCAATTTGAACAGTTTAAAACAAATAATAAAAAATAATTCATACAGATTAAAAAAATCTGTTGATTTTTAAAATAAAACAAGTTACAAAAGGCAAGTTAAAACTACTTAAAACCATTTTAAAATTCTAAAGCTATGACCATGTGTGGATTTGTATAAAATTCATTAGGTCCAAAAGATTTAGTAAAACATATTACTTGGTGCTGGAATGATACCAGTGTTGCAATAATCAGGCCTTTGCGGGGAAACTAGACTGGGGTGCCATAGTAAAGAAGGGCTTCCTTCTTCCAAATCCTCCCATAGTGTATTGGCCACACTGATGGCAATCAGACTTCAGTCAAGTATATACAGAGCAGCACTTGTTCAAGTATTGAGGTACCTATTTATTCAGGGCTTTGAATGTCATCACCACCACCCCGAATTCAGAGTGAAAGCATACTGGCAGCCAGTGCAATTCCTTTAACTGCAGTCTTATATAGTTTCTATGAGATATTCCAGTCAAAAATCTAGATGAAGCACTTTGCACAGCTTCCCAGTCTTCAAGGGAATCCCAATGTAAAGTGCACTGCCATAGTCTAATTGGGAAGTTACCAACACATGAGCCACCATAGTTAGGTCATCCTTGGCCATGAAAGGCTGTAGCTGGTGGACTCCAAACTTCCACTGACAGAAATGGATGAAAGAATACTCCTAAGCTACACACACCCAATCTTTCAGAGGAAATGCAGCTTCATCCAAGGAAGGTAACTTGGCCAGTTCCCAGATGTGAGAATCACCACAGAAAAGCACAGAGCTTTAGTTTTACTAGCATTCAGGTCCAGCTCTTTATAGCATCCACACATTGATCTGGAAGCTGGACAGCCTCAAGCAATTCTGATGACAAAGAGGAGTACAACTGAATGTCATCAGCAAACTGATGGCATCTGACCACAAAACACCTAATGATTTCCCTCGGTAGTTTCACACAGACATAAGAAAGTATAGGGGATAGAACAGAACCCTGGAGCACACTAGAGCTTAATGGCCATGGAGATGAACAGCAGACATCCAGTGCTGTTCTCTGGAACCAGGCCCACAGATTAGAGCAGTACCAGCCTAAAACAATCCCTCCTACCGCCATATTGCAGAGTTGGTCCAGCCAGGTATCACAATCAGTGATATCAAAACCAGATCAGGAAATCTTCCAGGAATCAACAGAGATCTAAGGCCATTTCCACATTAAACACCATTAGCACATTGCACCATTACAAACCCAGCATCACCATTTGCACAATCCTGTCAGGTTAGGAATGTTCTTTTCCACACCCTTCCGCTTTAAGCGGATGAGTAGCGGTATTGCCACTGGTGTTCCTTCCACATTACAGCATCCTTGGCCACTCCCTTGCCCCACTTTCACCCTGCTGTATCACCCCAATTGGGCATTTTTTTCTTTTTTTGTTTGGAAGCCATATTAGTGCAGCAATGTTGTAACAGCATGACACACCAATAAACTATTGCACTTTTGCGCTACAATGCTTAAAAATGTATTTAAAAAAATAAAAAGTTTTAACTCAAAGGAGAAATTTAAAATAAATACAGAGAGGTGATAGATTTACAAGTTACCATGTCATAGGAGTAGCTGAGAGAGGGACAAGTTGGGAATGCACACATTTCACCCACTCCTGGATCCACAATAACAGAAAGTGCTATCAAGTGCTATCACGATACCGCACTGAGCTGGCTGAGGGACTGAAGAAGACTAAAGAAGGTTCTTAACAGATTTTTTTTTTCTAGAAATAGAATATGGTGGTTTGGAGATACTTGGGGCTGGGATAGCAGCTCGATAACAATGACATGTGGTAGCATGACTCCTGGACCAGAAATAAGCTGGTCCGGCTGCTGTTGCGCTACAATGACATTGTGTGGAAATGGCCTAAGAGATGAACAGGGTAGCTTTTTTCCCATCTTTCACCAGGATTAGGTCATCAATTAACAACCCAATAGGTACCACACCCTGCTTTGGTACCATACCCTGATTTGAAACCAGACTGAAATGAATCCAGGAAGTCTGTTTACTCCAAGAAGATCTGAAGGCGGCCAGCCATCACATACTAGAGCATCTTCCCCAAAAATGAGATATTGGTGATGGGGTGGTAGTTCTCACATACATATGGGTCCAGCAAGGACCTCTTCAGAGGATGATGCTTTACAGCCTCATTGAAAACAGCAACACCTCCTTGTGATAGGAGTTAGGCATTTACCATCCCCTGGACCCACCTAATCAATCTGCCTCTGTCTGATCTTATAAGCCACAATGGGTGAGGTTCAAGCTTACATATGATGGGACAAACTAAATTTAGATGTCTTGTCCACATCATAAGGCCAAAACAACTGAAACAGATTCCTGAAAACCTAACCAGATGGAGAACTGAACACTTTCCCAGACTCTGCAATAAGTGTGGCGTCAAGTTCTGAGCGAATACAAGCATATCTCCTTTGAGTGGATACAAACAACTTTCTCCTCAAACTGCTAAGAAAATTTGTCACACAATTTGTCTCTCTGGGCCTGACTTCAAAAGGCTCCTTACCTATCTACTTTTGGTACAAAATAAGATGATCACCTCTTCAAAATGAGGCTTAATTGATGAGGACTACTCAATGCATGTTACCTGAATTCTACAAGCTTCCCCCAATATTAGTACTGTATTTTTCCCTATTCAGTCTTTTTATAAATGTCAGAACAGAAAACAAACCTTGAGGCTTTTTTTTTTGTTAAAAAGGTAAATGAATTGTAAATAAACTAGCAGTTCATGCTAGGGTTTATAGCTGCACTTATTCTCCATCTGGAGTGTTCTTAAAACAAAGTTGCACGTCATGCTGATTTTATTACATGAAATTTCATCCATTTCAATATGGACAATTATTGAGATGACAGCTTGGAAGGCTGTGAGCATGGCCCAGCTAAAGTTAATTACCATCACCACCACCACCACCATCATCATCACCATCACCATCACTGCAATTGCTGGTACTACTATTACTACTGAGTCTAGGGCCCTTTTCTCACCGTACCTTGTCGCGGTAGTGGGGAGTGGCGCTCGTGCGAGCAGCCACTCACGCGAGCAGCTCAAGACAGCCCTTCTTCTTCCTGCATCCGGCTTCCTGTTAGCACGACCGTCACGCTAGTGCCCCGCCCCTTCCTTCTGCAGCGCAGTCTGGGAGTTGTAGGCTGCGCTGGGGGAAGGAAGCATGACCAGGCTGACTTGCCGACACACCGCACACAGGTAAGTGCACAAGGGCGGTGGGAGCATTGCACGAGTGCGGAGTATTTTTGGCTTAAAGCCAAAAATCAAAAAATGCTCGCACGCCCCGCTTTAGCCTCATGAGCGTTGCGCGAGTGGGAGTGCGTTGTACGGAGCGACGCTTCCATTCGTGCGACGCTCAAGGGGTGCTCGCGCAAGAAAAAAAGCATGCGAAAAGGACCTAGGACTCAAGGTGGCTTACAAAAATTAAAATACATATAGCCAAAATTTTCCTGAAGAACATGCTACTGGTGGCTTCCATGCTGGAGAGGTAGGTAGTGAATGTGCTCCAAGTTTTAGTCCATATTTGAAAAAAATTATCTAAGATTCTGAATCTATTTAAAGTTTAGAGCAAAATCCAGAATGGATTCATCAGCCCACTGACACGAAAGTCATCAGGCACCACTGACTAAGCCTACTGGAAGGTTGTCCTTACCCATTAGGTCTAAAATCAGGCAATGGTCTATCCAGTGGAAGGCGATCACTCAGGTAAGCATTGTAGCCATAGTACTGGAACTGTTTAAGGGCAATACGTTTGTTCTCAGGGCTGAGGTCCTGGCCCCAATGAGCAAAGAGGGATGAGTCAGTGAAAGCCTCTTCTGGGTTTTCTTCTGGTTTCAGTGGTGCTTCTGTAAAAGATTTAAACAAATAGATAAATATTACAATTAGAACTTTTATTTATCCAGGAATTAATTGACTTTAGCATACATTTAAGAAGTTATCACTAATTTTTCTAGCCAAATTCACAAAGCTTTTCATAAACAAGTAGACACCCTTCAATAGTCCTGTGACAGGAAGATATAGCTTTTAGCCCTCCATCTGTTTTCATACAATCATAGAATCATAGAAATGTAGAGTTGGAAGAGACCACATGGGACATCCAGTCCAACCCCTGCCATGCAGGAACACCCTCAAAGCACTCCCAACAGATGGCCATCTAGCCTCTGCTTAAAAACCTCCCAAGAAGGAGACTCCACTACACTCCAAGGCTGCACATTCCACTGCCGGACAGCCCTGACTGTCAGGAAGGTCTTCCTGAGGTTCAGGTGGAATCTCCTTTCCTGCAGCTTGAATCCATTGCTCCTTGTCCTGGTCTCTGGAGCAGCAGAAAACAAGCCCTCTCCTGCTTCTAGATGGCATCCCTTCAAAGATTTAAACATGGCTATCATGTCCCCTCTTAACCTTCTCTTCTGCAGACTAAACATACCCAGTTCTCTAAGTCTATCCTCATAGGGCATGACTTCCAGGCCCCTCACCATTTTGGTCGCCCTCCTCTGGACTTGCTCCAGCTTGTCAATATCCTTCTTGAATTGGGGTGCCCAGAACTGGACACAGTATTCAAGATGAGGTCTAACCAAAGCAGAGTAGAGTGGTACCAGTACCTCCCTCGATCTAGACACCATACTCCTATTGATGCAGCCGAGAATACTGAACAAGAACAAATTTTTTCCACATGTGGCGGGTGATTTATTTGGTATAGAAAGTCCTGGAAATTCAGCCCCAAAAATCTTGAGGCTATCAAGATAAGGGAGGATATAAGAATATATATATATGCAAGAAAGTATTTGGTAGGGGTATATATATATAAAAGGGACGAATGTTAAAACTATGTACAATAAAGAAAGGACATTTTGAAAAGGTAAAGTCAAAATGAGATAAGTTGAATAAGAGAAAGACATAGGTAAGCTTCTGTTTATTACTAAAGAAGATATTGGGGAGTTTCAATAAAATAAAGTAGCGCTGAAAAGACTCTAGGATAGAGGACAAGGAAGTCAAGGAAATGTAATAAAATAACAGGATACAGAAAGTAGAATGTAAGAAGAGAAAAATGATATACATTTCCATGAAAATATGTAAATATGTAAATATTTGTATATGTAAGAAAACATGAACAGAATAATATGTATGTTATGATTTTATTATTATGTAATATTTAATAAAAATAAATTGAGGGGAAAAAAGAAATTCAGTACCAAAAATCTGAATTGTCACAAATTCCCGTTGTTTCAATCTCCCAGTTGTTTCAACAATGCTGAGCTTTTTCCTGTGAAACTATTTGCAATTTACAGTTGTTGTGAAGTGCTGTCCTTCTTATTATTTACATGTTTTTGTGCCTGCCTTTAAAAACAACAACTAAGTTTATAAGCTGCCTTGGAATATTATAAAAAAGTTAGTGTAAAAATATTTTAAATAAATGAATCAAGCTATGGCTGTGTTCTGCATACATCAAGCATTTATTTTCTGGAACAGCTGCAATGTAATTTTTTTTAAATTAATGGCAGTAATTTATGTAGTGGGAGAATGAGATGGACTAGACCCCAGTTACTACTTCCATGACTCCTCTGCCTCTCAGATCCCAAAATTTCTCAACTCTAATCAGCCACTGACTCAAGATTTTTAGATCCAAGAGACAGAGCAGCCAGGGAGAAGATGGCAGGCTGGAGGTTTCCCACACCCTATGTATAGCATGTACATTTTAGTTTTTATTCAAACATCTGCACTGTTCCTCAGGTTTAATAAAAATAATGGCACTTTTTTGCCTTTAAAGGACATTGATAGCCTCATTAAAGGAGCTCAGGGGGCCACATTTAGGATACAGCATGAATGGTAATCAAAGTGAAAAAGTAGCTCCCATTAAGAGTTTTTGAAGAGCAATGAGTCAGTAGGCAATTTTCTTCAGCCAACAGGCAAGACAACTAAGTATGTATGCTTCTACTTCCTGCACAGGATCTGCCCAAAATGGCTGAAGTATTAAAAAAAAACACCATGCTTTTGAAATGCAAAAGCTACTAGATAGTGCAACAGTTCATGGATAATCAACGATGTTATTCATATGCAAGACTTTTACTGTGACTTGACATATCACAAGTTCTGCCCTTCCTCATAATTTACTACAAGAACTTCCAGGACCTTGAATAATATTTTACATAACACTGTTCACCATTCTGCAAACAGTGTTTCCCAAGACACAAAGATACAAGGCAAAATACAAATACAAAATAAACACTCCAGTAGGAATAGGATTACCTCTAAAATCTAATCCCTTCTGTGTCAAGGTAAATTTATTTCCATAAAGCAAATCACAATAGCCCAATTAAACGAGATATTGTTTTCTGGACAGTCTGACCCTGTAGATTAGCATAAAGTGTTTGTGGCATGACTTCCTGAACAGGTGCTCTTTCCTGCAGCCTAGAAGCAGCTATTTCATCTTCTCCCAAGTCTTTACAGAGGAGAAATTCAGATGTGCCTCTGTTTGATATTGAAACCATCTTGGTTACCTTGGGGAGATAACCTGCTCTGACAGACAGGTGAGGGAAGCTAGCTTCTCCTATACTTTCACAATGATTTCAATGCTGCTGACAGACATTGGTGTCCCTTGAGATTCAGTCTCAGAGGAACTTCAGTAAGGCAAAATATATTGTGGGGGAGACAACAGAAAGGAGGGGAAACAGCAGAGAGGTACAGTACGCCCTTGGTATCTGCTACGATTTGGTTCCAGAACCCTACATGGATATCAAAATTTGTGGATCCTCAAATCCCATTATGTACAGTGGTGTAGTAAAATGATGTCCCTTATATAAAATTGCAAAACCAAAGTTTGCTTTTTGGATTTTTAAAAAATATGTTCAAGATGTGGCTGGTTGAATCTGTGGATACAGAATCCATGTATATGGAGGGCCAACTGTACACCCTTTTCCGAAAAGCATTATCAGAAGCCAGTGAACATGGAGTCACTTGAAAAAAGCAAAGGAAATGAAGAAAAGGAGAAATGGGGCTGGCAGGCTATAAGTGGCCAAGAAAGTAAAGTGTATGGTTTCATTTTGCACCAGTCCCAGATACTTTTGAGTATTGGCATAATCTGCAAAACAGATTAAGTGAAAGAAAGACAGAGTGAAGAAAAAGAATAGAAGGTGAACATGGATATCCTTTCTTCCATATTTTTTTGCTACCTTTGTAACCTTCCCTGTCTTCTAAGGCAAAGGACAAAAAGAGCATGTAAAGTATACAAAATATCAAAAAGGCAGACAGAGCCGTGTTCTTTTGAGGGTAAACTATTGTCTAATTCACACTTGTCAGAGTTCTGTTAGGGATATATCTGCACACATTAAATTTCCCTTATGAATGGCAGATATCCTTTTCTGACACTGTAGGGATTAGTATTCCCTTTCTCCCTCCACAGCGTGCACCCCTGGACAAACTGTTAAGCCCCCAAAGCTCCCCTATGTGGCCATTCCATGCTGTGCAGTTAGTAGGCAGGACTGAAGGAGTGTCTGCCTAAATCCCCACAGCCAGATATAAAATAAATATAAAATACCCCAGGGAATTTCAGTGCTGATGTCATTATTTTGTATCTGGCTATGGAGGCATAGCCTTACACTTCTCAAGCCTCCCTGTTTGCTGTGAAGCAGTGAATGGCTATGGGGAGAGACTTCAGGGGCTTTTCAGTAAGTCACAGAGAGGGTAGCTTAGGTCCATATGTGTATATTTACACTACGCTAAGGGGATGTAGAATTGAGGCCATAGAGCAGAGCTTTCTGAACTTTTCCTGTTGGTGACATACTTTTTTAGACATGCATCATTTCATGACACAGTAATTCAGTTTTACTAGCAAATTGGAAGTTAAACTAACCCCTTATAAGAGATACAGACACATACACAAATTGCAGTAACAAAATGTACGGGGATACAACATATCTCACGAAAACCTTTCATGTATTTTTTAAAATATATGATTTATAAAAAAGAACATACATTTCCAAGCTTGTAGGTAACACACCTACACATTTCAGGCGACACACGTCACGGCACACTGTTTGGAAAGCCCTGCCATAGAAAAAGTATTACTTGGTATCTCCAAGGAAGATTGGATTATCCATTGAATACAGTGAGGAAATCCAGGATTTTGACATAGCCAGGATTGAGCCTTACTCTGTGCACTCACTAAAATAACAACAGCAATCATTCGAAAACACAGCATTCCCCCCTCCTTTTTCCCCAGTTCTTATATAGCAGTTCTTCTCAGAATGTCTGATATGGGATCAATTTTTCCCCCCTTTGGTCTCAATTTTTATTTTTTATTTTATTTTTTTGAATTTATATCCTTCCTTTTTTCCCAATGGGATCCAGGGTGGTTTTCTTTCCTAGAAAGTCATCACGGACAGACAGCCAATGGTTCAGAGACCAGCACTGGTCCAGGGTCTGCCATTCTTGGCGTACCATTCGAGGGTCTACAGTTCCTGGGTCTACCATGACTAGTACCTGTTACACAGTATGAAACATTTCAAAAATAGCTCTGGCAATACCAAATCCAAAGCAAATAGAATTAATTTGCCTCCATACTGGAGACCAGAAGGCCCTATGGTTTCTGACAGCCATGCAAAGTAATTCACACCGAATATGTCAATCTCTGAGCAGTTTATAACTACCCATATTGCTCTCCGGGAGTTAACTGGGGCCTGGACTGAAGCTGAGTCACTTACAACAATTGTGCAGTGTCAATCTGTTGCTTAAATTTTCCCCACCTTTCAAGTTGGGCTGAAAGATTGTACAACTCTCTGGCATATTTCACTAAAAGCATTCTTGCCATTCAGCACACTGCTCAGAGCAACTAACGTACAGCAGTTGCACAATGTAGCACCTTCAATCTGGAAGGTCAGGAGTGTTGCAGAGACTGCTTTCGATTCCTGCTTTAAAAAGAAATTCCTCAGACTCGAGTTATGGCAGAGATTCTTGTTCTTTGCTTTTATAGTTTAGCTAACTACAGGTTCAACAATATACTGCAGGATCTTGTTGTGTGGGCCCATTCGTCTTAAACTATTGCCCACATTCTAGAGAAAAGGAAAGGAGACTTCTCAGCAGTGACACTCATATTATGATAGTGACAGCCAATAAACACTGGTAGGTAAGTTTTGTTGCAGTCTTTAGAAAAGTTAAAGAACTTTTTTCCAGTCAGGGATCATGCTACTTTTTTGCTGCTGCTGCTCAGAGGATATTTTTATGATGTTTTGTAATTTTTAATTCATTGTTTAGTTCAAGGTGATAAATTTTTAACATATTTTATTTACTGCAGTTGTATATTTTAGTGCTATGTTGTAAGCAATTCTGACAGGCCTTTATAGGTCTATGGCCAGCTATAAACTGTAAAATAAATATATGCATCTTTGCAGTTTTAGAGATGAAAAAGAGTGAGTTAAAAGGCTGTTACTGACACAGACATACACTAATCATGTCTTTAGCTGGGTCACACATGGCCCACCTACCCCAACAGAAAGTGAGCCAGCATGATGTAATGGCAGGACTGCTGGATTAAGAGTCTGAAGGACCAGGGTTGGAATCCTTACACAGCCATGAAAATCCATTGGGTGACCTCAGACAAGTCATACTCTCTCAGCCTCAGAGAAAGGCAATGGGAAATTCTCTCTGAACAAATCTTGCCAGGAAAAACCTGTGATAGAGTCACTTTGGGGTTGCTGTAACTCAGAAATGACTTGAAAGTACAGAGCAACAAACTTCATAACAGGGCTATCTATGGAAATAAGAACAGCATTATCACAACTGTGTTAATGAGTATCACTGTGTTTGTGCTGGCATGGGAGCCTTGTGGCAATGTAAGAGAGGGGAGTAACTTCACACCAACATTGAGATGTGAATTACTTTGGCCTTTAGGTTTACTCATGCAGTCACCAACAACGAAAAGCAGTTACAATGCAAGTGTGGATATTCCTATACTCACCAAGCCTTAGACAATGGGAAGGAAGTGTGGCACCCAGCTAGTTCTGGAGCTTATAGTGAATGTAAAATCACAGGTATTTGGTCTGTCTTTCATTCTTTCTCTCTCTTTCTCTCATGCACACAACAACAACAAATATGCAAAATTAGGCCCTTTCCGCACAGCATTTGCCATGTGAAAGGGCGCCTGTAGTGTTGCACAAGGAGCGATCTGCACAATGAACTCACAATCGCGTGACGCTCCAGGGGCTGGCAGGCACTGATCACACACCTTTTCATTTTCAGCTGGAAGCGGAAAATGGTGAGTGATCACGCACTGCTCCCAGGCCCTGTGCGCACTTACCTGGCGTGCGGAGCCTCTGGAGCTACACCGGTCGCGCTTCCTGCCCAGCGCAGCCTGGGAAACTCCCCGGCTGCACTGCAGAAGGAAGATGCAGGGCTCTCGCGCGAGAAGGCAGCAGGGACGCAAGAGCCTCTCACCGGAGGCTGCTCGTGCAATCCCTACACCCCAGCTCCGTGAAAAGGTAAGGTGCAGAAAGGGCCTTACTTTTGTTTACAGAAACTTAAAAGCAGAACCAGCAGCCAGCTAAGTAACAGGATCAGACTCTTCAGCTCAGATGATTTTGCAAACTATAGCTCTTTATTAATGCAATTCCACACAATGTCCTTCTAAAAGATTTTCTATAGAAAATCTTTTGATTATCTCTGCTGTCTCCAGAGACACATGCTGAGCCACAAGCAACTCCTACACTATCACCCATAGGCCCAAAAGGCAACTTCAGCTGGCAAGATAAAAATATATATGAGGAAAACAGCTTATGTAATGACACTCTCTACCATCCGGGATCATAACTCCTGACTTATGTCAAGAAGCTTGTCCTTTTATCTTTATTTTTAACATAAATTGAAAAGATTAAGCTCTTGGCTTCCTCTGCAGTGCTTTTTTACTTCTCCCCCACCTCCCATACAACTTTGGGAAGAAACTAATGAAAGACTTGTAGTTTATGCAGGTTTTCAGTCACCCTAAATCTGCAGCACTTCTTAATCTGTCAAGGTAGTTTGCTACTGTGATCAGCTCCATTTCACTTTGTAGATAAAAATCATATCAAAGCATGAAATAAAAATAACCTGGCAAGCCTACTAACAAACAAAACAGTAACAACAACAACAACAACAACAACAGTTATTGCTACCACTACTTTGAAAGATCAGATGACCATAAAAGACTGCTAATTTGAAACTGGAGAATGCCACATACATTGTAATGTAACATGCCAGAAAGCAAGATGCATTGATGGAGATTTCCTGTAAGATTAGAGATTCCAGATTCACAGCATCCCATGTTTATTCATTCACAATGTCACTGGAACATGCCTATGTAACAGATTAAACCTGCAGTGGTTCAATACAACAGATTTCCGC
This sequence comes from Ctenosaura bakeri, assembly GCA_948474755.1. Classification (NCBI taxonomy): domain Eukaryota; kingdom Metazoa; phylum Chordata; class Lepidosauria; order Squamata; family Iguanidae; genus Ctenosaura; species Ctenosaura bakeri. Next base: position 760,435 of record CAOLHI010000329.1, read on the forward strand.
ACTAACACTCTTATAGTGCGATTATTCCACTTTCAACATCCTATGGAATCCTGGGGTTTGCAGTTTTGGGAGGGGCCAGCTGGTCCCTCTTGAAACTGCAAACCCCAGGATTCCATAGGATGTTGAAAGTGGAATAATCGTGCTGTAAGAGTGTAGTGCGGAAATGGCCACAGCCTGGTTTCATGTTATTTTGTTTTTTGTTTTCATATTGAAAAAACATGGGTTGTTCCTGTATGTCCATCAATTAACTGTCTTGGAGGAGTTTGTGTGATCTGAGATACTCGCTCTGCAATGAATTCTGATGAGCTAACTGCTTCTCAATTGGGCTAGAGATAAGGTGGGTGGGAGAGTTTTTCACAGGGTTCATAAATCAAGGAAGCCAGGCAGCTGAAGTAAATAATTCCCTGGCATGTGAAATACACTTTTTCAGCTGCTTTCAAAATGCCCCTGTTTTTCTTGTCTCTTCCCACGTTCCCCTTTGTCCTCAACTTACTTCCACGGCATACTTTCCAAATGTCCCAATTCGGGGCAGTCCTGATTAAACCTCTGTCATCCCATTCAGTTGCTCTCAAAATGTCCCAGTTTTGTTCTCCTACTACTACTTTAGCCCTTTCTATTAAGCTAAACAATTGCTGCAAACTGAGTTCAAAGCGCTAAAGCAGTTTGCAGTCAATTAATTCAGCTGGAAGGAGAGGAGAGAAGGAGACAGAATCTTTCCCTTTCCAGTAGGCTCAGTCAAAAGCAAACTGCTGCCGCCTCTCCTAGCTTGTATCTTCTTCCTCACTAATAACATTTGCTATTTTGACTACAGTTAGATGTTATTCAGCCACATGTGTAATATCTGTGAAATGTCAGACAGCATGAGATCATTCAGCTTGCCATGTCTTGTCTTACAAATAGGGTGACAGGCTATATTTTGAGTGTTCATTTGAGAGGCTTGAGAAAACTGTCTCAGTTGAAAGATATATTTCTTGAACAAAATGTTCTCTTTCAGGCAGAGAAAGTACTTTTCCTGTTTGTCCCAATTTTCTAGGGCACAGTATACTACAGAATTCTTCAGACTCCCAGCCATAGCCAAGACCAAGACCACATGCCTAGTACACACACTTCTACTGTTGTTGTGTGCCTTCAAGTTGTTTTTTACTCATGGCAACCCTAAGTCAAACTTATCACAAGGGGCTGAGAGTATGTGATGTCCTCAAGATCATCCACTGGGTTTCCATGGCTGAACAGGGAATAAAACCCTAGTTTCCAAGGTCATGGTCCAGTATACCATGCTGGCTCTCAACATACTTCTGTATCATGCCATGATTCCTTTTGCTCTTGTTCTACCAGAAAAGAAGCGCAACAAAGTACTGAACCATTTGTATGAGTTTTAATACATGATCAATCAACAGAATTAACCTCCTTAAGATCTCAAATTAGGCATGTGTTTAAACATGTTTGTTAAATTACATCTCCAAGCAAAACAAACCTAAGAATTCATGCATATCCATTACTTTTGTGTCCGTCTGTGAATGGAATCGAAAAAATGCTTAAGGTAACTGAGATCTACCAACCATGACAGGGGAAAGGTGGCGTTTTACCACCCATGCCTTCTTCATTCAGCCTCTCACTCAGTATGACTGTCAGGAAAAGAAGTCCTCAATTCATATAATTCTAGTCACAAACATTCTGAATTACAAACATAGGTCTAACACAAATTGTTTTACAAACGAGTCAAAGACTAGATGTGGTAAGTCAAGCACTGGTCTTTATAATGAAAAGGAAAAACAGTTGCATTCCCCTCATTCTGAAACAAAGATTGGTATAGTATTTTTTAAAAACTGGCAATCACAAAATCACTTATTAGGTAACACCGAGGATAACAGTTAAAAGCATATACCATACATGGCACAAACATAATGGGATACAGCAACCATGCCAAATCTGGCGCAGTTCAGATGTTTTGGACTGCAGCTAGTGTTGGCCATGCTGGCTTGGACTAATGGGAGTTATAGTCCAAGCCCTATGGAAGGCATTAATTTGGGGAAGAATGGAGTACAGCATAAAGCAAAAATGTGGCCTAACTCATCCCGGTATGTCCTGCTTCTGAGACACATTCCATCAATTCTATTTCAGTCAAAACCTTGCCCACTGAAGCCTTTACTAAGCATCTTTATAAAAGAATGAACTCCAAGTGTTAAGAAAAACTATACTGGTCATTCTCCAGGAAAAAGAAAAATATATTGACAGCTGAAAAACTAGTAAGAAAACACTTGTGGCTCCTTCTGATTCCTATGCATGTGACTTCCCTTTCAGCAAATTCAAGGCAAAGAAATGTCACTGAACGACTGCCAGAGTGGTAGCCTTCAGAAACTAAAAGTAAGTGTGAAGCAGCTGTAAATTTAGAGAATGACATTTCAGAAGACACTTGTCTTCTTTTTTACATTGTGACTTTCATAAAGAGAGGTTGTTTTATTTTTAAACTCTATAACACATTTATGTGGCTTTATTAATTTTTGTTGTTGTCATTATGGAAGATGACTAAGTAACATAACCACTGCTGTAAACATCTTGCAAAAAAAAATAATTAAATCTGCTTACAGAAGGTAATTTTCTTTTATTTGCGAAAGAGACACAGGACAAGGACCAAAATGCTTCATAGCAGATTTACTGTACTTGGACCCTTTTTGCACGGGCTTCCTCTCACGAAATAGCCCTGTGTGCCTCGCGGGAGTGGGAGCGTCGCTCTGCACGATGCACTCCCACTTCCGCAGCGCTCACGGGGCTGAAGCTTCGCTCGCGTGTATTTTTTTATTTTTGGCTTGCAGCTGAAAATAAACGGCGCTCCCGCAAGGCTCCCGGCGGCGTCTCACACTTACCGGAGTGCAGAGCGCCGTCACAGGCGGGCCTCTCGCGCTTCCTCCCCGCTTCCGCCCCCAGCGCCGCCTACAGCTCCCAGGGAGTGTTGCGGAAGCTGGGGGCGTGGCTGAAGAGCGCCCGTCGCGGAAGAAGACACCAGGTGTGGTAAGGAGGCGGGGGGAAGCGGTGGTGTTTCGGGAGAGGGTTGTTGTGCGAGCCGTTCTTCCCCTTGCGCAAGCGCTGGCGCTGCGAAAAGGGCCGTACATGTTTGTTCCCAAAGACATTAAACTGCATTGACAACCTTGATGTATGTAAATAGTTCAAGGAAGGATAATCAATCCAGCAAGCCTAATGAAGAACTCCAAAATGTACTAATTAAAAAAAAAGGTTTTGTATGGTTTTCAGAGCTTGTGTGAATGTATGATTATGCTGGAACTATATTACTTTAAGAATATTGTGGAAATAATTCCTCCAATGTGAATTTGAAGTCATAGTGAGGATTATGCAGCATACCAAAACCCACAAACCTTTTGGCATATTAAATACTTGCACAAAGCTGACCTTTATTCTCTCTCTTTGAAACAGCCCTTATCATCTCACACAATCTTGAATAGCTGACAAAAAAAATCATGCTGCAAATTGCTCCAGCTGTTTATTTGCCATGAACTGCTTTAATTCCCTCACCTTCTGTGAGCAGACTGCAATAGACAACAATGGTGGAAGGCACAGGGTGACTCATTGCCTACAGAATGCAATACCATTCCCCAAGACCAGCAGAGACAAGCAGACTGCAAACGCCTGTCTGTCTATTCCAGGAACAATGAAGTTTCATGAATAAATAAAAGGAAAACAACACAATTGTAATTTGGCACTTCTTTAAAAAAATATTTTTATTCAAGCCATTTCTAATTATTGTAAATCAACTTATAGAGAAATAGAAACACTCATTATAAATAATAATAATAATAAAAAACTACTATCTAAACAAACAAGCAACTAACTAAACTAACCAGGTAACAAACACAGAACATAACATAAAAGGGATGAAGGGATTGTACATTTAACTTTCTACTTCTTAGAAAACAGTTATCAATGGGGGCTTGTTACACTTCTTCAAATTTCCTCCTAAATACCTATATCTAAACGGCCACAGTAATTACCAGTCTCATGATTACATATTTCCTCTACATTTCTACTTGTAACACACTCTATTTACTGGCATATAAGACTTACTTCTTTCCTTGAGGAATACTGTTTGAAAATGGGGTGCGTCTTATACACCTATGTATCTTATACGCTAGTAAATTGTATTTGCCAGTGTATAGATGGGGCACATCTTATACACTGGTGCGTCTTATATGCCAGCAAGTACAGGTAACTAATTCTCCAATCATATTAAATATAGTCTAGTCCAGAAAGAATAGAATATTATTCTACAATAACAGTTCTGACGGTGTTATTCAAACCCTATAGCTGCACATTTACTTCCCCACACTTTACTTATACATCTTATAACCTTTTCCCATTGTTTCTGAAATTCTTTCAAAGAATCTTCTCTCATTAAAGTTGCCAATTTGTCCACCTCTGCCATATCTAACAACTTCAATATCCAGTTACCTTGCAATGATGTAGAGGGATCTTTCCATTTCTATGCATACAGCATTCTCACTGTTAATAATATATTGCCTAACTCTTACAAAGTCCTTATTATTGTTATTAATCTGCTTATCCACCAGTCCCAACAATAACAGTTTAGGTTTCAATTGAATTTTCGTCTTAAGGATTTCTTTCATCAAATGATGTATCATCACCCAATACCTCTTTGTTTTATCACACGTCCACCATATATGAAAAAAGTTCATTCTATGTGATTACATTTCCAACATTTAATCACATAAATAAGTAGTCATCTCCTCTTATATGTTATTTAAAAAATACACAAAAATGAAGTAGAAGGCAAAACTGAGCCCTGACCTATGAAATAAGAGTGCAAATTGCTGTATAATATTTAAAGCATTTGTTATATTTCCCACTTTTTTTTCAGATCCCAATTAGAAACTGAACACTTAAGTACCCATAAGCCTTAAAGTGGATTAATCAAAACAGATTCTAAGTATGGTCACAATAGGTGGCCAGAAATGTAAAGCCAAGTGCTGAGAATATGAGAATCTACTTGCTAAGATTCTAGTGATGAAAACTGAGGAGCTATCACATGAGGCAAGTAAATTGCAAACACAGTGAGATAACAGCATCTTTGGTTGGGCCTTACCACATGATATTTGTCTTCTGTTCCTCTTCCTTTGTATAAGAAACACTTTCCAATGGGCTCCCACCAGGAGAAGAAGAAAAGAGGACCACATCATGTGATAAGTCCCAAACACACTATTATCCTGCTGTACTTGTGATTTACTTGCCTTGTGTGATATAGCTCTGAGGCAGGCATACTTCTCAAACAGGGGTTATAGTGCTACTATTCCACTTTAACTCCCATGGTTCCATTCTTTGTAATCCTGGATTTGTAACCTGTTGAGTCGCTATACACTCTGACTGAGAATTCTAAATGCTCCTCCCTGAGCTAAAAATCCCAGGTTTTCATATGATGGAGCCAAGACAGTCAAAGTGGAATAATAGCACAATAATCACAAAGTACGAATGGGTCCCAGGACTCTCTATCAGACCCATTTCAATACAACTTCTGCCACTCAAAAGGGGTTTAAGCTTCTGTGGGGATGCTAGGAAGGACCTAACTGATTTTTAAGTCATTTACCCTTCATTAGTTTTCAGCCAAGAATAACATTCTTTCACTAATTTCCAGAGGTGTAGTTATGCTCATTCTTTGCAGCTAAAACAAGGAAGAATTCTGTGGCACTTTTATTTTAGCATGGCTTGCGTGAACTTCAGTCTACTTCCTCGCATATAGGATACATATGCTAGAGCATGGGTGGACAAAAAACGAGAGTTGTTGGCTGCAACTCTCAGCCTCCATAGATACTGGGAGTTACAGTTCAACAAGGGCCACGTGTTGTCTTCCCGTGACTTAGAGCTTGGGTATCTGTACAGTGCACATGGTTGGGAATGGAATGTTGACAGTTAGGCCACAACATATTTCAATGAAGAAAATATTGACTACCAATTACGTTGTTAACACTGAACATTTTTAAAAAAACTACTGATAGCAAGATAAAAATCCTTGCAATAGGTAGTCAAAAAGGATTTTTTTTCCCCCTAAACAGTTACCGGTATGTGCTTTTAGAAATTGTGTTCAGACAGATTTTTTATATTGGTAACAGCCAGCCCTACAGATCAGAGAAAGGGCCCCTGTACATCAACATGCTATTTCCAAAAGTGGCCAACCCAGAAATAGAACATGAAGGCAGTAAATTTCTCCAGGCTGTTTGCCCCTGGAAGCTGGGGCCATTTCTGCAATACACTGTTATAGTGCTATTATTCCACTTTCAACATCCTATGGAATTCTGGGGTTTGTAGCTTACTGAGGCCAAAGAGCTCTCTGGCTGTGAATTCTAAAGGCTCCTCCCTGAACTGCAAACCCCAGGATTCCATAGGATGTTGAAAATGGAATAACAGCACTATAACAGTGTATTGGAGTCGAGACCGCCATGGTCGCCTTAGTGGATGATCTTCGCCTAGGTATCAACAGGGGAAGTGTGACCCTGCTGGTACTCTTGGACCTCTCAGCGGCTTTCGATACCATAGACCATGGTATCCTTCTGGAATGCTTGAGAAGGTTAGGGATCGGGGGCACTGCACTTAAGTGGTTCCAGTCCTATCTCTCAGGTAGACACCAGATGGTGATGCTTGGGGACAGTTGCTCCTCGAAAAAGGAGCTTAAATCCGGTGTCCCTCAGGGCGCTGTCCTGTCCCCAATGCTATTTAACATCTACATGAAACTGCTGGGAGAGATCATCAGGAGGCATGGAGCAAGGTGCTATCAGTATGCTGATGACAGCCAGATATATCTCTCCATGCCTTGGATAATAGCATCAACTAAGGGTGGCATCTCGCCTCTGAATGAATGTCTTGAAGCAGTAATGGACTGGATGAGGAAAAACAGACTGAAGCTGAATCCAGATAAGACGGAGGTACTCGCTGTTAGGGGCCCTAGCCCAGACATGGAGGTCTGCCAACCAGTCTTAGACACTTCCCCTGAAAGACTGTGTTCGCAGCTTGGGGGTGTTCCTGGGCTCACCACTTCAGATGACAACTCAAATAGATGTGGTGGCCAGGAGTGCCTGTTATCATGTTCGGCTGATACGCCAGCTGTGCCCTTTTCTGGAGCTGGAACACCTAAAAACTGTGGTGCATGCGCTGGTAACTTCACGGCTCAACTTCTGCAATGCGCTCTACATACGGCTACCCATGTGCTTAGTCCGGAAACTTCAATTAGTTCAGAATATGGCAGCCAGGTTGGTCACCGGTAGACCTAAAACTGACCATATAACACCAATTTTAAAGTCCCTTCACTGGCTGCCTATTAGTTTCCAGGCACAGTACAAGGTGTTGGTTATTACCTTTAAAGCCCAGCCTACCTGTGGGATCGCCTTCTCCCATATAATCCGCCCGCACATTAAGGTTCTCTGGGAGGAATTACTGCAGCCAGTCAGAACTAGGTTGGCTGCAGTTACCCAGAGGACCTTTTCTTCTATCGCTCCCAAGTTATGGAATGGCCTGCCGGAGGAGACCTGGCATATTACCAGTCTTGATAGCTTTAAAAAAGCAGTCAAGACAGATCTCTTCCGACAGGCCTTCCAGGACTAGCATTTCCATCACCTCCCATCAATTATCTTGCTGCTTTACTAATAGTAATTGATGGACTGTTAATTGCTGTGTGTTTTAAAGGGTTGGTTTAGGTGGGTTGGTGGGTGGGGAGGATTGGGTATGTTTTTAATGTATTTTAATGTATAATGTATTTCATGTTGTTCGCCGCCTTGATCCATGTGGAGAGGCGGGATAGAAATAAATGTTGTTGTTGCAAAAATGGCCTAGGACTCCTGAAAATAAGAAGGCACACAGATGTAGCTATAGTGATCAGAAATGTAAGAATACATATTGGTATCTATCTTTCTGCCTGACATTAATGCTCATGTAGTCTCCAGCTAAACCATTTGTTCCAAGCTCTCAGGAAGAGTCTGAAGATTCCATCTCTTTTATGAAACAAAATTTCGTTACTCAGAATTCCATTTGTTTTAAGAAAAGCTCAATGTTTCTCAGGTGTAATCTATGCTAGTAAAAACCTCAGGCAGCAAACAGCATTGTCACAGAGGCCTGCTTGTGTTTATCTAACTATTAGCATTGCAGAGTTACTGTTCTTTTGGTGGTTCAAATTTTCCATGACTAATCTGTTATTTCTAATAGTACATAAGGCTCAAGGTTGTTGTTTTGGAAGGTGAGCTGGAATCTTCACATCAACAGATGGGCTGGGATTCCATGCTCAATTTTCCGCACAGTGCCCAGGTAATATACTCCAGGTGATTAGGGGATTTCCTTCTGTTTTGGCTGGAATAGCACTAGTGTGTTCACAATCTATACACATTGCAATCATATCTTTTAAAAGAACAAATCTGAAATGCCTTTTCATGGTATAAATTAACTTAGAGAACAATCATACTGCATCTTGGGAAAGCTTCCATTTGCCAATAGTATAGCAGTAAACTGTTAAATGCTAGTCCAGTGACAACTTGCCTTGTTTTTTCTTTCTTCCTTCCCCACCCCTTATGACAGCATAGGAAAAGCTAGGTGAGGTAGAGACTAAGCAGCTACATCATATCCTTCAAACATCATGATTTCATGGGGACATTCTCAATTAATCCTCTGTTGTCCCACTTTTTCAGCTGCTTTTAAAATGTTCCAGATTTTCTCTCTCCCTCCCACTGAGTTCAAAGGGCAAAAGCAGTTTGTACTCAACTAACATAATGAGGGGAGGGCAAGAATGGAGGAGAGACTCTTGACCTTTCTAGTAAACTCAAGCAAAACCAAACTGCTGCAACTTCTCCTAGCATGTATGTTCTTCCTTATCAATCACTTCTGCCATTATGACCACTTTCTGATGTTGCTCGGCCACAGGTGTCCCAGTTTTCACCTGTGAAATGTTCAAGGGTATGCTACATACACCCTTTAACACTTTAATACAGTCTCCAAATCTGGGCTTTGTGGTTACATTCTTTACAACTTGATACAATGAAATTCCAGATTCTGTAAATTCTCATATAATATGGGAATATTTATTTGGCTTATTCAAGGAATTGCAGGTGTAGGGCAAAATCAAATTCTTGTTCCTTACTAGAGTAGAGTCATTAAATCTGTTTTTTTAAAAAAAAAAAAATAAACATCTTAAAGTATATATATATGAAAAACCCAAAATACATTTCTTGGACTTCAAAAGGAATTTGTGCATTGTGTTCTGTCGGTTATATTTTACATTTTATTAACACTTACAGATTTGAAGTTTTTGAATTTTAGATTACCTATAAATACAATTGGCCTTCCACATTCACTACGGTTAGGGGCACAGGACCCCTACAAAAAGTGGGGGAAAACGCAAATATCAAAAAGTGTGCATGTGTCTGTGGGAAGAGGACTGAGGCATGGTGGAGAGAGTGTCCAAACAAGGAGACATACCGCACGAGACTGTTATAGCACTGTGATTCCACTTTCAACATCCTATGGAATCCTGGGGTTTGCAGTTTCGGGAGGGGCCACCCGGGATTCCATAGGATGTTGAAAGTAGAATCACAGCGCTATAACAGTCTTATGCGGAAATGGCCAAGGTCAAGGAAAGGAGAGGCAAAGGAGAGAGTGGGTCAACATGGTGGTCCTATACTTCCTCTCTCTCACCCATCTCTTTCCTTGTGTGTGGGAGGGCCACAGGAGAGGGTTTGTGGTACTGAAAAAATGGGCAATGAGTCCTTCTTAGTTGGCCAAGTAATGGCTGGTAGAGGAGGAGGAGGCAGCAGCAGTGGTGGAGGGGAATCAGAGACAGGTTTTTAAAGGACTGCATGGCCTGATCAGAGTTGCCAAGAGGAAGGTTCCTCCAGAAAAGAAGCACTTGAGGTGAGAGGGCAGAGGTTGGACAAACCTGCAAATAATCAAATCCATGAAAGTCAAACCTGCAAATGTAGAGGGCTGAGTGTATTTGCCAACAAGTAAATAATAAATTTACACTGCAAATATTTGCAAACAAGTAAATAATAAACTTAAGCAATATGGCACACCATGTTTGATTCACTGGATCTATTCTAGTGGGGACTAACAACTGGATTTAGCCCATAATTTTTCAAGAAGAGACAATACAGAATAGGCAGGTTCAAAATGTCCTACAACTATCGACTGTGCATTTTTAAAAAAGAAAAAGGCTACCCTTGTTAGTAATTTTTCCTCATTATTTGTTTAAATAGCTCAGAGTCTCACTTTTCTCTGTGTATATTACATTGGCTAAATTGGTTCATCATTCTGATGTGTGCTTCATTATTTCTCCATAATAAGAGCCAGTATTTCACTGAATATTTATCACATGGGAACAATCTTCTTAAATATTACAAATGCTCTTCCTAAAATAACTACATTAAGGCCTTAAAATAATGTGGCAGGAGAGGGGCTACATGTGAAACACACAGCACAAAGACCTGTAATGAGACTTAGGTATTATGGGTACTGTTCCTGAGCTACAATAATTAGACAAAATCACAGGCTGAAATTTCATGATGATGGCCTAACTACATCTAGAAATATCAAATTTATGGTCACATTATGACCTCCAAATTTCCGTCTCCTTTCAGGTTCTTGACTCACAGAACAATGGTAATGACGCAAATACAACATTTGCCACACTGAAGTGGGGAGGAAGGGTAGAAAATCAGTTTCCTTTGTTTCTTGACAAAGAGCTCTTACAGTTCTGTAACAAAATATCAGGGCACTTCTGTGCTGGTTCTAGGAAAAATACGGCCTTTATGCCAAAAGAAGAGGGTCTAAAAACCCTGGAAGGCATGCCTGCTTGGTTTGAACTCTGAACTCACAATAGGAGCCCATTGGTATCCACATACCAAAACTGTTTTGGAGCTCACTTGTACCTACTACAAGTGAATATTTTTTGTAAAATCCTCAGAACTGAAATACATTGTATTTGATCCTGGGATCTGTGAATGGAAGGAGGCTTCATCACCCCCTGCCTCTGTCCCATGCAACTCCACCAGAAGACCCTTCTGAATCCCACTGGAAATGGAGGATTGCCCCCAAATTATACAGAAGTATCTCCTGCTAAGCCCATCCCATGCCCTTCAGGAAGACCCTCTGTTAAGCTTGAGAGCACAAGAGGAGGTAAACATGGGAAACTCTTTCTACATGAACTTCATTCTATGTTGAGATCTCAGGATATAAGACAGTCTTCCTAAGGAAGACAAAAGCCTATTTTCATAAAGAAGTATAAACTGATTCTGACTACTAAACTCCATTGACTGCAAAGACTACTTACTAGAAGCAAAAGTGTCTAATATCAAACAGTCAATTACTCTGGTGATAAAGGGCTTATGTAAATACATGTGCAAACAATGTGTTGCTACTGAACTTGAGAACATACTGACCAGAGATAACATGACATGGAAACACATATATATCCTCTATGGTGATGGTTCCCAAATGTGGGCCCAGAGATATTGAGGAATGAGAATTCTCAGAATCCCTGACCACAAGCCATGCTGGCTGGAGCCTCTAGGAGATGAGGTCCAACAACATCTAGAGTTCTAGGTTTGGGAGCCCCAGCCCTAGAGCAAGGAACAAGATAACTCACATCCTTATAACTGGGGACATCATCTCCCACCTCGTCATAATATCTCAAGAAGCAGTTTTAGAACTATAAGTCATTAACAGTTCTGTTGTCACTAGTTTGAGTAAACTTCCAAAGCCATCCAGAGCATCCAAGTGGCTCCTAGGTAGAGTCAAATATATGCTGTCTTAACCACTACCACGCTGATTGAATACAAGTGGTTTGGAAATGACCTCAATGCAACAGAGATGCATTTTTGACTGAAGTTTGTTTACTAATTCTGTCACATGCATAGTTTGCATCTTCCCAGTCTGGTTATTTTCTTATTTTTGCACAAATGCTACTTCTGTGCACAAGGCAACAATAAAAAATAATGCATTGTCTCAATATTTACTTACATTCCAGATTGCTTACTTTATATACCTATATTTCTGTTTCCTGGGTCTTGAAAAGTTACAGAAAGAATGCAAACCACAGCTACATGTGTCAGAGCCAGTCAAGGAAGAAAAAAAGGATTTCATTAAAACTCACGTAAGATGCACCAATTCACTGAGCACTGTAACTTTTTATGCTCCCCATCAAACACATAAATATATTAAAATTCATTTTTTAAAATGGGAAGAAACATGAGTTTTATTAATAAAAATGTATGCATACAATTACTTAAAGCACAGCTTTTTCCTGGAAGTCAATTCTCACACTATGCAACAGGGTTTGCTCCTCATCAGTGGGCAACACATTGTAGACCTGCTGGTTTAGAATTGTGTTTTACATCCTGTCATTGGAATGTAATAAAATCCACTGTATGCTGAAATTTGTTTAGAAGCAAGACTTCACAGTTCTGACAGTCAGGGATGGGGAAGTATACAGTTCATTGGCATCTCCAGTCAGAGTTGAGAAAAACTGCTTTCTGAAACCCCACAACCTTTCACAATCTGACACCTTTCAGCTCTTTTGGCCTCAAAATCCTATCAGTCCCAACCAACAGAACAAATGGCCACTGATTACAGGGCTTGGTTTCCAAAAATTGTAGAAGAGATCAGGTCATGAAAGACTGCCCCAGAAAATGGCTGCACAAACTGGCAGGACAGAAGAGGAGCAATTTTTCTCCCTCCCTGGAGCCTTGAAATCAATGAATTCTCTCCTACTGATTTAGTGAGAAGGAACTCATCTAGGCCAGGACTGGCATAAATCAGCAACTGGTTTTCAGACATATCTGAAAGCCAGAAGAGTTTTGGATTCACTGAATCCACAGTTTCTATTGGCATATCCTCTAGTTTTCCTTCTTTCAATCTCTCTGTTCCAAGGAACCAGTAGTGAGGTTCCATGACAACCCGGAGAAAGAGTCTTAGGCAGACCATCCCCCCAGCCCTTAAAGGGGGAAATGCAAAAAACAAAGCCAAATAAAACCTACAGTCCCAGCACACCTGTAGGATTCCAGCCTAAATGCACCTGTAGGATTCCAGCCTAAATGCAGCTGTAGGATTCCAGCCTAAATAGAAACACAAGCGAGACACAAGGCCTTACCTGCTACCTAGATAACATATGGAGATCTCACTGGTGCCAACACTGGCTTCTTTCTGGCACCAAACCAAAACATGGATTTTTATTAAAGTCTTGAGGACTAATTTACTTCAATTGCTGTAGCTGTTAAAGTTGTTTTCACTGTTGTCTCGCTTTTATGTTGTTTAACTTATTTGTGGTATTAGTCTGGAATGGTTTTCAATAGTTCATATTGTACACTGTCCTGGGATCCATAATAAAGAGTGGAATAAAGATACCTCAAAACTGTACTTTTTGGGCCCTTTTCGCACTGAGGCTTCTAGCGCAAGCGGGGGAGGCCGGCAAATGCAAGAAGGCTCCTCCGGGAGGCTGCCACTTCCCCCCTCCTTCCTTCCGCAGGCGAAGGAACCAGCGGGGAAGCGGCACCGAAGGAGGCTTGCCGCGCAAGCTGCCCTCCCCCCGTGCGAAGCGGGAGACCTCGCGCCGGATTCCTCCCCCCGCGCGTGCCGGATCCCCCCCGTGCGCTAAGCGGGTGGCGTTGCGACCCCCCGCGTGCGTGCGCGAAGCGGGCGTCGCGTCCGTCACGCTAGCTCCCCACCCCGCTCCTTCCTTCCGCAGGGGCGGAGGGAAGGAAGTGCAACCTGGCCGGCTCCCGGAGGCTCCGCACGAAAGGTAAGTGCGGGTGGGCGCCAGGAGCGTTGCGCGAGCGCGGGGTGATTTTCGCTTGGACGTGAAAATCAAAAAACCCGCGCTCACGCCGCTTCAGCCTCGTGAGCCGGGCGGAAGTGGGAGTGCGTCATGCGGAGCGACGCTCCCACTCCCGCGAGGCTCACGGGGCTGTCGCGCGAGCAAAGGCCCGTGCGAAAAGGGCCTTGGTCTCCTGAAATCAGACCAAATGCACGTGAGGTAACTCCAAAGATACAAAGCTAAACAAAAGAACTTTATGGGACAATTTAACCTGCTTAGAACACCTTTCAGGTTTCTGCACGTAAGCTTTTAAAATTAAATTATTTACAGGTTTATGTACTGATTTTCAATTTAAACAAGTAGTCAAAGGAAAACATACCATTGAATACAAAAGACATGAAAACACCTACAAAAACGAAACTAGCTATGGGGTTTAGTGAAGGAATTGCCCCTCCATAAGAATAATGCCCCCTCAATGAAGTTTTACTTCAGTTTCCAAATTTCTAGCATCTTAACTTCAGTTGAGCATTTAGGAATACAATTTAGGCATCCAAAGAAAGCGGGTGGGCAAATGTATGAAGGGAGTGCAAACACAGCAAATATAAGAATTCTAGGTGTGAATGGGCTTTAAATACACTAAAAGCACCAGATTCTGTCTGATCTTGGAAACCAAGCAGGGGGTACTTAGTACTTACTGTTAGTACTTAATGTCAGTACTTAGATGAGAGACTATCAGCAAATACCAGGTATTGTAGCCTACATTTCTGAGGAAGGAACTTGCAAAACCACCCCTGCATATTCCTTGCCTAAGAAAATCCTATGAAATTCATGGGAGTGCCTTCTATCAGGATCTAAGAAAGCTTCTGCTGGAAATCTCTTCTTCCCTCTTAACCTCAAAGGTGCTACTGGGTTCTTTTATGTTTTTTAAATTTAAAACAGACTAAAATGGCTATATCTTTGAATAGTACTACAATAGGGTTCTAATAAGTACCTCATGAAAGTCAGAGGTCTGACCACTTCTGGTACTGAGAGGGCAGAGAAAGTATCCTTCTCTGAGGCTTTTAGGAAAAGGCAAATATATCTGAGAAGAATGGTTTAAGTCTGAAGAAAGCAGTTACACATCCACCTACTCCTCAAATCCCCTTCTGGAAGTTTTTTTTTTTTTTGATGTAAGGGGGGTGTTTGCACTGATACCTCTGACATGTCATCTTAACATAAGCCTCTGACATATTTTCCACTTTTATTGTATCCCATGTATTTGATTCTCTATTTTGATTACTGCCACTGAATTTGGAGGATTTAAAAAAAAATTTAAAAAAAATGTTCTTTCTCTGCTTGTTGGGAGACTGCCTGCTGTCAAGCAATACAATAAAACCAACTACAAATTGATGCTGCATGGTTTGTTTAGACATTGTAAGAGTGGTGACAGAGTATTGTGCATTAGTGTATATCAGCATACTGCTTCTTTGTGAGAACCTAGGATTCTTGTTTGTTTGGTTTTTTTCCCCACAAACCTGCCCAACAAATAGGTTGCAGATTGAGTGGCTGTAGGAGGAAAATATAATGGAACAATTTTTGCCAAGAACTAAACAGTAAGAGTATCACTAACTGCCAATGGATTGTAAAAATCTTAGCGCATGCACGTACACACACACACACATTTTAGAGTATTCCCCCCAAATTATCTATTATATAATTTCAAAACTAGCATATGCTAGTGACACTGTCTGATCCACTATCTTACACAGCTGAATTAACTGACCCTGACCATTTCCACATGGCATCGCCGTCCCGTGATGGAGATGCCTTGGCAATAGTCCACGAGTCATGCTTTCACACAATGTTGCCGCGACCTTGCAGCCAGTGCAACCCTGCCTGTAACAATCATGGTATATTCACTTAAAACAAAAAAAAATCTGTTAAGCGTCCGCAGTCACGCGACGCTCCTGTCACTGCCAGCCATGCAGAAGGGGAAGAAGCACGAGAGACAATGTATGTGCTTCCTTCTCCAGCACAGCATAGGAAACACACTGGCTGCACTGCAGAAGAAAAGTGCGTGTCGCTCGTGCTTCCATCCACAGGGAGCCAGCTGGGTGTGGAGGGGAGCATTTGCGTCATGCTCCCTTCCTGGTAAAGGGGCTGCCGGAATCACAATGGAAGGACAATGGAAGGAGGTATGGTGCAGAAGTGGCCTCCGTCGTTATTCCTTAGGTGCACTTTTTCATTCCTAGATCTTCGATGGGAGAACAAGAAGGCTATCACTAGGCCACAGATGCCACAGCGCAGTAGAAAGTGAGAAATAGTGATAAAACACTAGAAGTGAGATAGTTCCAATCAGTTCACCAAATAACTGACAATGAGAAATGTAGGGTTTCTGTGCCTTGTTAAAGCATTCTGTATCTATAAGTTGTTGTGGGTTTTCCAAGCTTTGAGGCTGTGTTCTATTAGTTTTTCTCTGACGTTTCGCCTGCACCTGTGAATGGCATCTTCAGAGGATCTGGTTCAGGGATCTCACTTCCATGCCACCAGATCCTCTGAAGATGCCAGCCACAGATACAGGCAAAACGTCAGGAGAAAATACTAATAGAACACGGCCTCAAAGCCTGGAAAACCCACAACAACCTATGGATTCCGGCAGTGAAAGCCTTTGACTTTACATTCTGTATCTACTTGGCCTTGCCTCAATCATATTAAGAATCAAATCTCAGATTTTCTTTTTGTTTGTTTGTTTTCAGTTTGGTAAAGAGCCAGCTTGGTCAAAAGACAAGCACTCCAGACTTTTTGAGTCACATTAAAGAGGAATTTGGAACAAATGCACAATTATTGTTATGTTCCCACAATAGAGAGTTTTCAAAAGAATAAATTGTACATCAGCGTTAAACAGATTAAGAAACAACTTTAGTACAGTGATGTGCTAACTGTCCCTTTTCTTTCTCTCTCTGTCTTTTTTTAACTACCAGGAACATCTACACCCATACACCCACACAAAGTCGTTTAAGCCATGGAGAAGAAATTTACAGTTGAAACTGAGAGCTTGGAAAAACTGTTTTTGGAATACATCTCCAAAAATCTCACACCCAACATACGGGTGGGATGATTCTGGGAGTTGCAGCCCAGAAATAACTTTTCCAAACTCAGCAGAATTTGTCAAATAGCCAAAAAGGTGGCTATGCTAATTTGTATAGGGAAAGATTCTTGGCTGTATCTGGGAGGATTTTGGAAATTCATGTTGTTTGCACTTAACAGAGTACAGTTTTTGTCTAGTGTTTTGAGTAGTATGTTGCCTAAGACTGAGTCTTCCACCACGTTGGCAGTGCTGAAACAAAGCAAATAGGCAGCCCCACTGTTTTGCTGTGATACAACAGCAAAGGCCTTGTTCCTCATGCCTGCACAAGGTACTTCAGACGGATGGATATATGGAGCAGGAACATATGAATCTTGATTAAGAAAGGTACATAGGCTCTACCTGATTATCTCAAAAGTTGTGCAGATTCATATGGGTGGAGATTTTTGTGGTACTTTGATTCCAGATTATGGCTTTAAAAATGACACAGAATGCTTTGAACTGAATCAGGAAACAGTATAGCAATATGTTACTTTAGTTATATTTTCTGATTAGCCAGCTCTAGTCTGAGTTCTGGAAAGCATATTCTGGGTCAACCAAGGCCCAAAGGCTCCTTTAGTTGGAGGACCTTAAGAGTAATCCCACCTGGAAGCTGAAGGTATGAATTTTTGCAGCCATGTCCAATATCTCCAGAAAAGGCCATGGCTTATAGAACCCTAGAAAGCCACCAAAGACATTCTTATCCTCTAACTGGACAACTTAGTGGTAAAACAAATGTTTGACTATTCATTCTCTTTTCACAGTCATATACCACATGGTATATACATATATGGTATATGTCATGGGAACAAAAGGTTATCTGATATATTATAAGTGAGGGCATGATAAGGACAGTTAGGACTCAATACCTTCATCCAGAGGGCTTTCTTATGCATTGCCTTGAAAGTGCCTCAGGAGATAAGGCAGCTAGAGAGAAGGCAAGCAACTTGTTCAGAGGTAAATCATCAGGAGGTTTACAGCTGCCTTTAGCAACATGGAGTCTAAATCAACCCAGAGTTCTTGGTTAACGCACCAAGAAGTCTACGAAATTCCAAAGGCAGTCAAACTGATAGCAGATGCTGCATACTGCACATGGAATATATCTTCTTCTGTAAGTCTGAATACAGTTTCTATGAGAAAAAGCACATCACATTATATAATCAAGAGAACCTAAAAACCAATTAGTCTTAATAGTGTAGCTATGTTCTTTATTTCATTGATAAATGCAAATTGTTGAAGATTTCCTCCTTCATTTCTTCATTTAAGCTAGACTGGACTTAACTAGATTGGAGAGATCCTATTGCTCCTTAATCATTTGCTACTAAGAGTAGAATGGCACATTAACCTGGTAAATCAAGATAACAGAAGTGGAAGGGCAAAGTAGGAGTATTCCCAGAGAAGAAATGCAGTGTGCATTTGTAATGTATATGCCTTCAAGTTGCTTGTTGACATGTGGTGACCCCATAAATTTCACAGCATTGTCCTAGGGGAGGAACACTCAGAGGTGGTTTGCCACTGCCTTCCTCTGAAATACAGCCCAGAGCACCTGGTATTCCTTGGCAGACAAGTACTAACCACACCTGTTTCAGGTTAGCTTTCAAGATCAAAGCGGATCCAAGAAACCCCATGGATACCAAAATCGATGGATGCTCAAGTCCCATTGAATACAACGGCAAAATAAAATGTCATCCCTTATATAAAATGGCAAAATTGAGGTTTGAGTTTTGGAATTTATTTTTTTTTAAAAGTTTTCAAACTATGGATGGTTGAATCTATGAATATAGAACCTCGCAGATATGGAGAGTCAACTGTATTTAGATGGAGCTTGCAGAGAACTGACAAGACTTTTCTCAGCCATCAATTCATTTCCCAAACCTTCCCCTTTCTTCCCCTAGGCCAGTGTTTACTCTGTTGGCTTATTTCCAACACCAAGGCCCAGGTGGCAACAAAAGTATGTGAAAAACAGGTATAGAAAATTGCTGCATGGGATGAGAATGTAGTAGGATTAAGCATTTCCATTCTCCAATCTATCAGTTCTCTCTGAAGAATACCCCTCCTGGTTTTGGTATTGCCTTAAAAGGCAATTACAAGTTTGGAACCTCATGTTTGTCTCAGAACACATGATTTGGTTTTAATAGCTAGCTATATTCCAGTAAGAGGGAAGAAGTGCTGCATGCATACCTGGACGCATATGTGTTAAAAAGTGGAAGAGTGTGTATGTGTATGTTTCAGGCTTCTTTTATCCCACATCTATATAAAAGCAAGATGGTCAATCAAATACGGTAGATCTTTCAAACTTTGGTTCAGAGAAATACTGCAGACTGTCAGACACTGCAGACACTTTCTGTAAGCTTAGTCTTTGAACAAGCATTTAAAGACATTTACGATGTTATCTGTAACAAGGATGAGGCAAATGTGTAAAATAACCACTAGGTCAAACAGCTCACACTCCTGGGAATTTGAGTGATGTTTGCTAAAAAAGACAAACTTTTCAAGCTTGTCATGTACCTGTTAACTTTAATGAAAAGGGGTTGCTAGGAAACAGATGGCTCAAGATTACAAAAAGGGCGAGGGTGGTTCGTAGGATCACTTGTTTGAGAAGATAAAAGAATAGGAAAATAGAGCTGAAATCCAAAACAATCATTAAAGGATACATCCAAGTCAAGCAGTTCACTACTGAGCAGCTTGACATAACTGACTTGTCAACTCATTTATTTATTCATTGAACTTTTCGCTGATACCTCAAGTTTAGGGAAGGTAATGATAATTTGAAGATAAAAATGAACTGAATTTCAGCAATGACATTCTAATTACATTTTACTTGCACTGATGACTTTTTTAAAAAAAATTAGATCAGAACAGAAGGTATCTTTTTTCCCCTCAGTTATTCTGAAGACTTTTCCCATTAATTACCTCTAGCATTCTTTTCTCCATCTTCCCTTCCCACTGTTGCCTCCCTTGACAACTTCACTGGAGATTTACTCCATGGCAGGAAGCAGTTGCTGCTGCTGGCACAAGGAGCACAAACTACTACTGGCAGCAAAGAGTAGGCAGCAGGAACAAGAAGAGGAGGGCCATGGCATATTGCCTTGTAGAGCAGTGGCAAGGTGAGAGAGAAAGTTAAAGAGTGGATGGGCCGAGAATAATGAGAGATAAGATAAGATAAGATATGAAAGAGAACATGTGTATGGATAGAGAAACTGGACAACAGAGAGAGAGAGAGAGAGAGAGAGAGAAGACGGAGGAGGAGGAGGAGGAGGAGGTGGTGGTACAGGAAGAGGAAGGAAAGAGACACACACAGAGAACAAGGGAAAGAAAGACAAAAAAGTATTGACTTGGAACAGAAAAGGAATATGTGAAAAGCAGAGCTATTAAACAGGAGATGATGGAGGAGGAGGAGGAAAACAGGACACCAGAAATTTCTGACAATATGGGAGGGGAAGGAGGCACTGAAAAAGGTGAAAGAAAAGCGAGATGGGATAAAGATGTCTTCAGAGGTGAACCAACGAGAAAATAACAGGGTCCTTAAAATCAGAGATCGTTTTGTAGAGAACATAATCCATTTTTAACAGTTTTTCTAGTATATTTTGAACAGAATTTTTTTTAAAAAACCACTCCAATTACAGGTAGATACGCCCCTTTTGGAAGCTATGAAAAGTATATTTGCTCCTGCTCCAAGGTATACAACTGCTTTGACTATTAAATTATGCTTTTTGAGGGAGATAAGGAGATTTTTAGTGCAGTATTAATCATTCCAAGTATAGCAAACTCCATTCAAATGGGGATTAAAAATACCAGAGATATAGTTAAGAGATCACACATGCTTCTGAGTGTGTGCCTAATTACTAATTTCAACATCATATGTTTCAATAAGCAGAAATTGATATAGGAATTTTTATTTTAGTATACGATTAAGACTGTTTTTTTTAGAAATAAATGGATTTAAACAAAGAAAAAAAAACCCACTTGGTTATCCATCTTCTTCCAGGCATTGTTGCTGCTGCGGCTATACTACTATCGCTGACATTAAGTTTAAAGCAGCAGTTCTCAACCTGCGGGTCACAACCCCTTTGGGGGTCGAACGACTCTTTCACAGGGATCGCCTAAGACCATTGGAAAATACATATTTCCAATGGTCTTAGGCTCCATTCCCACCTCAGTGGTAGTGCACAAGCATGAGCCACGCACTCGCGTCCTCCTGCCCCCTGTTCAGAAGGGACTGAAACTGTTCCCCTTCTCCGCTATGGGGAGAACCTCATCTGACGGGCCAGCTTGGGGGCGGGGGCGGCGGCAGCAAGAGGGGCAGGCCCCCTCCTCACCACGGCCGCTGCTCCACTCACCATGGAGGGGGCGCTGCGGAAGGGCCGGGGGGCCACAAGGCAGCGCTTTTCCGGGGGGGCGAGCTCCGACTGGCGCAAAAGACAAAGGCACTGGGATTCCTCCCACCCGGCCAGCGTCAACACTCTGGAAACTTTTCCCACACTGCACCCCCAGCGGAAACAAGAGCAAAGCAGAAGCAGAGCCCAGGGGGGTTCTCGGAATTTTTTCCCGGGGGAGACACGCGGCTCCTCTTTCCCTCCCTGCCCCCCGTTCCTGGCCGGCGAGGCATCCTTTGTTGGGGGGGGGCATTGTAAATAATAAATAAATAATTTTATGGTTGGGGGTCACCACAGGGCATTAGGAAGGTTGAGAAGCACTGGTTTAAAGGATGCTATCATTCTGGATAACATGGTACTGTGGTACAGCTTAGATACATCAGTAATCCTAATAATCAGGAAGGGGGAAAGCCTGCTGGTAAAGTAGAACCTTTGATAGCATTCAGTAGGAACATCCATTGCAGTTTGAGTGTGCTTCCCCATTCAGCCATGGAAACACACTGGGTAACCTTGAGTACATCACAAACTCTCAGCCCCCAGAAAATTCTGTATAGGTTTGCCTTAGGATAGCCATAAGCTGCAAACAACTTGAAGGCACACAACAACAACAACAACAACAACAACAACATGTTCCTCAGACAATGTGAAGCAACACTTTCAGGTAATCCTTACTCAGAGTTACCATCTTTTCCTAGATTTTAGTTTTCTTATAATAAAAAAATGTACTCAGCATTTTGATTGTGTTGTGCCTTTATTTCTAATTTTGTCTTAGGATTTTTTTGGGGAGGGGCTTGTCTTTCAGAAAACACTCCTGAAAATTAGAAGAAGATCCATGGAGGTTGTTGGAGGAAGAAGGGGAGAGGGAACAGGAACTGAACAGAAGCCATGATGGCCCTCCAGGGAAGCAGCAAATACTGAGCAACATAACTGCTGACCTATCTGTTTTGCCAAATATTTTTGATTGTGGATAATGGTATTACAATTGTAGGTTGGCGTTTCTTAAAAATAACAGCAATTATGAATGTACCATTCTGGTTTTTACTACATATATTGTTGAAGAGTGGTGTGGAAGAATCAAAATTCTAGGTCAGAAAGACTGGAATCAACTCTTAACTGGAAAAAAAATCATTTATTTCAAGGGGATGAGGCAGAAGCCAATCTTCAGCTAGCTGGGAATTACTTGATCATAATTTAGCATGTATTTGTAATTATGGATCTACTGAACATTTATAATTATAATTTCCCATTTGCTAATAATCTAATGGGGAGAGGGGTAGACTGCCAGGAATTTGAGGGTTGTGTTGGTCCCTATAGGACTCTGGAGGGCCACAGAATCCATGGTCATCCCCATGCTCCAACCCACTCCGAACTGTGTCAGAGGGGTTTGAAAATGCCTTTGGCCCAAAATGTTTAACATTACATCCAAACTTTCATACCTCACAGGACTTTTAAGACCACACAAGCCTAAAATGGATATAGACATGAAACTAAACTAAAAACTAAACTAAACTAAAAAAAAAAAAAAAAAGTTAAAATGTCCAGCAAATCCCTCTCCCCATATAGTTGGGAGGAGGAATATTTGAGCGACCCCTTCGTCAGGTACTAGGAGGGTGGCTATCCTGGAGGCAGCAGTAATTTGGAAGGGCAAAAATCTCCACCCCAAATTTGGAAAGTAGAAGCCCACAAAAATGACCTGTGGGGCTGTATGCAATAAATTTGCTGCCTATGGAACACAGAAGCTACCTGTCACCATATAGAATGGTCTCCAGATCAGAGGCAGGCAAAGTATGGCTCTTCAGATCTTAGCGGCTAGCAACTCTCTGCATTTCTTTAGAATTTACTAAACATATTCAATCTTGAGGTCAGCACTAATTATAAATTAAAGTATATTGGAATGGCGCACATATTTGGGGAGCTAATCCATAAAACATACCTGTAGAAATTAAAAGTACATCAGGAAATGCTGAGGAACCATCCTTGAAATGGAAATGAAGAAGAGGAATGAAAAACTACTGCCCTCACTTTGCCATCTGATGTTATCCAATATGTTTTAAAAAATGGAGGGGGGACCTCCTATAAAACTCTATTCAACATCAGCTTACTTTAGCAAGTGGTAGGTAAGCACTTGAAAGGATGCAAGATAAAAGGATGCCAGACAGAAGGGGTCATGTCTTATACAATATGATCTGTGTATGCAATCTGAGGGCTTTTCAGGTTTCCATTCCCTCGAGTAGACAGCAGAACAAAGCAAGTTTTGCCTACACTATTTCTCAGCCAGCTTTCTTATCTCTACAGCATTGTATCTCTGACTGCATAAATAGCTCCCCAGGGACCAATCCACAATGACAGCTCATCTGCTGGTTCACCTGCTGATAACAGCTGATGGAACAGGATAAAAAAAAATGAAGGTATCTGTTGTCCACCAGAGCAGTTTAAAACTGAAATGTCTCTGAACATCTTGAAGTAGCTTGTTCATCGCAAGCTTTGCATTATGAACAAAGCTTCTAATACATGTGTCCCTTCAAATCAAATTGCCATGTCTTTGCAAGCATGCCTGTCTTGGAGAATTAACATTATCTTGTTCAGGTGCATTCTTAGTCAGCCTCTTAGTATTCTGTAGTTGTAAATAGGTCTATTAGCAGTTACTTTTTATTGCACTGGGATGTCACTCTATTTGATCCTATAATTTCCACAAAGCAGACCCCTTGAAATTATTGAGATTTGCTGCCATATACACAGGGCAAAGATTTAAGTGAGTCAAATAATCCTACTGTACAAGGTGTATAATGGTAATATTTAAGTATTCTATTTTAGCTCCTACACAATCTTATTCTTTGATCATAAGATAATGCAGATTTGACTATGAACTACAGCACATGTTATCATGCTAAAGGGGAACTGCCATCAAAAAAAGCCTCCTCATGGTAAGTCACTGGTTTCTGGCCTCACTCTCTTTAAATACATTGATTACTTCTCTCATGTTGTTCTAACTCTTCAAAACCCCGTTCTACATTCACAGTACCCACGGCAGGAAACACAACACAAAGATACTTAGCTAGCAAAAGGACAAATTGTTATGGAGAAACAAACTGAGAAGCTATCTTCTCCAATAAACTTAGTTTGTAGAAGTTTATTGCAAATAAAGCTTAATAGTTTTTAAAATGCCATGATACTTTTTTGTTGTTGGTTTTGCTGCAACAGACTAATATAGCTACCCCTCCACCAATTATTTTTTTACTACTCTTATACAAAAGAAACTGACAGGCATTTCACTTCCCTTTTATAAGGAAAAGCATAGTTTGGTTTCCTAGAAATAAAGTAACAACTACTGCTGCTACCACCACCATTATCACGATCTGGCAAGACCTCTATGTTTGTTTTTCTATATGTACATTATATTTACAAGAAAATAGATTTTCAAAGAATAATACTATGAATTGTCAAGGACACCAATTTTTATTATGATGTAATTTAACTAACAAAATGTTCACATTGCTGAATACTTGAGTATATTGTTTGTGTATGCAGAAGCTTAACTATTTGATCTCACTTGAAATCTGGGCTGACATTAGTGAACTATCACAGTGAAAATCCATTGCAACACAACTTTTTTAGTAACTGTGAAAGTTGGAATTCTGTTCCAACCACAAAGTAACCAAACTCCTCCCCAATGCACATTTGTGTGCTGCAGGCCCCTAAGAGAGATTTCTGTTTTGATGGAGAGCCAAAGGGGGAACAGCAGAGACATGTCCAGCTGCTTTCCTTTAGGAAGCTGAGGAACACTAGAGGGTCACATTCACCTCCTGGGAAGCCTTGAAGGGCTACACACTCACACTATGCCCCCAGCAAAAATGGTCAAAATTTTTGCCCTTCTAGAGGCCATGGGAGCATTATGGGCATGCTTTCAGGGCCCCAAAGAAATCTTAGGCACACAGAAAGTCTGCTGTGATTGTGTGATTTTATTTCTCTTATCTTTTCAGAAAAATGTATTGCCATTGTACACTTGGAACCCTCAGTTTGAATTTATTATATGTTCATTTAATGTTATTCAGTAATGATTCTTAAAATTTAATGTTGTTCAGTAACGTCTGTTAAAATGGCATGCTGCTATTATTCAGAAAAACATCTCCAGACCTAACACAGGAGTGCACTTCTTCATCACCAAAATAAAAGCAGGAATACATCATCAGTAAAGAAGATGTTGATAAAGATAAGATACTGATTTGCATAAAATTTGCAATTTTTACATAAATGCAATAACACAGAAATCTCTCTAGATAAGATAGATAGATAGACAGACAGACAGATAGATAGATATTATAAATAAATACAAACTCAAGAATAATAGGAATAAATAAATAAAATAAATAAATAAGTGGAATAAATGAAATTACAATACATCTCATGATAAAGGAAGGCACAGTTACAGTGACATCTGTACTTCTGCTATTTGCTATCCAGGTGCCAAATGATGATGGACACAATCTTACGGCTTTTTATCTCCCAACAGACATGGACTGGACAGTCCTTCAACTAAAGGACATTTTGAAATAGAAGACCATTCTCTGACTGCTCTTTTAACAGATGATTGAACTTCAGAAATCAGGATATTTGGCTATCCCTGCTCCTTTCTATCCAAACTTCACCATTCTCAAGCTCCTCATTTATGCCATATTATCAATCTGTTTGGCCATATCTCCTTTACTAGAACACAAAAATTAGTTGTCCTATAAGATCTGGGAAGACCTCATACTATTCATTTCTTTGTTCTTTCCTTTATTTGCCAGTTATATAGTTTCAGTGTCATAACGACCATTTAACTACTTATATCACTCAGTAGCCTTGTTACATGTTACACTCAGAAAGCAGGCAGGTTCTTGGCTGCTGAAAACTTTGAGGGTTTCCTCTTAGCAGTAATGGGCAGCCTTGACTTGAAGACATTATACAGAGAGGCAAGGAGATGCTGCCAGAGTAGGGTATAATCGCTAGCTCTCTCATACTGGTTAATGTCAGCTAGCAGTGGAGGACCATATCAGATTAACTGATCAAGATAAGTAGAGAAGAAAGCTTGCCAGTCTACTACTCTTCTTTCTGGTGTGATTTTACAGCTTATCACTTCAGTGTTTCTTGGCTGCTAATTACCTAGAGGAAACCACCAGGAATCTGTTCAATCAGAACTTGGTTGCTTTCATGTGGCAACTGTATAGCCCAGCTCTTATAAATACTGGTAAGGAATTAAGGAATTTAGAAAAGATATTGAGTTTATCTACACAATAAGTATGTTACATTCTCAGTAAAAGCTATACAGAACAGTATAGAAAGCCTAAAAATGTTACGAAAGAATCATTTTATACTTAGGCTGCACAGAAATTTTTACAGCATCAAAACATTCCAGGAGAAAGGAAGATGTGAAAACATATGCTTATGAGAAACTACTGAGCCTATTATATTCTACCTTTGGCTTGGCTATGTCAGGAAGTTGGGAAGGATCCTACAGTTGCTTGGCTACTTTATTATTGGAACTTCTAGAGGCTGGAGGAGAACTTGCTTCTGCACAGCAGAACTTTCTTTGTCCAACCTTTTACGAGGTTCTATATTGCTTATCAGTGCAAAGCACTCCCTAAGCGGTTTACAATATGTTTGGCTAATTGCTCCCAACAAACTGGGTACTCATTTTACTGACCTCAAGAAGGATGGAAGGCTGAGTCAACCTCGAGCCACAATGTTGTGGCTGCAGTATTGGCATATAACCACTGCACCACTGTGCCACCAGGGCTTTATTGGTAGGTTTACCTTAATGTCACCATAAGTGAGAAATGACTTGAAGGCACACAACTACATCTGCCACTAATAGATCACAAAAGTTCATTTTTTAAAAATACTGAATTTAGGACCTTTTAATTTCAGCTTTCCCAGAGAGCAATAATTTAAGTCCTATAATCAGTAGCTACTTTGGAAAATGAGGCAATTATGCTTTTATGTCATTTGTCACAACACAGGAATGGTGGAAGGAATGATTACTGAATATCAGTAAAAGATGCTTTAAAAAATGAAAACTGCAAAGCATTGTTAATACCCAAGGGGCGATTTCTTCCAAAGCAGTTTCATCAAAAGAAGAGCCCATTATATTGTGAGAAATAAACAGCAATAGCATTAGCCTTTCTGAAAAGAGATTTGTAAATTGAGAACATAAGTCATTAATTTTCCTAGAGAGGATGTTTACAAATGAAGAGGATGTTAATGATGGTAAACAAGTAAGACACACAAAGAAGCATTAATTTAAAGACTGTCATGGAAATATGAGTGATCCTTTCTATATTTTAAAAAGAATGCACAGTGGAGCAAATTTAGCTGTACATTTTGCTTTTCAACTGAATAAAGTGTAAGAGCAAATGAAGAAAACAAGACCAGCATAGGAAAATTACTTCCAAAGAAGCAAAATAAAGAAACTGATTGGGGTTATGATTTATTATACTGGAATACACTGGATACATTCACACATAATACAAGTATAACTATGGTTTTCACTTCATAAAGATTTCTGAAGAGAGAAGGTACAATATGATTTTCAAAGCCACTGTTTGGGGCAAAAATGACAAATATCACTAGCAAAAGCTCTAGATGTAAACTAAGACAAAACATGCAGACACATACATCTTCCCAATTTAGTACAGGCATATCTCACTTAACAAAGTAGACATGGGCATGTCTTCTTTTAAAGAAAATTTGATATCAGAGGCATAAATAACATGGAATGAATGGGGCAGGTTCCTTCACCATGAAAAAAAGAAGAGCAATTCAACATGTTTTAGCCAACTTTTCATTCAGAGCTAATACTTTTTACATCTGAAATGAATCAACCAGGTCAGGTAAGCCTTGCATAAATAAAACAGAAATATTCAAAGCCTTCTAGAGACCCCTTGAAGGCTTTGTCCAACATGCATCCAGAGAGCATTATTTTTTTTTCACTGATCTCCACTTTCTTAGCATTTCCATTTTGGTTTATAAATATATGCTACTTAAAAAAAACTTGCAGGGCAGCTAGTGAGATAGACTAATCTGTTTTCCCCTTCTCTCTCTGTTTTGCTTTTCAGACAGGCTCAGACATTCTGGAGGCAGCTGATGTTAACCTTGCCTGTTGTAGCGAGGTGCACAGAGCCAGAGTAGAATTAAAGTAGAATTAAAATTAAAGTAGAATCATGCTCAAGCTTTATTGTTCTGCTTGCTACGTACATCTTGCTGCAGTCTGTCATTTTTGTTATTTTCACAGTTCATTTTGTATGGTGTTCATAATTTGTAACTTTAATAAAAGTTATAAAAACATAATAACTGCAATCACTATCCTGCCAATGTCAATTCTGCTAAAAACAAACAACAACAAAAAACCTTCCAGCTAGGCAGAGGACAAGGAAGAAAAGGGAAGCTTGGCAGATGTAAAAAGACTTTGTAAAAAGGAGCTTTTTTGTCAGAGGCTTTGTTAACTGAAGTATAACTGTAATTTATTAACTTGCCTCAGACACAAAAATGTAGCAATCTAACAAAATGGTTACCTACAGTTTTGGACTCCATTTGATACAATATTTTCTAAGCTTGGACTATCACCTCTTCCATTATAATTATTATCTAGAGTGCCTGCAAGAACTCAGAACAGTACATGAAATAAAACTGCAATATAGGTACTGTTCTTAGGCTTACAGGCAAAATATGTCAATAAATAAAAGACTTCTTTTCTGAAACACCAAAGATTAATTTGCCTAATGTAGTCTATTACTCATTATTTTGCTGTTGCTTCCTGTTACTTCTGGCTCCAACACTATCTTTGCTTTATATATCCTAAGACAAAGACAAGAAACTCTAAATGTTTATGAGAGTGTAGATCTGCAAGCATATCTGACCAGGAAGTGGAGGAGGGCTGCCTCTCTTTCCCTTGGCAACAGGTCCAGGCCGGCAAAAGACTTTCTTTAGTTCTTACTGGATTCCAATAGCTAGCTTGCACCTTTTCTAATCCTACAAGCTGTCAAATTGGCAGCATCACAAAACCTTTTACTCAAAGTAGCACAGATGGTGTCCACACTTAATCATCTATTAGTAAAATGAGCACTGAACACACATAACCATTGGGATGATGTATCGTAATGAGCATTTTGCCACCACTCTACACAAGAAGAACATTTTAAAAGAAAATGTTATAAATTCCATGTGATATTCTTAATTCCTAGTTGAAACTGGGAATCTCTGCTTTTACGACTTCTCCTAAGGTTTTTCATCCTCCCCATCTCATGCTTCCTACACATTCTCACCTTGTGACTGGGTTCTAGGTAAGAATCTTGCAATTTAGGTAAAGGATTATCTCTAAGTTATGACTAGGAAATCTCTAACTGGCTGACTTGCTGAATGATATATAATATCATTTCTTAACCATATAGACTATTATTGCCAGAATTATTCAATAACATTGCCCTTCAGTGGTTTAAAAGCAATCAACCTGTATATTCAACATGTGCTGATAAGCTGGAGTTAGAAAAAGTCCTCTGAAACATCCATACAGCTGTAACAACTGTTTTTCTAATCATTCACACGTGCCCTCCAGCATTTCACAAATAAAAACAGAGACATACAGGTAGATGTGTAAGAGGTATGGCTAAGCAACATGAGGGCATGACCAAGGGTGTGGCCAGTCAGCCTTGAGCATGGTTAAGAATAAAAGGAATCACTTGGGTTTCCTGTGGCATTTGCAGAAAAAATGAGACTGTTGAAGCACATGTACACCAACTCACGTTAGCAGCAACTGGTATGGAGAGGATGTCAGGTACTTGCAGTCATTACAATGGCATTTGCTCTAAGGGAATGTATTTTCTTTTCTCATCACCCAAAATTATTATTATTTGCATGTCAGTAAATACTGGTACCTGTATGCTTAATAAAATCTTCAGAGTGGACTGACTGAAATATGTCTTCAAAATAATTTCACTGAACGCAACACTGTATCTGCCATGTCATCATAACGTATCACAGTTAACTACAGTGGACCTCTCCTCATACTTCCACAACCAAAGTGACAATCAACTGCCTGAATGTTTTGCGCTGAACAGCAGAGATTCCCCTGACATTCACCTGTCATGTCTCTCAAAGGTTTCTACAAGAAATAACTACTGAAATACCTCCCAGAAGTATCCACACTATTCATTTAATTTTGATCTTCCCACTTCCTTGATTCTTCTTAGGAATATGTGCACCTTACCAACTGCTCAAATAGAAATCATGTAAAAGGCTTATGAGGACCTATGTTTCACCCCTCACCATCACCACACAGAATTTCAACCACAGTTTAATTTTTCAAGCCACCAATGGTACACCTATGTTCCAAGTAGTTTCATTAGCAATTACCTTGTTCTGTTTCCTTGCACTGTTCTCTGCTCCTACAGAGATGTCCTCATCCTGTCCACACACTTTGTTATGCACACTTTGTAAAATAACGTACCATCCAGGCATGTTATCTTATCCGTTTCACTCTGTTACTAGAACATGTTGGTCCTGCTAGTTTTCTCTTTCACAGAAAAGTTCTCAGGTCCTCCATCTGACACATCTATCATTTTCAAGGACAACTTGGCCTGAAACTCTATTCTAGTGAAGTCATCTTAGATGTTATTCTTCCACGTGCATTCTTAGCAGCCTTGTCTCTGACCAGCCACCTATAGGACAACTTAAATGTCCCTGACAGTCCCAGATTTGGCATGGAGAAGCTTTTGATGAACATATAACAAAAATTAGTAGATGACTATGCCAGTCTTTCAAGAGAACAGAGGTGGCACTCTCTCTTCTCCATCACTTACAGTGTCAAGCAAATTTAATCATATAAAAGTTCTTACACAAAGCTCTGGGTAATGAAAAATTATAATGGATCATATCTTGATTAGGAGTCCTCCTGTAAAGATGGTAAAAGACCTCATTTTCAAGTGTTTCATTAGCAGAGGGAGCATTGTGTCCAGCTATCTATTTTCTGGGAAAGTGTTCTTGTCTCCACAGCTAGGCAACAGAAGCTAACTTTATCTATTACAGATTTTCATCCAATCTGTGGATTAAATATGTAAATTAAGAAGGACTTAACATTTCTCTAAAAATAATTTTTAACCAAAATGCCAATAAAAAAAAAATTGTGCACTCTGTGTCTTTGGATTAATTTGCAGAATTACTGGGCAGCAGGCAATCCTTCTGTACACCTAATTCAATATAACAGATCACTGTATCCCTAAATCTGCTTCCTCAAAAAGAACATTATAAGAGCTTGAAGGCCAAATTCTGCCTATTTTGCTGGGTTTTGGTAATGCAAGCAACAGATTTGTACTCTTCCAGTCACCTACGCTGATAACATAGGCCAGCTATGAGAATGACAGGTTGCTAAAATGGCACAACTCTGCCAATAATCTGCATCCTAAGAGTGAATTTTCTCTATGTTGTCATTGCTGTTTGAATACACACTGGCCCATGCCTTTTGCCATGTGGCGTATATTAGAGCAATTCTAAAATTAATTTTGAACTAATGCATGCCAAATTTGTTGCATATTTCACTTTCCATCTATTTCTTCTTAGAGGTTACCAGTTCATACCAGCATACCTGGGAACTGATAAAATCAATGGAAAATGGAACACTGAATATTTTGGAGCCATGACTGAGTAGGAGAACACAGGGAGAAGCTCCTGGGATCAATCCCCAGCATCTCCAAGTAGGGCTAGGATCATACTTGAAAGCTTAGACAGCTGCTACCAGTAAGAAAGGACAATATTGGGACAGAAGGATGGTGACATACACACGCATAACTTGGGGAAGTATGAATGTATGACTTTTGAGGGAGGGAATGCTGTGCAATGAATTAGTCACTAGCTCTTCATGCAGTGTCCAATTCCACCAGCAATGTTCTAGCTCAGGGGTGCTATGGACAATCACTGTCTAGAGGAAAAGAGAAGAGAGCCTGTCAACCAGCACTAAGTTATACAAATATGTGAGGCTGAATAATTCAGAGTCATTGATTAAAGACTGAGTATCAAAGCATGAAGATCCAAGATAACACACTCATTTTTCTTCCTCTGGCTAAAGAAGTATAGTTGGTCACTGTCTGGACATTTTCTACCTTCTCCTTCCATGCAGTAATGTAATCACAGCAGTGATCCAGGGACTGAAAGCCACTTCTTGGGAGAAGAATAGCACAGAGTTGAATGAGTGGATGCAAAATCTCATGATTTTGTTTAATCAGCTTCCTTTTTTTCTATAACAGAGATCCATCCAGATTCTTTTTTGTACTGTAATACAATCGTTGTGCAATATGGTTTCTCATAACCAGTCTCACAATTCCTGATTATTTCTGTTGTTTTACCTTTTACCAGCCCACTATTTCATGTAAAGGCCAAAACCGTAAGCATGTCAAAGACCAGGACTTGAGAAGGGTGGGAAATGAAAGCCAAGGGTGTTGAGTCTCCCACTTCACCCGAGAATTAAAAGATTCAGCAATAATCTCCAGATTTCAGTGGTCACTAGTTGTCTTTAGTGATGAAACCAACAATGCAGTAGGTTATATTTTCCTGAAATTACAGAGTATAGAAGCAACTCTTCTATGACCTTTGTTCCTACAGTATATACCATGAAGAAAGATCCAGCAGCAGCTGCCATACAATGAGATGGTAAGAAATTATCCTGCAATTCATGATCATCTAAAACCTACATGACCTATCTAACTGGTGAGGAAACAGCTCTTCCTGGTAGAATTATTACTCCAGCTTGGCAAGCCATGCAGAATTTGAAACAAACTAAAATATGGTGGGCTTGACACTGTAGGTCTATTCTGTATTCCCGTATTTAGATTTTGGCTTTTCTAAGAATAGAGACTTGCTTGCATGTGCATGCATGCACGCACTAATTAGTTTCAGAAAGTGAGAAGAAAGATGCCAGGGGATTATGTCCTTGTCCCTGTGAAATCCTGTTTATGTTTATCCTTTGTTACCATTATGTCATTTCAGTTAATCCTCAACACCTTTACAACTTCAGGACATGTCTTTTAGTTCTCTGAGTGGTCTACATCAGTAACTGATGTTGGAAAATCAAGATCAGTTGTTTGCCTAATAGCCTAATTTCCCAAAATAAAGCTAATCACTTGAGACAGAAACTGCTTCTTCAACAAGCACCCATTTGGCAAATGCAGATTTCTTCTTGCTTATTGGAAATTGGAAATAAAGCTGTTTGGAAGAAGGAGAAAGATAACCAAATGGGATTGTTTCCTTCTTCCTGCAAAAGAAATCTATGTTTCATATCATTTCACTCAGAATGCTTTTGCTTTACAGTCTCTGCAGCTCAAAGGACTGATATTTGTAACATTTCAGAAGACAAGTAGTATCCATTTGCCTCCCTCACCAGTTAACAAATAACCAATCAATGCCTTTATTTATAACCCATCTTTACTCCAAGACTATAGGATAAAAAGCACATTTAACTAAAAGCATACCAAAAATTAAATAATAAGATTACAGTAGTATTAAATTGTCCATAGAATTAAAACCATTTAAAACATTAATGTAAAGGCATAGAATAAAAGTAGTACAGTCCACTAAAATAGGAAGTCCTTTACTATATATGTAAAAGAGTCAGTTGACAAATGCCTGATGGAATAGAAAGGTCATCACTTGCAAAAGAAGAGACAATAAGGAGAAATATCCATCCTAACTTCTTAGGAAGGGAGTTCCAGAGTCTGGGAATGGCCACGGAGAACACCAAACATACCAGTGAAAGCAGTGGGTAGGGATGGAAAGAATATTTGAATTATTCAAAAAATAGTAAACACACACACACACACACACTTTTTTTGAGTGTCAAGAAACTCTCACAAGAAGAATCCTGGTCTGATGAGAATAAGATCTTCATAGTTAAGACCTAATTCTATGCCACATCCATGTATAGCTGATGAAATGCCTCTTTATGTTCTCATTTTGCAAGTGGTTAGAACTGTGACAGAGAGAAACCAAATTGTCACCATAATGGCTCCTCAGCTTTGGAAAGATAAGAGGAAATACCAGTCTTCTTTGGCTGACTGTAATATATGCAACATTTTTTTTAAAAAAATATTTGAGTGGACATTTCCTTGATTTACTAGTTTTGAGGTTTTCATAAGCATTGTTTGCTCTTTCATTTTATGATTTTCCTGTTGTGTTTTTAAAATATTTTTATTGCGTGATTTTCAAAGAATGTGGCCAAGATCCTGCATCAGTCATAAATCTTCATGTGAAGAGCTATGCACTGATTGTGTTGCACAACCCCTTTGCCAAAAAGCAACTTTGTACAACTGAATGCACACTCAAATGTTCAACCAAATGGAGTCTAATATGCAGGTACATCCCATACATATACATATCAATGTGCACAGTACACACAGCTCCAATTCTGTAATCTTGAATTGAATGTGGACATTCCACATCAGACCAAAATGTCCAGTCACTTCTGCAGATGAACTTACACACGCATAAGATAGCAACAGAATTCCAGTCTGAGTCTAACATTTGTTTTAAGAATATAGTTGGCCCTTCATATCCACAGATTCTGTATCCACAGATTTAGCCAACCATGGCTTGAAAATATTCCAAAAAGAGAAGAAGTAAAAGGAAAGGAGGAGGAGGAGGAGGAGAAAATCCAAAAAGCAAACTTTGATTTTGCCATTTTATATAATTTTTGCCATTTTAACTACATCACTGTATATAATAGGACTTGACCACCCATGAATGTTGGTATCCACAAGGATTCCTGTAACCAAACCCTAGCAGATGCCAAAGGCCCACTGTACTGGGCATCTAACCTTACCAAACAAACACCTTCTAACAAGCATCAGCAGATGGAACTCCATTAAGAATGAAAGCCTTGAATGACAAGGATACATCATTGGAGGAGTTAAAATGTTTTAAAATGGTTTTAAAAGCTTTATGACAAGGTAGCATTTGCACTTACTGGTTACTTGAAGCAATTGAAAATGATTTACAGTATTTCTCTGCACGGAAGCTACTATGAAGCAAAGCACTTTAACATGATGTTATAAAGAGGGTGTGAACATCTAGGTGCTCTAAAAGGGAGAGAATGGGCATGCTATCTCAGAGGGCTACATGGTATGCAGACTATGGAGCACTTCTCTGACCTACAGAGGGTAAATTTTATATCTCTTTTAGAAAAGATTTTTGCATCTTCTTCCTACTCTTTTCTTGTGTATTTCTAAGGAAATGTTTCACCATAAATATGTTTAATTTGCCACCTAACTACTTAATTATTAAAATGTAAGATGTATCTGATGAAATGGACAGCATCCACAATGCTGTGCCCTAATAATAGTTTCCACAGTGCAGCAAGACATTTTATTGGTTTGATATTCATTGGCTCCTCAAGGTATCATACTGTCGGCGGCTGGGCGGGGCCGGGCAGGCTAGGGCCAAGCTCGGGACGAGGCTGGTGCCTCAGACGCCTCAGTCAGCGGTTTAGCAGCCAACTTAAGTAGTCCAGCAAACAAACTAAGGCAAGCCTTGCTTCAGGCAGCAAACAGGAACAAAAGAGAGGGTTTCCTCACCCAGGCAACGAAGAGTTAAGCTGACTGGCAGGGTGTCTGGCCAGGGTCTCGGCAGGAACGCGGCAGGCACACAGCAGGAACACAGCAGGAATTCGGCAGCACGGACGGGCAACGCACGGAGAGCCGTTGGTTGTTGCTCCGTGCTGAACTCAGCTCCCTCTGGACCTTAAGTAGGGGCCTGGAGCCAGCGCCGGCCAATCCCGGAGTTGCCGCGCAGCTGGGAGCCCTCAGCCGGGCTCACAGCTGTGTGTCCTCAGCCAGCTGCGAGCCCTCAGCCTGCAGCCGACGCTCCAGCAGCCGGCGGGAGCGGCAGGCCACCTCCTTGGCTTGCCGCCACTGCAGGAACATGGGAGGGAGGCCGACGGGTTCCTCCGGATCAGGCCCGCGGGTGGGCAGCGGCCCAGAGTGGCGGCTGGGCCCCGCCCACCCCGGGCGCATGCCCGGTCGGCCTCCCCCGGTGCCGGCGGCTTCAGCGTCATCCGGGCGACTCCCTTCCGCGGCGATGGCTCCGTCGGCGTCCTCGGCAGCGGCGACAGCCTCCTCAGTGAGTTCCGCGGCAGCAGCAGGCCAGGCGAGGTCCGGGCAGCCTCCCGTGGTGGTAGAGGCCTCCCTGGCCTCGTCCTCGGCAATGGCAGTTGAAATGGCCCCGGAACGGCCGTCCGTGGCGGCGGGAGGGTCCGCGGCCTCCTCCGCGGCGGCGGTGACCTCGACGGCGTCCGGGCAGCCGTTCCCAATGCCGGAGGCCTCCTCCACGACTCGCGAGGAGACCGGGTCGTCCTCGCCCTCGGAAGCCTCCTCCGCGGCGGCCTCTGCGGCTCCGGAGGGGCCGGCCAGGCCGGAGCCCCCGACACATACAATATCATGGGATATCTAACCACTTAATGGCCAATGTACACTTTTATATTCAACAACTCGCTATTCAGAGTTAGGGTTATTAAAAGATTAAAATTAATTATTTAATTAATAAAATTACTAGTGGGAAAGTTACATTGGCTACTCAGTTATGCATGTGTAACTAAGGAGTATCTCCTGGCCTGACCCTCCCAAACTTATTTTACCAGACAGTCCCCGGGTCAAGCGAAGGTGGCCTGCTCAGCAGATGATCAGGGTGCAAGTAGGATGATGTTTCCATATCCCCTCTTGCCAGCCTTTTTCTGATTATTCTGCATCTTAATCATCAGCAGAGTGGATCTCCTTTCCTGATCCAGCAATAAAGTAGTTCAAGATGGCATTCATGACTGTGGCAACAGTGCCACCATTGTGACTATATAGGGGTCATGCATATTGATCAGTTACAGATTTGTGACTCAAGCTTACACATTTGTAACTGTAATACTGAATTCTAGCCACCATCTTTTTTGGGATGATGGTGAGAATATCTGTATTCTTACATTTCCAACAGCAACCTTATTCAATTTTGCACTCATCAGATATTTTGCACAATTCTGAGTATCTCTGAACACTGACTAT
Source organism: Ctenosaura bakeri (assembly GCA_948474755.1). Lineage (NCBI taxonomy): Eukaryota > Metazoa > Chordata > Lepidosauria > Squamata > Iguanidae > Ctenosaura > Ctenosaura bakeri. The sequence goes on from CAOLHI010000329.1 coordinate 797,785, forward strand.
GTCGGCTGTAGTTGAAGTTTAAAACCTCTAGAGGGCATCAGATTGGGCAGCAACCTATTCCGGCATGGAGGACACCACATGAGGCCAGAGCAATCCTACACGGGTGGTAGGGTGATGATTTAGGAAGACTCTTGATTCTTGATTGATTTCCATAGAACAGGTAGTGTCATTTCCCAGGTTCTGCCAGTTCACTGTAGCCAGAACAGCAGCTTCCTTTTCCTTATTTTCCTTTTAATTCTCTTCCATGTATTAATTCAATACAATTTACCTTATTCATTTAATTAATTGATTGATTGATTAATTCTCTATCATTTTATTTTCCATTTTCCAATACAAAGAGAGCCCTTGGTATGTCAGGGGAACAAAAAGGCACCGGATCCTGCCACTGGTGTCCTGGAAGGGACGAGGACCCATTCAGCCGGTAGGATTTGTGTCTGCTGGTAAAGCAGTACTTCTGCCCCACCCAGTAACTTCTCAGATGGCCTTCAGAAGGAGCTTGCAATGTTTTGGCAGCAAATAAGAAGAACAGCATGCTAGTATGAACCAGACATCCTCAGAAAGAAAGTAAGATGACTTTTAAAAAAATGGAAGAGGTATCAGTAAAGATGATTTATGTGAGTTATAAAATACACCTTCTGTGAGTTTGATTATGCAGTCTATGCTCCTTTTTACAGAGCCCATAAAGAAAGTCAGAAAATTCACAGGTCTGAGTATTGATCAGGTTTGAGAGGATGCTGATCACACTTGAGGACTTTTTTAATTAGAATATCCTATGTGATGCAACTACACTTTGCATTGTTTTTCAGCTTCCTGCCTCTGCCCATTGAAGATAATTGATGAAATGTAAGTAAAGAATAATAAATCTGTGCTCTCTCCAGATGAGCAGGACTGCAAGCGAGGGAGATGTAGTCCAACACATCTGGATGACACCAAGTTGGGGAAGGCTGACTTCAAGAAACAGACCTCACCTCCTACAGACACAAATATATAACTGTATGAGACGCAGCATGATACAGTGGTTTGAGTATTGGACTATGACTCTAGAAACTACAGTTTGATTTCCTGCTCAGCCATGGAACTCCACTTGGTGACCTTGGGCATGTCACACACTCTGAGCCCCAGAAAACCCCCATGACAGGTTCACCCTAGGATCGCCATAAATCAGAAATAACTTGAAGACACACAACAACAACAACAACAACAACAACAACAACAACAACAACAACACATTTCTAGTTCCATGAGAATAAGAACTATCTTTGTACATTAGCCAAGATTTTGGTCCTGATTGTCTGTAAACCTCATCCTTTGGACAGCACTTATAATGAGAAAAAGCAACGTCAATCACTTCTGAGAATAAAGAATACATTTAGCATTAGCCTAATATGGTCTGTACCCTCAAACAGAACCTCACGAGAGTAATGCTAGCACACTCATCGTTACAGCTAACCAGAACAGGGCAGCAGAATTTGGAAGAGATGTAGGAGACAAATTATCAGGGGTTTTTTTTTGACACAACAAATACAAACTATTTTGTCCATGTTTAGAAATGTGTAACATTTGATTTTGTTTCTTAATCTCAAATGCCACAGTGCTATGATGAGAACCAGAAAGAGTTTTTGTACCAATTTTGAATCAAGGCTATTACCAAGCAGAACCCCTGAAGATCTGCCCAACTTCACCCAATATCTGTTTTCCTGACATATTATCATTGTGCTATTCTACCACAGGGAACCAGAGAACCACAAGCCGTATTCGCTCATTACTCCAATTTTTTTCTTTGCATGGGCATCAGAGTGCGAAACCCCGCTTGCTACCATAGTCACTTTGCTCTCATCATATTCTACATTAGCCCATGATTTTCTATATGAGCTGTTGCTTTTCTAACTTTCTATATGAATAAGAATGGGCAGCACGGACATCACAGCCTGCCATGTATCTCCCCATTTTGTGCACGCAAACATAGGCACACATTGCTGCTGAACTTTCACTTTAGAACAAGTCGTAGAGAAGCAGACATCTTGGTTTTAAGTGAAAGCAAGTTCCTCAAACCCTGCTGGAAGCACAATTTGACACTTAAAAAAGATACATTCTCTTTGGTACCACACCACCACAATTTGGTGGAACAGCATTGACCAGCGTTAGATAAGTCCCCTGGTAATTTCAACAGAGATATGTACCTTCTCTATTCCTGAATAAAACGCACATTCTTCCATGGACTCTATTTCTTTACCTAGCACTTGAACAAAAAGTAACACCATTGATTCATAAACTATAAAGATGGGATACAACAAATATTCCTTCCTTCCCTTCATCTGATACAGCAGTGAGGCTGAAAACCTCTGCTTATGCTTTTTATTAATCACAGCTAAACACTATGCAAGAACCCTAAAGGGTTAAAGTTAACTCTGGTTTAAAGTTGGTTTCTTCCAACAAGTCATAGGTAAGATTAAACACAGTTTGTTGGTTTTAGATGACATGACAAATTGTGCTTCAATCTAAAATGGAATTTTAAAAAAAATCAGAATTCCTCCTCAAAATTGTGCTGAAGTAGAAGTAGAGAGTATATGAACCTATGACTTGCCTGGACTGTTGTTGTTGTTGTTGTTGTTTTAAAAAAAATCAGTTCATGTCCAGTTTGAAAGTTTAACATATTAATAACACTTCTTCCAGTTCTCTGTAGATATCTTATCAAAACACTGTGGCATTTGATGTGGAGGGAAAAAAATCAAATGTTACTCAATTCCAAGCACTGACAAAATAGTTTGCAGTTGTTATATCAAAAAGTTGATAATTAGTCTCCTATTTCATTTCCAGATTTTGCTTCCTTATTCTGGTTAGCTATAGGATAGATGTTCTAGCATTACTCTGAGGAGGTTATATTTGAGACTACAGGTCATATTTGGCTGATGCCAAACTTATTCTATACTCCTTAACATCTTGTATTCCAATGCTTATTAAGCTTTAGGCATGCAACTCTCAGAAGTCAGCAAGGCTTATTAATATTCCCTCACCCATCCCAGGACCTACTGTGTAATAGAGAGCACAGAATAAGAAGCAGTTACAACACATTAGAAAACAGTGTGGAGGATGCTATACTGACAGCTCATACCTTTTAAAGAACATTTAAAATTTACTGCTACCTCTAGAGGAAGTAGGCCTTCCTACATTACCCCTTATTTAAATTTCTGATTACCTCCTAATAACTCTTGCTAAATAATGAAAAACAAGCTGTAACAACATGGTGAAGAGGAGATGTAGGGACAAAGAGGAGACAAGTATAATTAACTAAGCAAGAAACATTCTTCCTTTCTAGGATATCTGCCAATTAATCACTACCAGAGGACATCTATTGTCAAAAGATCATCAGTTCAGCTTCTCCAAAGGGAAATCCCTCCATCTGAGGATGAGGAGCTCTTTCAAGGTGAAACTCCTGCTAAAATTTCATGCTAATGGGACACTGACAATCAAATTAGACATTAATAACAGAAACAGAGGGAAACTATTAGTGGAAATGTCAGCCTTCTTAGACAATATCTCTGACATTAGGATTGCTGTATGTCAAATATAAATCAAAGAAAGGTTAGAACAAGAGGTCACAGAATGAGAACTCATAATGAAATCTGACAAACTCAAAATGAGGACTGTGGGATGTTCTCATTACAACATTCAAGAAATGCTCAGGCCCCAGAAGGTGACACCAGGCTGCTGGGCTCCCCTTTAAAATAAATAGCTGCACCAGAACTGACAAGAACATTGGGTGCAACACATTAGATTCCTTGCTCAGCCTCTGTTTTCCTTTCCTTACATTGTATGCAGAGAAACTAAAATGGTGGTCATCTTTTAAGCAAATAGACAACAAGAGTATTGGCTCAAGAGAAACAGTAAGAGAGATACTAATACTGATAGTAAGAACTGGCCTTGGTAGGGGATAAGGAAGGCACTTCAGATATTCAGGGAAGATAGAGTAGTCAAGAGGACAGGAATGGAAAGAAAGAAATGGAAGGGTTAGGGCAGGGATAGGCAACATGCCAAGGTTTAAAAGCCATTCTTCCCCAGAACCTACAACAGAAGTAGCTGCATTATGTTGCTAATGTTGACCCTTTAGGTGGTGTGGCAGCAGTTTTCCCTTTAAACATACTCCTGTCCTTTCAATAATGCATATTTTCAATGGGTGCCTTGTTCAGAAGTTGACTCATGCTTGTAGGAGGCTTCATAGAGTAGAAGTCTATAAATTAAATTAAACAACTGCATGCTTTGTTTTGGAGGGGAAAAGTAAACATGTTGGTTTTTTCCCAGCATACCCTCAAATTTTGTCGGCACACGTAGCTGTGGCAGCATGGGATTACTGAAGAGGTACAAAAACGGACTGGTCAAGTGTGGCCCAAAGCAAGTGTGATGAAGTTGCTTTGGAATGCAAGTGCAATTTGATCGCAGGGTGCTAGAAAACACAAGTAGTACTTTAACGGTGAATCCCAACACAGTAGTGTGTGTAGGAGGGGCTTAGGTATGAAAAGAAATAAAGCAAAGATGTCATTTGAAAGAAAGCTTTCAGTGAGATCTTGGACACAGAGGGTGGCTGGGTTTTTAAGCAGCTGAGGAAAAGACAGAGAGCACTGGTGTCTAAAGCTGGGAGTTATTGGCACAGACTGTCAAAGTGTGAACTGGTTAATGTAACAACACTGTACTGTATATGGACCTTAACAAGAAACATTTGTAATGTTACCACAATAAAAGATACAGTCACATGGATCACATGTACACACATTGAACTTTGCATCTATTAACTCAATAGAAAAAGCATGCCCTTTTGCAATCTCAGGGCAGAACACAAAGGGCATTTCCGCACTAGACTGTTATAATGCTATTATTCCACTTTCAACTTCCTATGGAATCCTGGGCTTTGCAGGTTAGGGAAGGGCCTACCCCCAGGATTCCATAGGATGTTGAAAATGGAATAATAGCACTATAGCAGTTGAGTGTGGAAATGGCCACAGTCGACAGCTTTTATTCCGCCGACAACCCTACAAACTAAATTATGCTAAGAAATACTGATAGTTTCAAGGACAACTAGAAAACTTTGCAACTAAGTAGATCTTTCCTGTAAATCTGCTTCCCCTCATCTAAGTCTCAGAACATATCCATACTGCACAATCACAGCAAGGAATATATCCATACCATTCAGTAACAGCACTTTGATATCACTTTAACTCTCATGGCTCCATCCTGTGGAATCCTGAGATTTGTAGCTCCATGAGGCTCTTGGAATTATTTGCAGAGCAACTCTAACGCTATAGTTTAGAGCAGTTGTGTAGGAATATGGGGGGCAGGGGGGCAATTTGCCTTGAGCAGCAATGTCTTTTGGGCGTCCCGGCTTGTAGCCACACACACCCCGCACCCTGGCCATGCTCTTATATGCCCCAGCCACGCGCACGATGGCCACACTCCTTGTGCTGTAGACCCGCTACCTCTTGCCCCAACACACACACTCCAAGCTCCGCTACTGGTTCAGAGGATGCATTACTCAGTTTTAAATTTCTCACCAAACTACAAATCTCAGAATGAAACCATGGCAGTTGAAGTGATATCAAACAACTATAATTGTGTAGTAGGGATATCCCTTCAGTAGCTAATCATTGCACCAGCCTTTTCTCTTTATCAAACCACAAATGTAGGACAAGCCCAGGAGTGATCCCACTTCTTCATTGTGTGTAGATCTTAAATCCAGAGTGTGTACATCCAGAGACTTCTGTCATCTGGATTCTTGTATGCAGCTTAGCTATGAAAGCAATAGAACATACTTTAAAAACCAATTTTAAGTATGCACACCACAAAATTTGATATCCATCTAGGTTGTATTTGCCTCAGACTATTAAATCACTTCTACACCAAACCTGGAATGTGGAGAGTAAATACTCATTAAAATCACCTCAGTAAAAGAAGTAGTTCGTGTTTGAGTGGCAAAAATGCATGCAACACTGGAAGAGCTATGATAGCCTAGGGCTACCGGTACCATTGAACTGATTAAGCATTTGCACTGGCATTGATAAGACAGAGTAAGGAGGATTGCTGAGCACATCTAAATAAAGGATGGCTTTAATAAACCACAGGAAAGAAGGATTTTTTTTATCTATTTATTTTTGAATTTCCTTATTTCCTTTTTTTTTTTTTAACATTCACACCCAAAATTTAAACTGAACCTTAAAAAAGCAAAGGAAACCAGAAGTTTTAAGAAACTTCTCATTCCCCATGGAATTTGAACTGGATAATAAAATAACTATAAAAATTCTCATTACTTAGCGAAAGATTAATGATTATCAGCTAGCCATACCGTTACACACAAATAGCAGTCAGTTACCAAAAACAGCCATCAATATTCAACATCAGAAGGGAGGGAAGAATCTCAGAACTCAAGAGAAAACCCAAAATACTGCAGAACTAGTTTATGTAATAGTACCTATAAAATCTTATGTGCATGTTTTGTCTATACTAAAATCATTAGTAGAACCTATACTATACTACAATTATTTAAATATCTATACTACAATTATCAAAACAATAATTACAATTATGGAGAGGTTATTATGCTGGTTTGAAGATTCAGGGACCTGTACTTCAAAAAAGTATGTTTTCATAGCTCTTTATCTATACATCTTAGGCCATTACTGCACTATACCATTATAGTGCTATAATTCTACTTTCAACATCCTATCGAATTCCACTTGTGACATCCTATGGAACCCTGGAGTTCACATTTAGAATTCTCAGCCAGAGAGCTCTTTGGCCTCAGTAAACTACAAATCCCAGAATTCCACAGGATATTGAAAGTGGAATAATAGCACTATAACAGTATAGTGTGGAAACAGCCTTAGATTCAGCTTCAGTAGTTTCACCTGTCATAAATGGAAGATCTAGAGATGGTTTTGAAATAAAACTCCCAGTATCATTAATGTCTTTATACAAATCCATGACATTATCATGCTTGGAATCTTGTGCATGATTCTGTTCACTGCCTTTCAATAAGGATATTATAGAGGTGGGAAAACATGCCAAAAGGGGCAACTAAAATTATAAAAGGCTGAAAAATTTAATCTATGATTGAACTGTAGTCATAATAGTTAGGAGGAGTGGCTGGATTTTTCCCAAAGGGAATACATCACTGCGATATAACTCTGTGCAACGCAATGTATTTTGTGACTGGCTATTAACCATTATATTTACAAAGGACCTGCTCTGAATCAAGATGACAGCTGCTAGCATTTTAGAAGTGAATTTTTGGCTTGTTTGTGGTTAAATTTCCAGTGGGAACAGAATGTTGGGTCAGATGTCTTTGAGCTGATATAGCAAGACTCTCTTGTGTTCTTAAAAGTGCCCATCCCACAGACCCAGGACTATGTGATACCACATCTTGTAGCAACAGTTCTTTTTTCTTCTGCTTCTTGCTTTTAATCAAGGTTTTACTAGTTTAATGCAGGTCGAAGAATCAATATTAAAACAGAATTAGGTCTGCTCACATAATCCTGTGATCTGAATGAGAGAAATGAGTCTTTATGAGAGTTTCAATGAGCATTTTCTAAATCATTTGTACAGCCTCTTTCTTTTTCCCATTCTGTGCAAAAACATCCACCCAGAGAAGACTGATACATCATAGCAGTCTTCTATGTGGATACTTGATAAGAATGCACATATGACTTTGTTTCAATCACTTGGCAGACATGTTTTAAGTCTCTCCAGGCCAAACTTTCATTGCTATGTAAACCAGCAGGCAATCCTATCAGAATTCCAGCTATTACTGTTAAGAAAAAGCTGGGCTGGTTGCTGGTGGCTGGCTAGGATAAAGAGTTTTCTTCATGAAGCAAATACATCCACACAAATGCACTGTGTATCTTAGCCAAACAACTAACCTGAAGCTTCAGTACTGATAACAGGGACCACACACAAATTAAAGGAAATCTCCAGCTGAATTCTGTATTTGTAGTACTCCTTTCATTAGGCATGAGAGGTATAGATCAAAACATACAGATAATTGTGAATTCTACCAATGCAAAATTCATACCAAGAACACATAAAGATGGTTTGCTCTCCATGTGGTCATTGATCGACTTTCAAAGACTGCTGACTTAATAAACTCAGCTACTTCACCAGCTACGCAAGAAGCAGTGCTTATTATATCCTTCTCTCACTGTTACTTAGCATGGAGGACGAAACAACGGAGATACATGAAAACTCTGTGTAATAATTACCTGTCACCAGCCCTCATTAACATCTACAGTTTCATATATGAAGTCAAGTCATTCATTTCTGAAGTCTGAGTGTCCTTTAGTTGGATAAGCCATTCCTTTGATTGAGGCCAGCAGGTCTCGGCTTTTAGATCCTCTCACAATCTGGAAACTCACTGAAATTATTACAGCTTCCCAAGATAGAGCAGTAAGGAAATTGAAGAAAGCTTCTGCAATTTTCTTGAAAATTAACTAGCAAAGAATTGGTCTCATCTTCTCCCTACCCTGACCCTTCCTTCTTTAATTTTTTTTTTTTTGTTAATTCACAGCACCCAATAGGCTGACAACTTACTGAAAGTGATTCTTCATCTGGAAACCACTTATTACTTACTGTGTACCGTCTCTATTACATCGATACTGACATTTAACACTCAATAAACCTGCAGTCCCTCTGTGGTGTTCTTCCTGACAGTTAAACCAAGCTCTTTCTTTTTCTTTTAATACCTGTCAAGGTTTTTCAAGGAACAGGAATAGAATTTGGTATCTAGGGCCTCATTATCATACAAGACACTTCTATGCACATCTTCCCATTGGCAAAATGAACTCAGGGTGAAAACTGATGCCCCCTCCCACATGAAATCTTGCTGTGAGAAAGAAGCTATGGAATGGGGGCTTGTTAAAAGACTCCAGGCAGAATTAAGGGGAGAATGGACTTATATACTACATTCTAGTGTACATCATCTTCTGTCTATCTTCATTCCACACTTACTAGATAGGAAGATAATTTATATACCTAGGGAATGCCTCCAGAAGGGGGGAAAAAGTCTCAGGAAGTATTGAGAGTTTCCATCATTTTTAAATTTGACTGTACTTGCTGAACTACAAGTTGTATCTAGTCTCTTTCTTGAAGTATGCCAGGGCTCTCTCCCACCTTCCTTCCTTGCAACCTTCCCCTTCTCCTTGACATTTGATCACGTGCCACATCCTGTCTTATAAAACATTTCAGAAACAGATTTTCATCCATTTCTACTACACTGGCTATTTTTTTAAAAAATTATCAACTTCTTCTATATCAATTTTTTGTAAAAAAAAATATTATTCAGGAGTTATAGTCAGCATCTTGAAGAGCTTTAGCAACATTCAACTAGTTAAACATGAGGATCACTTAGGCCATTTCTGCACTATATTGTTATAGTTCTATTATTTCATTTTCAACATCCTATGGATTCCTGAGGTCTGCAGTTTAGGGAGGTATATTTAGAATTCTCAGCCAGAGAGCAATTTGGCCTCAGTAAACTACAAACCCCAAGATTCCACAGGATGATGAAAGTGGAATAATAGCACTATAACAGTGCATTTTGGAAATGACCTTAGTTTTAGTGCTAACACTCCTCTTTCCCTTGCTTGATCTCTGCTGAATTGTCCTGGAAACAATGGCCATGTTTACCAGCAATCGCCATCTTAGCTAGTTTTGGTATGGTACAAACATACAGCAAATACAGATACATTTCATTTCAGAAAATATTGGGTTAATTTAAACTGACCTGGGGAGTAGGAATGCAAAGTCCTTGAAAAGTCCAGGAGCTCCCAGGAAAATATTTTGAGACTGAAGTGAACATAACACGAAACTCCAAAAATAAAATCAGAAACTACAGGCGCAAAACCCAGGACTTCCACAGCAATTTTTAATCCACCTAGGGGAAACCTTATTCTGATTTATAATTACAAATCAGGTAGCAACAAAAGTAAGGAGGTTGAGCAAATGGAAATAAAGAAGCTAAAGGATACCAATCAGTTCTACGGTTTTTGCGCAGTTTTGGCTCAGGTAGTGTGCTGATTGACGCAGCGTGGCATAATAGTTTGAGCACTGGATTATGATTCTGAAGACTGGGGTACAAGTCCCCACTAGGCCATGGAAACCCACTGGGTGAGCTTGAGCAAGTCGCACTTTCTCAGCATCAGAGGAAGGCAAAGGCAAAACCCCCTCTTAACAAATCTTGCCAAGAAAACTCCCAGATAGGTTTGCCTTAGAGGTCCCATAAGTTGGAAATGTCTTGAAGACACACAAAAACAACAACACGTTAAGAAAGCAAATGAACAAGAAAAAGATGAAAATAATTTCACTATAGAGGCTATCTCTGGGACAATTTATAATGTTCTGTTATCAGACAAGACTAGTTAAACCACTGAGGAATTCCAGTGAGCGTATAAACGCCAAAGTAATGGGCTTTGGAAAAAGAATTCCAAATTTTGGAATTAAAAAAAAATGATTGTGCTTTTAATGCATTGAAGCACGTTAGTCTCTGAATGGAAATGTTTGATTATTTAAAGAAAAATTAAACTGATGACAATAGGTTTTAAACTTGCTTAAGGTCTGGTTTGTTGTTTACTGTTACATGAGAAGTGTAAGTGAAAATTACTAGATGGTTTTAGTTCGTTGCTGTTTTAGTCTACTTAAAGTCTTTATAATACATGGTTTTACTAGCGATAGTGAAGTTTTACTAAAAATTTCTTGAAGTTTAATGAATTTCTTATTTTGATTATTGTTTGCTTATTATTTGTCTTAACAATAGGATGTTAATATTTATGACATAAGTAGAATATAAGTAGCATAAGTAACCATAAGTAATTCTTCACTAACTAGGTAATTTACTGGGCATATAAATAAGGTTATAACTACTGATAAGATTATAATTATTATCAGTAAGAATTGGCTTTGGTTTTAATTAATGATTTAATTAATGATTTTATAGTTAGTGTGACCGCTTATTTAGTGTAAGCTGTTTGCAACAAGGTCTGGAAGCAACTTTTTAATTATTTCTATTTTCTCTCTTTTTGTTAGTTGGTTATAGTTTAGTTAGTTTAATTAGACATTTATAGTGTTCTTTTATATATATATTGTTCATGTATATCGTTCTGTTTTGTTTCTATTGTGTATTGATCTTGTTTTGTAGATTATTCTTTGCATTATTTTGCAGTGCTGTTGTTGTATTCTTTTTGTTTTTTGTCTATTAAATATAATTTTAAACTTCAAAACAATGGGCCCTGAATGTGGGACATCCAATTGAATTAGAAGCTTGGGAGAATGCATGGAAACCTGATATAAAATTTACATCAAACTTAAATTTAAGAGAAAATTTTTATAAAATGCCTCATAGATGGTATATGACCCCAGAAAGATTACAAAATATAACTAAAAATGGGAATGTGATGCGTTGGAAATGTGATAAAAAGGTTGGGTCCTTTTTTCATATATGATGGACTTGTAGGAGGGCAAAAATTTTTTGGAAGGGGATACATGATGCAATTCAAAGAATTTGTAAAGTGAATTTTGAAATGATGCCGGAATTTTATTTGTTGAATATGTTAGGGCAACAAAGGGAGATAAGAAGTCACTAGAAGATAATGTTATATCTGATAACAGCAGCAAGGTTAACATATGTTCAACATTGGGGAAAAAGAAAGACATTGATTTAGAAGAGTGGAAATTAAAGGTTCTGGATATGGTAGAGACAGAAACATTAGCATTTTCTTTGAAAAAACAAACCTATTCAAAACTTTGAAAGGGAATGGAAAAAAGTTTTGGATTGGATAAAAACATAAATGGACAAAAAAATTAAGAAAGAAATGAATCTAATCATTCTTCTCTTTTGTAAATGTAAACAAAACAGATTAAAGTTGCCTCTGAGTGAACTGATCTGTGTCTGAAATCTTGAAGTGACTTGTTCATAGTCCTTGTGAAAGCTATGGTTCTGTCACATCTGTAACTTCATAAAGAGGGCCAAATATGCCAGCTTTATAAAGCTTATAACACTTCCTTTGTTTCACTACATAATCTTTCTACACAAGCCATGAGAGCACCAGCAAGCATCAAACCTTAGCCCACTGGCCTAACTTGTGTTGAGAAAGAGATTTAATTTCTAGACCGAGAAAATTTTTGCACCAAATTACTTCAAGACTTTCAGTTTTAAGCAACTGTTTTATGAAATTTGACCTTCAGTCCATTAGGTATGTAAAGAGGTGGACTCACCCCGTGGGATTTTTATTGGAAACAGTGTTGGTTTTTCATTTATGCAAAAACTACAATTTGGGGATAATCAGTGAAGTGGTCAAGCCTGCTATCAACATCAAGTTAATCAAAATGGATAAAATAAAAATTGACTGCAAAGAGATCCAAAGGGATTTCTGCAAAATAGGCAAATGGGTAGTAAAATATCAGCTGTGATAAATGTTATGCACATTGAAACCAAAAGTCCTAATTTCACATATTCACTGGTAGCCCTTGATCTAGCAGCAATTGACTAAAAAGACTTCTGGGGCTGTGGTGAAGAGGTCAATGAAAATATTGATGTTCATGAAGCAGCTGTAAAGAAGATGAGCACATTGTTAAAGTTAACATCTTTGAATGCCTATACTAATTGCTAGCTTGCATGTTTGCTTACTGCCTGTTCCTCTGCTTTCTTTACCTCCATGAGATTATGTATCTGATTAAGCACAAACTACTGTAAGTAAATCTAGTTTATATATTTTACAAAGAAGACTAAGCTGTTTCTCTGCTAAACCCTATGGGTAGATGGGTGGATGTGGGACTGGTTGTTGTTCAGCTTCTGCCTTGTCAATACAATTACTCTGCTAGAGAGATCCATTACTATCTTGCACACTTCCCAATATATATTAGAGATCACAGAGAAAAGTACTGGAAGTATACCAATAGCAAAATGCCTTTGTACAAATCTATGGTACAAGCACACTAAGAATCATCAGATGCAGTTCAGGTCATCACATCTCAAAAGTCAAATTCTAGAGGTGGGAAACATGTCTGAAAGACTGGAGCAATTTTTCTGTGTGGAAATATTCTGAGGCTTACAGGGCCTTTCAGATCTGTGGAGAAAGACAAGTAAGAAGCTTTATAAATCATAAACAGATTGAAAAAAGAGAAGTTTTTCCTCCTCCTTTCAAAGTACTAGAAACCAGGGACATACAAGGAAGCTAAATGGTGGATGCAGACAAAATACCTACAGAGGAACGCACACAAAGTGTGTTTATATGATGGAATTCACTAGCACAAGATGTCATGGCCACCTATTCAAACAGCTTTCAATGTAAGTAAAACAAATTAAAGGAGGTAAGTCTATCTATTGTCACTAGTCAAGATGGCAAGATCAGAGGCAGCATGCCTGTGAACAACAGCTGCTGGGGAAAACACTGTGAAAGCACCATTGCATTTGTGTCATGCTTCTGAGCATCCCAAAGGTACTTAATTGGCTGCTGTGGGAAAGAGGATACTGAACAGTATAGGCCTCTTGTCTGACCCAGAAGGGTTCTTCTTCTGCTCTTAAGCATCTACAGAATGCATAAAAATAAGCTTTTAACAGCCAAGAATAGAGTGGTGATTATCTGACATGTTCAGGCCCATTAGCAATCCACAGTTTAACACCAGCAAGAATGTGATGTATGAAAATGCAAAAGGGCATGATTAATTCTAACAGAAAAAGATTGACCCAAAACACAATGTTCAGAAACGAAACAGAAGAAATTATCATGTGTCATTAACACTGATGAAACTATGCATCATTTTAACCAAAGAAGCCAAAATGTCAGTCATTTCCCTTCACAACTTTTCAGTCAGCTATGAACAAAGTATTAAATAAGGAAAAATATACTAACAGAAATTACTCTGAAACTGCAAGCAAGACAGGAAAGAGTCTGGAAATTTAGTTATTAGATGAACAATCAATTCAAAGTTCAAGACTGGAGAAGAGAAGATCATGTGGTGAACTCATCACCATCTTTATGTCTCTGATGAGCCGTCAAGTAGAAGATGGGGCTGCTCATTTGTTATTGCTCCACAGCGTGGGACCTGAAATAATGGATTCAAATTACAAGCAAAGAGTTTCCAATTAAACATTCAAAAGACCGTCTAACGTTACAAACTGTTTGGCAGTAGAACAGATAACTTCAAAAAGTGGCAGATTCTCTTTCACGCAAGGTTTTTAAACGCCTCTCATGGATACTTTAGCTGTGGATTTCTACACTGGCAGCAGGTTGGATGAGATCGCTCTTGGGTTACCTTCCGACTACAAGTCTGTGGGTTTTTTTAAAGTTCCTACAAGAAAATCCACAGTTCCTGCTGTGATTCAAAATCTTGACAATATTTTTCTTCTAGGTGTTAGCTACCTTATTCCATCCAGTTTTGAACACTTAGCAAAGTACTAGATTACCCCTAGTAGCTACAAGGCTGTGCCTGTTTGGCAGGAGTTGAGTGTACTCAGTTTCCATTTATTTGAAATGAACTAATAAGCATGTACTGCACACTGGGCCATACTTATTGCAGAGATTCTGATTCAAGGTGCAAGTAGAGAAAAACACAGGCCTACATCCTGTCATTGTTGTTAACTGCCACCAAATCAACTTTGATTTATGACGACCTTACAAATGAAAGACTTCCAAGATACCCTGTCATCAACAGCCCTGCTCAGGTTCTGTGAGTTTCTTAACTAAGTCTATCCACCCATAATGCAGCCTTCCTCTTATCCGACACACACACACACATATATACTTCAGATTGGATATGGTTTAAATTGGGGAAACAAGACTTAATTGGCAATATGTATAAATTGGCATTGATATAAAATGCACCCTGATGTGGCTGTAAGGCAAGGCTGGGCATAAGAAAAAAATACATGTGCTGCAAAGAAACCCCTTAGGCATAGCCTAGGCCGCTGTCAGAATAATTACCAGGTAACTCTCTGCCATAAAACAATTGCAAAGGGAAATCCTCACCAAATCACAGATTGTTTCAATCTTCCTTCCTAGCACCTGAACACTTCCCCACACTGTCCCCTTGCCTGTCCACTATTACAGAACTATAATAATAGCCATTAATCGCTTGTCACCTAATGCTAAGATGGTCAATGCAGTCTGGACCTTATTGTCCACACTGCAGCCTCCATTGTTTGCTCAAACGGAGAACTGTTTACACACATGCAGACAGATTTTGGTTATAAAAATCCTTTGTTTTGACCAGTTAATTGCAGTACCTCAAATGCTGAATGCTATGTTGAGTGCTATGTCACTCTGAATACCAATTTGTACTGCCTTTAGACTCAAGTCTAAGCCACTTCACTGTTTCTTCACTGCTCTTCAGGATTGGTAATTATTGCCTGAAAACCTAAGCTTTGCTATCCATAACTTCCTTCCCTTTTCCTTTGGTTAGCTCTTCTGTGAGTATGTGACTATCTGAATCTTGTGTGATGGAGTCTGCTTCTTTTGGAGGTTTTTAAGCAGAGGCCGGATGGCCATCTGCCAGGAGCGCTTTGATGTGGGTTCCTGCATGGCAGAGGATTGGACTGGATGGCCCCCATGCTCTCTTCCAACTCTATGATTCTATGTATGTATGTCTGATTGAATTCCCATCGATAAAAACATTTTTAGTTTATTTTTCTGTCTTTGGCTGGTGTGACAGAGTCTGGGGGTGTGGCTAGCCTGAGGGATAGGGCAGCCCTGGCAACAGGTTGCCATGTAGCACAAGTGGCTCTGTGTAAGAGAGAAACCCAGCCTATTTGTGCATGGGAAGGGCAGAGCTTTCTGAGGAGCTGCTCTATATAAGACAGTGACTTGCATGTTTTGGAACTTCCTTCAGAGAGAATTTTGAGGGTGAGCTTTTTCAGTCAGCCAAGGGAGTTTGTTTGAATGAGTGGGGTTATCTTCTCAGGGTTCAAGTGACAGACAGAGAAGGAATTAATCTATTTTGAGTTGGGTCATAAGGGGTGACCTAAACTTAGGAATTTAGCCTTTAAGCAGAAAAGGAAGCCAACTACCTGGGTGCATAGGAAAACTCTAAATCTGAATACTGTGTTAAGCTGAAGAAACTGGTTTAATACTTTTGGAAGTTCTATTTTGCCTGAATATACTTGTAGCACCCAATACCTTTTCCCTGTTTGTTATTTTAATAAAGATTGCATTCTATTTCTATCATTTCTGAGTCAGCAGAGTACTATTTCATCAGTTTTAAAGAAACACATTTCCACAGATTATTAAACCCTTCTGAATAAGACCAGAGAGGCTTTACCCCTTTCTCACTACAGTGGTGGATTTAAGAGGGGAAAGCAAGGGTTGTATAAGAAGGCTGACTCGGGGCTATAGCAGGCTTGAAAGGGAGCTGCAATCTCCCGTGTGAGAGAAGGAAAAGTAGGCCTGGCCCCTTCCACAGTTGATTTTCCTTCAAAAACCCCATAAACATTGGTGGAATGATCCTACGAGTTACCCTGCATTTCGCTGCCTTCTCAATTAGAACTAATTAATTCCCCATTTTTGCACAGAGTTGCAGGTACTGTTGGAGGACCTCAAGGGGTCCCCCCAGCCTTTTCATAGAAATGTAGAGTTGGAAGAGACCACACAGGCCATCCAGTCCAACCCCCTGCCATGCAGGAACAACCTCAAAGCACTCCTGACAGATGGCCATCAAGCCTCTGCTTAAAAACCTCGAAAGAAGGAGACTCCACTACACTCCGAGGCAGCAGATTCCACTGCCAGACCACCCTGACTGTCAGGAAGTTCTTCCTGAGGTTCAGGTGGAATTTGGAGTAACACTACTGCCTCCCACTTTACCAAGTATTACTGTCTTTTCTAATGAGTCATGTTGGCTTGTGATATGCTCAAAGTACAATAGCCTCAGTTTGGTCATTCTGGCTTCCAGTGAGAGTTCAGACCTGACTTGCTCTAGAGCCCATTTTTTGGTCACTTTGGTATTCCACAATATTTGTAGAATTTGCCACCAGCATCACTTTTAAAATGAGTTGGTTTTCTTCCTGACAGCTTTCTTCATACTACTGCTTTCACAACCAGGTATAGAAATCAGAAATACAACAGCCTGGCCTAACTTGACTTTGGTATTCAATGGTATATGTTGCCACTTCAGGATCTTGTCTAGTTCCTTCATGGCTGCCCTTCCATTTCCTGATCTTCTTCTGATTTCTTGACTACAATGTCCATTTTGGTTTATGACTGAGCCAAGGTATTGAAAGCCTTTGACTATTTTGATGTCTTCATCATCCACTTTAAAGTAGTCCCAAACTATGTAGACCCACCAAATCAGTGAGATTCACTTACATGTTGAAAACAAATGACTTACTGGTCCCATTCTTATTGGGACTAAACAATAGGATTCTGGTCCAAGCTTCCAAGTTTTCCTTTGCAACAAAACCTTCTCAAGGGGAAGCATTCATTTTCTCATACCCTTGTCAAACAATCCCTGCTTGGATGCTTCTGTTATAAGGGCTTCCAGGGACTACTCATATTATCCATCAAAATGTAAACAAGGCAACTAATTGAGTGAACATTGCTGTTTATGACTAATTATATCCGATTGTATATGATAATAGGTTTCCTGTTGTATTTAACAATATTAGCAAGAGGCCATCAGAAATCTCAGGATGGCAGGTTTTATATGTTAAAAACTTTTTGAGCACAATTTATTTCATTAACACATAATCAAAATCACTTAAAGATTAATTTACTACCAGACCCTGCAATGAAAAGAGCAAAGTCTCTCTGTGGACAAGGCATCAAAATTAATATACAGAAGCTGGACGTTAATGGCTTGTAGCAGAATGAATTGGTTACCTCTAAGGTAGCCAAGGAGAGATAATGATAATGACTTGCCCATTTCATAAAACTACAAGATTCTGTATTTCTCTTCCTGAATATATTTTGGAATTTAGAGTACCACATGCACCCAAACTTTCAAAATTAGATTCAACTGGATTTGCAATTAACAAGAGTTTTGACAAGAGTACACAGTAGTTTTATTTATTTATTTATTTCAGAGCAGGTGCATAAAATAGCAAGCCATGTTCTTTTTGTTTCATTGCAATATCTGGGCTATGCACCTGCGTAACATCTAAAATTGCTTATTTTGTAGATTTTCTGAAGTATTTGTCCTTGGAGGGAAAGCATCCTCCATATTAATTAGCTGAATATGCCTTTCAAAATAGCAATTAAATGCTGAAAAAACAGGTAGAAACAAAACCTAGGGAGTTGTATAATGGAGCTTTTGCATTTAGCAAGAAAATGTGAACTGTACATCTTCAGATGCACGATGGAAACTGCAATACTCAATGGAGTCCCACAAAACAGTATTTCGGCCAATATCAGAAGGAAAATATAGCCATTGCTTATGTATTTATATAAAAAATATGTACATTTAGCGTATAAAGGCACTGCTGTTCAGCCCCATCACCTATCCTCATATCAGTTCCTATGGTTACAAAGCAGTTTCATTAGAATTTAACTCTGGACTGTAAATAATCATTCCTCTAGTCAACTATAGTGAGAGGAAGGAGCTTTAGGTGTGCCTTTCCGCAAACTGTTGATCTCCCAATGCATATACTTATGCATTGGCTGATATTAAAAAAAAAGTGGGGGGGGTAAAGTAGCTTTCCTGGACTTTACTGCAAGATTCATTGAATTTTTATCAGGATTTATGATGTGCAGAAATAGGAATTGTGTGAGTATGTTTTGCATATTGAGAAGCACTGCTGCACTTCCTTGATACTGGAGGTGGAGAGTGAATATTATTATTGGCAGTATGCTCCCAATAAATTTTAGTCACCAATAGTTGATGTGTGGAATGATATCATTTACCTGTGGTCTGAGCTACTCTGGGCTTTGTCAGTCATAGCCATGACATGATCACCAGTAATCTGAATCTGTGATCAAAGAGTCCAATATTATACAATCTGCTTCCAAACCTACATGAACCTTAGAGAGACATTGAAATATATTACATACTGGGAACTGGAAAGAGAGCACAAGGGTATGGTAGTGCACCTTCAAGTTGCTTCTGGTTTATGGTCCACTTGAGGCAAACTTATCAAGGATTTATCTTGGCAAGATTTGTTCAGAGCGGGGTTGCCTTTGCCCTCCTCTGAGGTCACCCCATGGGCTTCCTTGACTGAGTGGAGATTTGGACCCTGGTTCCTAGAGACATAGTCCAATGCTTGAACCACTACACTATGCTGGTTCTCAAGGGAAGGTTTGGAGAGGCAACCAAAGAAGCCCTTGGTATCTGCTCCAACTAGATATCCCTTTCCCATTCCTCCTTGTCTTGCCAAGGCAAGTCAGCATCAACTGGCCCACGGGGAAGATACCAAGAGGAAGATGGATGCAAATGAGGACATCAGTGACTTCCTTCTGTCTCAGCTAGACCCTCCTTTCCCATCTTGATAAGGTCCCTTCTACGACCAGATGACCTTTGTTAAAGATCCTGATGAGTTTTTAGTTAATATTTTCATTTTAAAAAAATTAATATATCATCAATTGTAATTTTACCATTTCAGCATCACATCTAAGATGCCATGGAAGGACATGTATGCTAAAAGGCAGCATATATATACCACAGAAAGTGAAATCCCTTTGAGTTCACTCATCCTGAGTTAATCCAAACATAACTTACCTTCCAAGACCTGAGCTCTCCCCTGCCATACCTCCTCACCCCACTCTTCAGCCTTACAGCTGAAGACAGCTGCAGACGAAAACAATTAGCTATTCACTATTATGTCACTCACCAACATCATCTACGGAAAGGATGGGAAGGGAGACAGCCAATGAAATGTAAAATATAGGGTCAGAACTTTCACTGAGTCAGAAATCCAATAAAGTCCATATTCACTAAGCACATGCTTTATAAACTGGAGAAGCTTTACTTTTAATGCCTCCTTCTTGCAAGGTTAGATCTGTAACTGTATGCACTGGTATTTATTGGGTGAAAAACTACCTATTATAATTTGTTAAAGTCTTCTGTAGCAAATGGAACCGTTTATGTTTAACTAAGTGTTTCATTAGGGAACAAATAATCTTATCCCCAGAGACAGAGGGCATATTTCAGGATTAGAAAGGACCAGCTTCAGAAGCAAAACATCTCTGGATCAATCTCCAGCATCACTATGTAGAAAAGACACCAGTCTAAGCCTTAGAAAGGCACTGTCAGTATAGACCTTATTGAGAAAGAGGGATCAATCACCCATGTGGGTAGACTGTAGCTTCCTAAACTCCTATCAGTTTTGTGAATGTAAATGACATCCTACTGTTAAAAGAGAATTAGTTCTTGCTGTTTTATTTATTTTTAGGGGAAAATGGCTTACAATTCTGTAAATATGTAATGAAAAGATCATGAACAACGCAGAAGTAAGTGGTCAGCAGTCATCATAAGGAAGTGTGTGTCTAAATGACCGTGCTGTTATATCACCCATAGCAAGAAAAATAAAGCCACTACTCAGTACAACTGATCAATGCAGGAGACATGTAACTGACAGGATAACTAAGATAAATTTCTGAGCAAAGTACATCCCAGAGGATTTATATGTCACTCGGGCATGCTTGTACACAGATGGCAGCCAGCAGTCAATGAGTCAGTGGCATTTGTGTTCTTCTGTGTCCAACACTGTTTCACTGAAAGTTGTTTGACTAGTCACATTTCAAAAATACCAAGACATGAAAAGCCTTCAGTGTCTTCAAAAGGTAACTTCTGCCCCCTTTCTGAAGACAAGACTTTTTGAAGGATTTCTTCATATATGCATTTCACAGCTTGGAAACAATTTAGCAAAGCTATCTCTGAATGTACAATAAATCACGTTCATAAATATCCAGCTTTCTTTGATTTGGAGAAGGGGATCCCTGCACTGAAGAAGGAGGAAAAACAGTCATGAACTCAAACGCTGATATGCATGAATAATTGCCATCTTGAGCTGCTATTTTTGGATAAGGACAGAAACTTCTGTTCACTTAGGGAAGCTAAGTATATACATACTGCAACAGCTTCTGTCATCTCACAACACAAACTAACAGAATTCTTCTGAAAACTTCTCTGCAACATCTCCCCAGGTCAAGCACAGGTAACACTGTGAACACAAACCCTTTCAAGGGATAGGTTTCAATGTGTCAAAAACCACACAGCATAAATAAAAAAAATGTGACATAATTAAAAGGCAATCAACTGTATGGGGCTACAAGTAAACCTCAATAAACAGAGGGAATGTATCCCTGTGTATTACCTCTTTAATAGAAAATTTGGTCCCACACACAGAAATAAAATGGTGAGACTAAGAGCAGCACATCATGTTTCCGCAAACTTTTTATTCAAAAATAACAATACACGTGTGTGAAATGGAACTACTGGGTCAGGCAAGCTTAGTATAACTAAATAAAAACATTTTGAAGCTCCTAAGATCACGCAAAGGGTTCTTCCAAAGTCTATCCAAGAATGACTTTTTATTTCTCTAGCCTGCACTTTTCATATAATTTCATTTTGGTGGCTAAACTACAGATGTATGTATGTATCTATGTTTTAACATGCTTGAGGGAACCTGGTAAGGCAGGATTATCTGCTGTCCCTTTTTCTTTCTGTTTTGCTCTTCACATATGCTCAGTAAGTGATTCCAGAAGCAAGTCTGTTTCCCTTGTCACATGGTACACATATCTACAGTAGCATCAGCTGGAACACGATCCTACTCTTTCCCAGCTGCTGCATTGTTTACTGAACGCATACTGCGGTAACCTGATACCATAAGTCTGTGTTTCTCCATCACTATCTTCCCTGTTCCAGTAATGCTAATAAACCTCCAGCTAGTCAGAGGATAAGCACATGATTTATAAACTGGAGAAGGAGGCTGGGGGCATAAAACGCCTTTATAAAAGGACTTTCACTGTCATAGGCTTTGTTAACTGATGTATACCCATATAGGAGATACAGATAATCTCTAGACAACAGGCCAGATTATGACCCACTTGGATTCTGGATCTGCCCCACCAACCTTTTTTCACAAGCCCCTCCCCTTCATCCAGGTCCCACCCAATTCTGCTTCCCCAAGCCCTTTCCACTCTCTCTGACTGGGAAAGGGCCTCCATCTAACCCAGATGTGTTGTTGCTGTTAACTTTATATACACTTTACTGTATGCAAGTTTTAAGAGAGGAAAAAAAGAAGAGAAAGAGTGATGCATTTTAAGAGCATCTGCTGTGGTTCTTTTTTCATACCTGAGAATAATCTGATTTGTAAATTTTCAAAGAAATAGCCATGTTAGTCTGCTATAGCATAAAAAATGGGGGAAAGGGTGGGGGAAACAAATCAAGCAGCACCATTAGCATTCACTAGTTTATATTTGAGGATGAGCTTTTGTGAATATCAGTTCACTTTCCCAGATGCATTGGTGAAGTGATATTGAAGCCACAGGTTTGATATATAGATATTTCTGAGGCAAAACCTCAGTATGTGCCCCAACACACAGCACAAAGATACTGCTCTTTCTCTGCGCAACAGCCCTACGAGGAGGATCATGTACTGAAGTCAGAAGTTTTGGTAAAATAGGTTATGAAGGAACATTTCCTAGTCTGAAATCTCACCCAACGGAAAGAAAATAAAGCAAACTATCAAAAGCAAGACTACATTGTGATTTGATTGAACAGGCAATTTTTAAAAGGAATATAACCCTCTATTGTTTGGATGACAGCTATCATTGGTCTTCAAAAGGGTGCTGAGTGGTTTTCAGTTCTTTTTAAATTGCCTCATGTTTGCTTGATATCTTGAAAAGGCTGTGATGAACATGAAGTAGTGCTAAGGAAAGATGAATATGAATTTTTGCTGCTTGTCTGTAATGAACAGCTGACAAGCCTGATAACAATTTAGAAAAGAGACTATTTCTCAAATTATGTAATTGACTGTTATGAAATGGAGTTGTTTGGATGAGGCTGTTCACGAAAGCTGCTCTACTTTTGGAAAGCATGTGAGAGCTTTGATTCTAATGTGATTTTACAGTTCTTACCACTCAACAGCAGGCTGAGGGACCTTCCTTTTTTCCATTGAGGGCCATATTCTTTCACAGTCTGTTAAGACAACATTTTGGATAATGCCAAACCCAAAATGCACCACCTCTTCTCTCTGTCTCTCTGAGATATCATCTCTCCCCACAGGGCAACAGCTGGACAACTGAGAAGGGAACGATTGCTCTTGGCAGTTGTAGGAACTGCTTGCTTGCAAAAAGTTTCTAAAATCAAGTCAAGGCTTGCATGGAATTAGGCCAAGGGTCACAGATTCCCCACTCCTCTCCCGGAAGACCTCTGTTCCCACTGTCACATCATCCTTCATTTAGAACAGGAGTACAGGCAAATGAAGGAGGCTGGGGGACTGCAGGAGCTCCGATGAGATCACAGACAGCTGCCCCACACTATATTCCTTCACTTCAATTTAAAAAAAAAAAATGTCCTGAAATGCCATCAAACCCCTCTGAGGATGTGATTGGTATTTTCATCATGTTTTGGGTCATAACAGTATTAAGCAACACTGTTTCTTCTCTGTTTTAGAAAAGAATCTCTTTTGGGCCTAAAATAGCCCAGGGCAGCAGACACATGCTGAAAATGCTCTCCGTGCCCCCTAGAGCAGTGCTTCTCAAACTATCTGTTGGGGGGGGGGTAGTATTCTTTTTTCACAATCTGTGAGGGACCAGCATCATATTTGTGCCTATTGACTACAATTTTTAATTTTTTTCTTTCTTGCAAATTTGCCAACGACAGGTACTAGTCCAGAAACCACTATTTTGAGTAGCATTGCCATAGAGTGCATTTAGGGGCTCAAAAAAAAAAAAAAGAAAAAAAAAAGAAAAAGAAAAGATCCCTCAGAGTTCCATGGGGCACAATTTGCCCAACCCTGATTTCTAGCTGTACCAGTAACTGGCGCAGGAAAAATTTCTCCCCATGAAGTGGTTCTGTATTAGTGGCTTGTACTGCCTGACAGTGTCATCACAACTCAGCCCACACTGCCAGACATAAAACAAGATAATAGGCATGTATTCATTTACACCATTGTCATACCCATCTGACTGTTAAAAATCAGTAATGTACTTACAGTGTTGTGGATTTTATACTCATAATAGCCCTGTAAGGAAAAATCTTTTTCTTGTTTGCAACATAAATTGCAGCTGTAATCCAGATTGATTCTTCTTGGACTTCAGGACTAAAAGAGTCATCACCAACAGCTAGATTCCTCCCTCCACAGTTTTGCTTTAATGGAAGTGCACATCTCTGATCCAGATAGGTTGGGAAAGTTTTTACACTTTCCCTGTTATGATCTCAATCCAACTTGTTTCTTCCAGGGAACCTTCTTTTTTATCCTCAAGAATAGTTTCAACGGGCATGCTGAAATGTGGGGTGGGAAACGATTAATTTCCCATTGTATTGTACATTTGAGTACTGCTGACCTTTCTAACACAAAGAGAATCCACCTGTGTATTTTTCTTTCAACTGTGAGGTTTGATTACAGCTATTTTCCACAAGTTGAGAATTACCTCTGCTTGAAACTAGCAAGAAATGTGTAGGGGCCTGACCTCGATTTCCAACTAGCAAAACGTTCACTATTCTATAAAGTCGTATCACATCACTAAAACAGTGAATAATTTTGTACATTTTTTTTAATACAGAAGGATGCCAGTCTCTATTGAGATATGCTTTTAACAGTGATACTCAGGAGAAGGACCTTATCTATCTGATCTCTTGAAGACATTCCTATTTTGATTTGTTTGCATGATGGCACACAACATCCCATTTTAAAATAATTATCAGTACCATTAATTTAGTAGAATTTAAAAAAGAACCTTTGTTGTTCTATTCTCCAGATTATGTTAATTTATTCACCTTGTCACACTTGCAGGTCTCTCAAATAGAGTGCTTTAAGGCAGGGGTGGGAAAGGTGTGCTTCTGCAGTTGTGGTAAAACTGCAACTCCCTAGACCAGTGGTTCTTAACCTTTGCTTTAACACAGAACCCCTTTAAATATCTTTTGTTGCCATAGACCACCAAGACTTAAGTCAAAAGGCTTCTGGTTGTATGTATGGTATGAGAAAGAAATGGCACATGCTTTCTTTCAGTCATGCAGCATTGTTCACTTACGTGTTTCCATCATGTGCAGAAGTAGCAAGTGCTCAGTACATTTTTTGCTATGAAACAATTTCATAATCTTTGAACAGTTTGAGATATTGTAATGAAAAGTTGTGTTCCTGTCACCAGTAAAATGATGTCTGTCACCAGTAAAAGACTCCTGCTCTTTGTGATCAATGTATGACTGTCTCTCTGTCTGTTTGTCTGTCTATCTGCTTCTCTTTCTTTCTTTCTTTCTTTCTTTCTTTCTTTCTTTCTTAACTGTAAAAGTTCATGACATTTCTTCAAGCTTTTGCACCCCCTCTGAGGACATTGTGGCCCTCAAGGGGTCCACAGAACCCAGGTTAAGAACTGCTTCCCTAGACAATACAGAAAATGGTTATAGATGATGAGACTTGAAGTGTAACAATATCAAGAGGGCCATGAATCTTCCTTCCACAATTTAGCGTAAAAGCCAACCTTATATAAGTAAGTTTCTCAACATGTATTTCAATTTCCCCCATCTCTTTTCAGCTCTGGAGCCTCTCTCCCAATCTGTTCTTAATAGCACTTCCTTTGAGGTGCAACAGTGCTGGCTGGTTACTTCACCATGGTAGCTGGGCTAGTGAATCTGTGTCAGCTCTTGATCTGTGAAAGAGCTTATTCAGGTTCTGAATTCTAACCCATTCTTATATTCAGCACCTTGGACAGCTCCTTTATAAGCCACATGGAAGGGAATCAACCTTTCTTCTTCCAGTAAGAAAAGAATGTTCTGTTGGCAGGAAGGCCAAATCAAATATAATTCCAAGTGTCTAACTTTTAAGCACAGGCCTTACATGTTTATGGTTTTTTCCCTCTTTTCCTGACACAGAAACATCTGTAAGCAGAGATATAGAGAAAGTAACATTTAAAAGCCATTTGTTACTGGCCTCAACTATGGTTTGTGTATGTCTGTGTGTTTTAAGCTCATGTCCTTATGTCATCTCCACAATTAGAATGACATCATCCATTATATTAAATCACTGGCCTTTACATAATGCATTTACATAGTATCTCAGGAATCCTTACAGTCATTCACCAAGGTTTGTTGTGTGCCTTCAAGTCCCTTCCAACTTATGGCAATCCTAAGGACACTCTACCATAAGGGTTTCTTGACAAGATTTGTTTGGGGGGAGGGCTTCCTTTACCTTCCTCTGAGATTGAGAGAGTGTAACATTCCTAAGGTTACCCAGTGGCGGTGGGAGGGGGGATAGATTCAAATGCTGCTTTTCAGAGTCATAGTCCAACTCTCAAACTGCTACACCAAATTGGCTCCTTCAAGGCACATCAGTATTATATTTATACAACTAAAATGATTGTTGGAGGTGTGTATGAAAGAGAGCAAGCTCAAAAAGAATAGTTTGCCTAATACTATCTAGTAAATTGTGGATTAAATAAAATATGAACTAGGGATTTTCCAATCCTTTGCCTGCAATCTTGCTCACTACAGGACATTACTGGTGACCTATGTTTCTGCCTCTCTTTATACCTATGTTACCATCACAGTTGCACATCCAATTAAAAAAACCCCCAAAACTCCACTTTGCATGGATCACATTTAAATGTTGCTGTTGCCAGATGACTGAACTGGGATATGAAACAGCTGTTTACAGGAATTTTTAATTTTTAATTGTTTTTTCTTCAGAGATAAGCACATAGCACTCACATTCTGTCATTTGGCTCCGGCAAACTTGAACAAAGCTGTGTCAAGCTTTCCCCCTGCCTCAGAAATTTTTACAGTGAGAGCTTCCTGGAAGCATAATAGAAAGGAACTACAACTGGAATTCATTCTTAGGTTTGATCCAGAATTCTGTCCAGGTTCCAAACAGATTAGTCGTACAACTTTTCACTTTCAATTGATTTAATATCCACCCAGAGCTTTACAGCGATAAACAGGTCAGCAGCAACATCAACACTCTGCAACATCCTTGGGTAGTTATTTAGGACCCGGCCCTGGGAAAGGCACTCAGACAGTTCGGTGGGGGGGTTTGGGGGGGGGAAGGAATAGCCTCATGTTTCATTTGTCCAGTACTTGTGTTACGTATGAGATGGGAGGATGGAGAGAGACTGAGCATCTATGAAACGGAAGGAATCCAAGCATAGCAGTGCGCGCGAATCCACACCTCCCACCACTTCACAGATCCTCAGTCCTTTTTGCTGTCAGCTCCTCACTTCTGCCTTTGAGTCTGTGGCTGTGGCACTCCTCAGATCTGAGAGTCAAATGAGCAGGAACACTTCAGCTGCTGCCTGAAAGGTGGCAGAGGATGGCTGGTGGCAAAAAGTTCTCATCTTTGGAGGCTTTCAGATTTTGGATGTTTAGCTAAGGAAGATTTATCCTGCATTTTCAAAGAAAAAAATAGAGGAAAAAATAGCCCTTTTGCTTCAAAATACCCAGACATTTGAATCTCTATTTTCAACTAATAAACATGAAACTGATGCTAATTCATCAGATTAAGAGCCTTGCCACAAAGAAAAGGAGAATACCTTTAAATTTCTGCAAACCAAAGGGGATAATACTAACAAAGAACATTTTTTAAAAATAATCTGACATGTATTTGCACAGAAGCAGGCTGTTCTCCTCTGTAGCAATGTTCCATTCCCTCAAAGAGTCCCTAAGCAGAATTACTCCTTGCCCCAAGTCTTCAGGACGTCTATACTGTGGCATCAACCTAGGGGTAAATAGACAATGATGGCATTCAGAAAGCCATCTAAACTGATTTGTGGGATCATATTGGACATTAGAAATTAAAAGACCATTGCTATAACAAGTAACTTACACTAGTGGGGGAAATAGGCAGGTAGCTAGTCTCTGGTATTTTGTTTCTGGTATTTCTTCTTCATGTCTTTTCTAGCTCTATCTGTGAATTGCTATCTTTAGGGTTTACTTCCTTTCTCTGTAGACACTTTGAGCTTCATTTTCTTCCTGCTAGAGAGGCAGGCAGCACATGTAGTCTTTATAACGGCTACCAGAGAAGAATGGCACACATCAAACCACTTTTAGAGAGCTGTATAACTTGATAGGTTCACCTTAGGGTCTCCGTAAGTTGGGAACGACTTGAAGGCACACAACAACAATAACCAAGTTCAGGGACTTTTTACTACCTTTGAGTAGACATCATGAAGTGAGAAATTAATAGTTATTTTATCTTGTACGTTCCTGGATTACAATCCATGTCCTCAGATGCACACTGAATGGGGTTCCTGAAACAACAGGTGTGCATTTTGCCTTACTAAAGGTATGTGGAGGTGTTACTCCTGTTCTAGTCTGATGTATTTGCCAAGTTCAAATATTCTTATACTTTATTCCTTCCCTCTCTTTTTTTTTTGTCAAGCCATCATTGGCCATTACAGTTGAACCACAGTTTGTCAATTTGGATATAGCAACATATGAGGATTCATTTGAAACAGAAAAAATGTACTTAAGTCCTATGTGTTAATTCAGAGCAAGCAGGCATGGCAACGACTGGAACAACCACAGTTTCCAAGATTATCTGAATGCAATAACTTGATCACACTCAGAATCCAAAGGACACAACTAACTAGCTGGGATAAACCAATGTAATGTGGTAGATAAAAATATTGAATTTAGAGTGATGAGATGCTAATATTCTGCCTCAGGTACCAAAGGATTTTGGCCTATCCAGGTTCTAGGCATTCTATTTGTGTTGTGTTAATGGATACTTTGTGCCCATACTTGATGCATTGTGCCTATGCAGATGTATAGAACCTAAAGTCTTTAGCAGGAAAAGGCTGAATAGACGGAAAAAGTAATGTTTGCTAGACAATTAAGCTGCACGAAAAACAATGTATGAATGAGAAAATTGCATTGCAGGTGTGGAAACTGTTTGCTAGTTTCAATTAAGGTTTTTGTTTAGTTAAGCACTCATCCACTTTAATGAACTGTCTTGCCAAATTATTCACTGATTACAGCTTTTTGGGGCTATCTCTAATTTTTCAAATCAGGTACTAGAGAGAGGGTTTGTACATTGCCACTCACATTTGCTTTCGTATCACCCTTAAAGACTGTGCAAACACTTTGAACTCTTGCATAAATAGCACGTTTGCTGTCTGGGGCTTGTTTTCCATTTGACTAATTTGCATATCAAGAGGTTTTTAAATTAGGTGAATTTAGGGGGGGAAAGAAGAAACTGTTTTTTAATAGATTTGCTCTAAGGAAGTAAAAAAAAATGGAAAATGTAGGTAAGGCTGTAAATTTGTAAGCCACAAAACCATTATTGCAGAGAAAACTGTGGTAATTACAGACAAGGGAGCTTAATAGGCTCCCACTGTGAACTAGCTGGAACTACTTTCCTCACCTGTCAATGCCCTCCTTCCTAGGTTTACTGATGATACATGCTGAGACTAATGCAACACAAACTTGTGTAGAAAGGCTTTTAAAAGCCTTCACAGCGCTCAGGCCTCTTCCCTTTTGATATTTATCAGCGTGTTTCTTCATTGGTCAACAGTGCCAGACAAAAGATACCCATCTTCAAATGATGCCTTCTTTTGATCTCTGTTTTACCTCTAGTATTATTACTATTAAATATTCATTCCACTTTTTAAAATGGCACCTGTTCCGCTTGGTGTCATGCAAAGACATTTTCATTCTCCCAGGGTCTGAATGTAGTTCTGAAGCTAAACTTGTTTTATCTATTGCTTTTAATCACTGGTTTTTCTCTTTATTACTGTCTTATCTTTATTATTCATTTAATCTGTAAACTGCCCTCGGACATATCTTGGTTGAAGGGCAGTACAGAATTGTGTAATATTCTGTACTACCCTTCAACCAAGATATGTCCCAGGGCAGTTTACAGATTAAATGAAAATAATATATATATATATATATATATATATATATATATATTATTATTATAATATATATTATATATACATATACATATTTCATTTATAAATTACCCAAAAGCCAAAGCTCTCTTGGTTGATCACAAAACAGTTAGAAGTAACTTACAGTTAAGGAAGAAACGAACGATTTCCTTTGTATAGAATGTTGACAATTGGAAATCTGAATCTTTAAGGTCACTACTATGAACATTTCTCTTCAGCCCTCAGTTCCTTCTCTTTTCAATCAGCCCCATTGTCCCTCCATGTCCTACTTTTTATCATTCAGCACCTGTGATTTAACAGAATGGCACCTATTAACTTTATGAAAAACACATCAGATGATATTATTATGTTCTCTATGAACCCCAACTGCCTGTGGCTATTCTAGAAAAAACTTAATTCCAGATTTATTTATTTTTTTAAAAAAGTGCTAAAGAAGAAGGGCTGAAATGAACAGTAGCGAGCTCAATAGTCCAGTGCTGTGCACTTATCTTCCAAGAAAACTAAGAAAGAAACTCTTGTCTCATTCATTCATTTCCATAAATTCCACTTATATTCTTGTGCCATCCTTTCTTCTTAGGTTAAAAGAGATGAAGGTCTAATACAGAAGTGTAAGTCAAAAACTAGCAGGAGTAATTCCACACGATCGGTATTGCCACCTGGTTTTGATATGAATACTGCAGTATGTCATGGACTCCCGAATGAGGAGGGGGGAAGAACTGATCCCCCACATGACTAGGCAGACCATTTGCCCAGAAACGATCTAGCAGAATTGGACCACCAAGATGCCTATGTAATTGAGCAGTCCCAGGTATAATCAGCGAGTATGATCTGGCATTATCAACTAAATGATCAAGCATGGAGAAATATTAAGACATCTGTTGTTGAGCTCTCCTCAGAATGATAATGGCTGCCTGCAATTTATCTTTGGGAATAAGCTAGAAAACATGGAGGACACTTCTACATACACATTGTGCCTCTAAGAATTTTCATATTTAAGGATATTTAAGTGATCATGGATGGAGAAAATAATTTACGCTCTCCTTGCTAGTGCATGCAAGTAGGCAAAATTAAGAAGAACTTGCCTACCAATGTTGAGCACCCATCCACCTTAAAAAAATTTCGGGATCCCCCAGGTGGTGTAGTCACTAGAGTGTTGATGAGACTTGGGGAGGCCCATATTCAGCTTCCACTCAACCTGGAATTTAACTGCCCAATCTTGGGATAGTCATTACTTTTCAATCTTCACTTTCTGTGAGAATAAAATAGGATTAAACTTTGCATGCAGCTTTAGACTTCTAACAGAAAAAATGGTCTATAAATGCACAAGTTTCTTAATTATAATTTCTATAAATTGATTCTCATCCCAGCCGGGCCCTCAAAGCTAGGTACATTTTTTTTAAAAATCACAGTATCAAAGCAAAACAGTTTTTACACCATTTTCTAGGGGGAAAAAACTAAAAATAATTTGAAAAAACAAACTCTTGGCAAAATGATACAGTTTTAACTGTCTACTGAAAACTCCGTAAGGATGGAGGCAACTTCACTTCCACCATCATCACTGTAATTGGCATATAAGATCCCCTTGCATTTTGCACACACTTCAAGTACTGATCTGACATGGAAATATGGTGAAGCTGTGTTTGTGTATCGAAATACATGCTATTTCTAAGTTGTTCGCCGCCTCGATCCATATGGAGAGGTGGGATACAAATAAATAAATTTTAAAAAATTGTGTCTATTTCTTTCTGTGTGCACAGAAGTATAAACTAATCTGCTCTACCCACAAGGAAAACTGAAAGGCAATCCTCCCTTATAAGTGCAAACACAGAATCCCATGTTTGCATTTGAATATTCTTATCCTCCCTGTATATGCGGGTTTGATTCTCATCTTCATACGAGAGAACATCTTGACCAAGCAGCATTTTCCAATAAGATACAACTGGTCTGCTTCTGTTGACAAAGGGGTATGCCAGTTTCAGCATACACAAAACAGGTGGAGTTTATCAAATAATGCTCATAATCCAAGAAGACATCTGTTACTGAAGAAGGTTAACTTCCTGATCCTGCTATTTGCTCCATTTCATCACCACACAGTCTATATTCCAGGAACGAATTTGCCATAGGGTCTAGTCTCAACAATGGAAAATTTAATGTACATGACTAAGGAAAGCAGTTTTAACAACAGTACCATTAAGATAAAAGTCAGAAACACAGATCACAATGGTTAAAATGTTGAAGCCTATATACATAAATTGTCACTGGAAATTAGTCAGTTAGGTTTTAATTGTGGCATGTTCCTAGTCTGCTATGATCAAGGGAACAAAAATTCATCTGAGAACTGTAAAAGTACCTGGGATGCATAGAATGGAATAAATCCAAAATCCTGCTAGTGGAATATTCAAAACTCCCCCACAACCCAGTTGTCCTTCCAGCTGTAGCCTTCTGTTTTATCTCCAAACTGGCTCAAAAGGATTTCCCATTCTTTCAGAGCCAATTTTTCAAAAGCATCACCCATGAAAATGCCATAGGGTTTTAACATTTGTATTCTATGGATTTTAATGATGCCTTTTTACTTGTTGCAAACCGCTTTGAGTTCCAATCTGGGATATAAATAAAGATCATCATCATCATCATCCCCTCCTGGTTCTGCTGCATTCTGGTATTTTGTCAATGGACGTCTACTTCTGGACCTCCCAGCTGTAAATCTTCTCCACATATACACCTACCCCATGCCACTCAAGGGAACAAACCATGCAATACTGCCATAGTCTTAATGGATGTGCAGCTTCTGATTCTGCCCAGAGACAGATGCCACTCTCTCAAGAGACACTTTGCCATGACCTCAGACTGCTAGTTTTCTGTCACATTAGACACAAAGGGAACTAAGCACTCAATGTACTGTGCCTCAAGTGAACAGCTGAATTACAGTTGCCCCTAGAAAGAGAGGTGGAGGTTGGTGTCAGAGCGCAAGGCATTTATTCTTATGTGACAGCTGTAGCTAAAAATAACATGGCATTTCTAAGCATCTGGAACTACCAAAGTATTTTAAGTATGTTATCAGTTAGCAGATATTCTTTGTTTCAAGCAAAAAGGAAAAAAAACCTATTATCAGTCATTTGTGCATGTGTGTGTGTGTGTGTTATTTTAACATGCACAAGGTTAATTAAATAAACTAAATTAACAATACATACAAAGAGTGCTGTAGTTTCTAAATGCAGATGTTTCCCCAAACTCTCACAGAATTCTGAAATGTCACACAGAGCTCCATACAAACAACATTTGAGCATGTAAAAGAATTCACAACCAGAACTGGCTGAGAACTATACCCCAGGTTAGTGGCTATGTTGTGCCAGGTGTCATATGTCTCATCCACAATATTAGAACATGAAAATGTTACCTTTTTCACTTTTTCAAGCTTTGCAGTCTACCGTGTTACTTATTCAGAGCAGCTGCATGTGATTCCTATTGGCCTCTCTCCCTGTCCCCATCACCAACTCCCCAGTGAGGCATTAAGGAAATTTGCTCCGTCATCCCTTAGAAAGCAACATGTATCTGGCACTAGGTTCTGTAAGAGTTAATTCAACATTGGCATTTTCCAACTTGGCTTCCTGACGTTCTAAAGTAATATGCTACTGTTGATAAAAGCCTGTTTATCCTTTAATTCTCACAATTTGATACTGGACTGGTTGAAACTTTATTATTATTCTGTACTAGTAACCAAGATGTTCTCAAGTACTAAAGAGGTATCTAAGTGCTTGCTTATTTAAATGGGTACAAAGCAAGATAGAACACAGAGCCAGCTATGTCTGTTCTTCTTTAGTCTGCAAATGCTTCATCTGAACAGGCTGTTTGGAATACCTTGAGTCATTTAAAAAAAAAACTGAAAAGGTTTGACAAAAGCATATTGTAACGAGCATGGCCCCCATCTGATCACTATGAATGGGTCTATCATTGGGCATTTGCCTGAAAGTGTTGTCTGATTATAGAGCTCAGAATTTTACAAAAGAATGTTAAATCTTCCTGGAAAGGCATGGATGGACCCTTCAAATGGACAATTCACCTGCAGGGTTGGAGTCTGTGATGAATGCTTAGCAGATTGTATGACCAAAAAAAAAAAAGTTGAATTGAGGCAAGGAGGAGATGGAGAGAGACAGAAAAGGGAACAGATTCACAGAACTACGGTAAATTTCCTAAAAGGAAAATGGATTGGAATTCCAGCTTGAAACTGGGCATTACAATTTGGGCAACAACCAAAACACTCGGTCAAAATTTGAGATATCTATTAGTTTCTTGATAAGTTATGGCTGCTCCTCTCCTTTGCTTCTAAGTTTACTGTTTTGAATTAAGATTTTTGAACTTGAAACTGGGCACTGCAATTTGGACAATAAACAAAAGCACTCTTTAAAGTGTTGAGGCACCAAATATCTGCTGTTGTAATGAATTATGGATGCCACAGACATCTAGGCATTCTCTTTTACTATTATTGGCAACAATAAAACACAAGTTTGTTTGTTTTTCATCTGCAAACCACTTAAACAAACACAGAATGATATTAAATATAAGAGCTTTGAAAATCCATTCTGTGATTTATTAAAATTGGCTTATTCTACATTAAGACTTCTTCACCTTTCTGGGAACTTTCCCGGCAGACAGACAAATATATCATGAGGCATTATGCTGAACTTCACTATGTTCTAAGCATGTCAGCTACTGGAGAAACATGCAAACACTGCAGTGTTCAGAAATTCCGTCTTTGCTTTTCTTCATCCTTCACTGCTTAACAGATCATAGATCCCTTTCATTAATAACTGGTTCTGCCTCATTCTCTTTCAACCCTTTCCTCCCAGATCACACCTTACTCTCCTTGCTCTTAAAATCAGAAAATTTTTCCCAATTTCTGTAATATCACAGCAGTTCAGGCTACTGAGGATTCGCAAACAGATGCAGGGGGAAATGTTTCATCAGCCTACACACTGGATAATTTAATTTTTGTACATTTACATGCTTGGCTAAGTATCCTTAAGAACCACATAAAGACCATTACATTTAGCATCACAGTTGAAAAAAGTTCAACACCACAGCCGAGTTGAAAGAACAGGGCTTATTGTACATAATAGAAATTTTTGGCAATCTGTAAACTGTAGCAACAATTGTTTCCTCAGCAACTTTTCTACAGATTCATCAGTGCTAGGAGAAATTTACTAAAGCTGGACAATTTTGTTGAACTGGAAGACCCGTCAGTTAAACAAGTATGGGGCATGAAATCACCATCCATCTTTTGCATTTTAATGGTTTGAGGTACATAATATGGGAGGGGGGAAATCTGGAGTTCCTCAAAGTTCCATCTGGCTGACAACCACCAAGCTGGGATATTCTATCCCAAGAGGAAAGGTGAGGGGTAAAATCAAAGACTGGAAGGTTAGTGTTAAAAATTAGTTTATTACTGGTCTCCTTTATAATCAGAGGGATTACTTTCTTGTTATTAATGTGAATGCCTGAAGTCACCCAGTTTGCTGAATTATATTAATTATGTCATTGCTTGAGTCATTAGTTTTGAAAGCAGGTCATAGATTTTACAGAGAATGACATGAGGAATTGTCAGCATTAACCAAAAAGCACGTGTTATTATTGGACACTTTAACAGTGCTATTTTTGAGATTTTAAATGTACTTTCCCCAATCTAGCACTTTTTCCAGATGAATGGCAAGTCCTATAACATCACTGTTGATTAGGCAGTCCAGAACTCTAGACTTTCAGGTTGGGATAGCTTCAGACTGTCCTAAAATATCAGATCTTACAGTCTGCTAATTTAAGCTTTGTCATTGATCTACTTCTCCTTTGTTTCTACCCCTTCTGTCCTCACCAACATGTACATGGATTACCTAATCCTTCAGACAACTTGTTTGTTAACAGTTAATAAAACATGATATTTACGATGAATAAGGAATGATGTGCTTAGTTCAGTGAGAGGACAGCAATTCACTGCCAAGTGAACCAATAAGTGGCTGGCTTAGAAAGATAACTCAAGGGTGGACATTCCTACCCAGAAATGTTTTGATTTGCCTCTGAGTACATGACTATTTTTCTGCACAACTGAAGCACTGTATCTCTTTCCCTACTCACTCAGAATCAGAAAGCATGGTCTGCTAAATTCAATAGTAGAGTATATTTTACACATGAAGGAGCCAGAGATCCCAAGTTCAATCCATAGCCTCTCCAGTTTAAAAGATTGGGTATCTAACTGGTCTTACTATTTTCTGCACACATCCTGCCATAACACTTTTTAAAAAAAATCTCTCAACCGTATACTGTAATGCTAATGAAATTAGGCAATGTTTCCACTCATTCATTTTGTCACCAGTCTCTGTTTCATAAGAAACCTGTGAAATGTTTGCATCAACGTTCAGGAAGGAATTGAAGTATCCCAAGGACTGATAAATATATGATTGTTAAAGCAGCCCAAAATTAGCAGTTTGGCCTTGCTCATTCTCTGTAGTCAACTTTAAAATTGTCTGAATCAATTCCCTCCATCAGCTAGGAAAAAAGGATTTATTAGAAATGAATACAGCAATCTCATACCCATATGTGGAAGGAAGCCTCACTGAACATGATGGGACTTTATTCTGGGTAGGACAGGACATTTGTTTAGTTAATTGTACCTTTTTGCTGCAAAATCACCCAGTGATATCTCCAACCAAAACCCTCAAAGTGTGCAACCCAGTAAAGCAGAGTGTGGGTGGAAAGCAGAGAGAAGGAGGTAGTGGTGGAGAGGGGAAGAGGGATGGAATAGCTAAGAAGAAGAAATGCAAATGGCACTGGGGGGAAAAAACTTTTTCACCTATTATCTAAGCATTAGCTTTACGTAAGTTGTAAACACACTAAAGGAGTATAATGGGATTCTTTGCTTCTCAGTCCAATTGATATTTTTTATAGTAAATAAAATCAATTCAGATTGGAGCAGGAAAACAGAAGAGACTCGGAATACCACCCCTCACCACCCAGAAAGATTACAATAATCTACAAAAAATAAGAGGAAGGAAAGACACAGTAGCCTTTATCCCTAAATGGCCTGACTTTCCAAAAGGGCCATGGCTTCTTGAGGGTCTTTTGCCAAGCTATTAAATCATCTCTCTCCTCCTGTTCATTCCTCAGTTCCATGCAGGGTGTCTCACTGATTTTCTTCAAGTTCATTCTCTTGCTCCTAAAATCCAGAAAGAAGCAAGAAGACTAGAATAAGTCATAGGGCACAGAGCTGTGTGATTGATGTCCTCCATTATTATTCTTCCTCCTTCTTCTGAGTGCTTTCTGTCTTATTCGTACAATGCCATCCGTATATGGAGAAGTTCCATTCCAGGATCCAATGCATAAAATGAAAAAAAAAATTCCTGTCACATTCTCATCAATGTATACAATGTGCACACATCCTGCCAGTGCAGGTATGAGCCCAGTGCATCCATTGGCAATAATGGGACAAGAGGTTTCATACAACCTTGTGTGTGCAGAGGTCATGCCAGCAGAGAGCACACTGTACATGA
Source organism: Ctenosaura bakeri (assembly GCA_948474755.1). Classification (NCBI taxonomy): domain Eukaryota; kingdom Metazoa; phylum Chordata; class Lepidosauria; order Squamata; family Iguanidae; genus Ctenosaura; species Ctenosaura bakeri. Next base: position 835,325 of record CAOLHI010000329.1, read on the forward strand.
CAGAAAGAAAAGTATCCCACTTCTTAATCAAGTCTGATGGCTTAAAATACTCAATTATAGGCTTCCCCCCATTTATCTGACAGACGAGGGATCAGACTACTGTTAGAAAACAAAACTGGTTGAAAAGGAGAACCCATGTACTGTACTGTAGGGAGCATGAAGAATTTATGGAGGCTTACTTGGGACTTACTGTCCTTACACACACTGCTTGCAAGGTCTCTGTTAGCTCAGCACCTTTGTTTCCCCTCTCAGCTCACTTTGCAAGCAGCATGCACAGGTCAGCGGTTCTAGGTTGGTTTCTACAGGCAAGAACTGATGAAAGGCCAGAACCCCCACTGAATTAATGAAGCTTGTCTTAATTTGCAAGAGTCAAAAGAGTGAGTTGTTAGCTAACAGGTGCCAAAAGGTGTAGCTTTAAGTGTAGGAATAGATTCAGTGTTCACTTACGGAATTTAACTATGGAAAGAAGGGGAATCTAACAAACACATAGTTTTAACAAATTGATTTAATGTGTTGTCCAGTCACTGGACAGAATTCTGCCTACACACATTATCCCCTGCCCCTCAAAGTGCACCTTGGAACAGGACATTTTGGGAACTCCAAAATGGCAGTCATAAACCATACAGAGTTCTGAAGAATTCCAGCAAGTTTCATTGGCTTCCATAAACCCCTCAAACAATCCCACCCAATCTATACAGCCTCCCACCTAATCTACAGAAAGTAGGTTCATAAAATTAAGGAAGGGTATTTGTTCAGCCCAGCTGAACATGTGTATTTTATTTAAAATGAGAGATAAATGGATTTTCCCTGTTATTCATATTCAGTTTCTTTACTTATTTAATTTATACCTCCCAATAGGAGACTATCCTTTATAGTCTATTTTGATCAGAGCTAAAGGCATTCTAAGGCAATGGAATGAAGCAGAAATAAAAATTCAGACATAAGACATACAAAGAAGTTCTTAAAATGTATTTAAATTACCCGAAGAATTAAACCCATTTAAAACATGCAAATGCATATGTTTGTTTATTCAGTTTATACCTTGACTTTCTCTCAGCATGGGACCAGAATAAAAAGTGCATTAAAATGCAAGAATAAAAACAACAGAATACCACATTAATAAACCCCCTTGCAGTCAGTTTTCAAAAGGCTGTCAGAATAAAAGTATTTTCATTTACTGATGAAGCAAAGCAAGGAGTGAACCAATCTGGTTTCCAAAGGAAGGGTAGTCATGGAGAAGGCCCTCTCCTACATGGTCATCAGATGTGCCTCTCGGCATGCTGGAACCAAGAGGAGAGCTGCCCCCAAAATCTCAGGCATCAAGTAGGCTCATGTGAAGAAAGAAAATCTTTCAGATAGCCTGGACTATACAGCTTCTCCGTGGCTTCACTTTGCCTTGCCTTCTGCATCATCTTCTATTCAACTTGAAGAATTTCGAAGACATGCCCTCCAATATTTCACAGTTGAAAACTGGGACAAATGTGGTCAAGCAACATCAGAGTGTGGTCAAGGTGGCAAAGGTCATTAATGAGGAATAATACACAAGCTAGGAGAGGCTGTAGCTGTTTACTTTTGCCTGTGTCTGCTGGGAAGTTCAACATTCTACCCCATGTCTCCTTTCGTCTGTGCTGAGTCAACTGAGGCCAAACTATTTCTACACTTTGAATTACACTTTGAACTACACTATAAGCAAAAATGGCTTATGAACTACACTATAAGAAAAAGAGTTTGCAGCAACTGAAGTAAGTCAGGACAAAGAGGGAAAGTGGGTGGTGGAAAGAGAAACTGGGTCATTTTAAAAGCAGTTTAAAAAGTAGGAAGACAGAGGATTAATGGTAACAATTGGAGGACACGCTAAAACTGATTTCAGAACTGGCACCAGTGTCATTTAACAAAGTTTTCAGTCAAGGCCTTTTTTTTGCTTATAGATCTGCGCTATTCTATTACATGGACCTAATTTCTCAACACTAGCGTCCAAACATTAAAGCCAAACTGTTTACCACATATATTCAGAGCAGGTCTTATAGAGGCTGCTTATGACATTCTCATGCAATCACATCAAGATTTCTTTTTGTATATTATTTGAATCACCTGATCAAAAGGAATCCTTGATGTGATTGCATGAGAATTTCATAAGTTGTTCCTATTTAAGTCGGAACCAGGTATGTGTGACCTCAATAAATAGTTCACCTTTATTTTGTAGATGCTCATGAGCAAAAAAGAAGCACTATGCCATAAAATACAGCACCAGTGAAACTGATACTGGCCTGTCCAAAACATTAGTAGGTGATACATTGTCTCACATTAAAACCAGCAGCTACATAATTCCTGTAAAAATTTAAAAACAGGTCAAGAAACAACCCTTTTGAGTCCTTCATCATTGCAACATACTATTAACTGCCCTGGCAGATTCCTTCTAATCCTTGCCTCCCAGTGACACTGAAGGATTCTCTATAGCTATGACACTCTTTGATCAGTATCAGCTTTTCACAATTTCATCCACAGGCCATTCTTGTCAATATATTTGCATTTCGATCTTAGGCTTACAAAGGCTGCATAAAAAAATTATCTGTTCTCCAGCTAAAATATTTGCTGTTGCCCATAATTCTCATTTTCTCAACAGATACCCAATATAGATTTTAATAGCCCTGTCTAAAATAAATAAATAAGTAAGTAAGTAAGTAAGTAAATATTTTTGAAGTTCCTGTTTATCTCTCCTTATTTTAATTGGTATTTAAATAACATTCACTTCTAGTTGCTCTGGTTGTTTAATCATATGCATTTTCCAATACCATGAATACATCTTCTACCTATATTTCACATTACTAGACTTCTGGCACGTGTCTTCCACCAGATACCATAGTGGCACACCACAGTTTTCTCTTCCATGTCCTTATGGCACATGTGCAGTGTGAAGCCATGCATTATGGCTAAAGATAATTAAGGTAGTAGACCATTCTACACTGAGAAAGAATTGCTAGAACCTACCATACACAAGTCAGGATTCAAGCAGTGTGTGTTTGTCATTGAGTTGCCCAAAGGTACAAGGAAATGTTTTACTAAGCATTCTCCAGATGGCCCAAATTACAAATGTTTGACAGCCTATGTATGACAGTATATTAGAAAAGGAACAAAAGAACTGAAAAAGGAAACACTTAGGTTTAAAAACACTGAAGTGCAATCAAAATACTATTTCATCTATGTCAGGAATGTCACTGTGTTTTCTGTGGTTCTGGTACTACTGGGACTGTTCCAAAAATTGAACATTAACCATATTATGGGAAGATGAATAGATGGTAGGCCAAGCTCTGACTTGTTTCCAAACAAAAGCAAACAGAATTTGTTGTTTGTTTGAATGCATTCATGGGGAAAAATATATGTTTGACCAACCATGATAGGTCACTTATTTCCCTATAGCTTTTTGAAATGTTGTGGTCTGTGGGTTTGGTTAGAGATATAAAAGGTGGACTGGAGACCTCTGGGCCCAGATCTGCATTAAACCACGAAGCTCCCTGGCTTGTTATCCTAAATAAACCTATGAGGAAGTAGATGCAACTGAACACAGCATGCACATTGAATATGTACAGGATTCTGCTGTGAATGTTCTCGAAGGAGGCTTTCTCTTAGTCTAAAAAAAACCTTACGGGGATCTAACAATAAATAAAGCAGGATAACAAACTCCCTCCCTCTACACATGAAACCTGAACTTCTTGAAGAACAATGAGAAAATTTTACAATATATGCAAATCAAATTAAAGTGGAGAAAAGACCAGTAGCTCTCAAACCTTTTATTTGCAGCAAGTAAAGCTCCTGGAGTGTCAGAGTTACAACCCAACGGCATCTGGGAACCAAGAACTAGGAACCACTAAAATAGGCCCTCATCACTACTTTGTGGTTTGTCTTCCTTTTTACACTGCTTGGTCCACAGCTAGCGAAGAAGACATTTTTCCTGAATATGAAAGATGCATACTTGCATGAGTCACAACTGGATATGGCTGCAGAAAAAGAGTGTAATTGCAATATTTAGGCTCTTTTGAACTCTGTCTCCTTTGTTTGTTATTTTCATCTAGAGTTGGTTTTTATTCACCCTTGGACTACGGTGCTTATTCAACAGAACTCCTCTTTCAAGACTTAAGCACATTCTATTTAATTCCAGTAAAATCTGCACACGTGCACAAACATACATACACACACCCATCCAGCACCTCCAGACAGGCTCTTTTCTACACAAACAGCTCCCTTTTGCTTAGGGGTTTATGTCAATTGACTGCAGAGTGGTAACTTGGGCCCCAAGCAAAAATAAACAGTCTGGCAGGCAGGAGCACTGAGTTATTCAATGCGCCTAAGCCATGCACATAAATGGACCGTTATGTTATTACAAACAAGTGCCAGAATGCATTTGGTCACTGTTGACACTCAACACTGGAAAAAAATAGTCTAGAATATACAACCGACTCTTCCATAAAAATAAATATTAATCTCAAAGTGCCTGTTTTCTAAATATTTTTATAATACAGTCTCTACGACAGTACATTAATTGTGTCATGACCCAGTGGATAGGAAGGATTTTGTTGCTTCTTACGAAATATATTTGTGAGCAATATTAAGTTCCTGGCTGTCACAGTAGTTACTCATTTCTGACCTTCCATCTGCTATACGGAGCCTATGAACCCAAGTCCTGGCAGACTGATTCTCAGGAGTTCCACTTGCTGCAAACAACATAAAATGCTCTGCTGACTGTACCTCCACACATCCTCTCAAAAGAAACCACTGAGTTAATGAGCAGGTATTCTCTGCCATCCACTTGACCTTGCTCATAAAAAAGGGGAAAACAACTGCAGTGTTTTGATTTGGAGATAAAAGGAACTGCCAATGTGACATACTTGTTCCACAACATCAGAATTACAAATCCAATATGGGCAATACAGTAAAATACCCATATCTGTAAAATGCTGGTGAGAATTCACAAGAACTGGCAAACTTATTTGCTCCACTTGCATTTTAATTAAGCTGTGTTACGGAAAAATAGGAAACATGAATTAAAAGCTACAGCAATTAAGATGGTATGTTGAAAGAGAGAAAGATTCATTATGCTACTCTAATGCTGCCCAGAGTTTGTTGGCTGCACCTTAAAATGCTGAGTTAGGCCATTAATCTAAAAAGAACAGGAAATAAAATTGTGAGTGGAATTGCTAATTACAATATGGAACAATTCAAAATCCAAGCATTACAGATTGGGAATACAGGCCTGGAGTGATTTCCAAATATGCACTATTAGCTTTCTTTGCTCTGAGGCACATATTGCTGCATGCATGAAACTTTCGGTGTCTTAAGAAAGGCTTCTCCTACGGCGCACTGGCTGCAAGGAACTGGCTGGTCCCTACTCAAGGCAGATGGTATCATCAAAGCAGCACAGCTGTACTGTAAGTAAATCTTATGCTCGGTGAATTACTGCATCTTCTAATGGGAGTAATTCTGCATCCAGAATGGAAACAGCAGAGGGTGAGGAAAAGAAAAATGCACCAGGGAAACAATGAGGAGGATAACGGGATGCCTGTGACCAAGCATTTCTTGGCAAATTGTGCTGCCCTTAAAACCAGAGACTGGCATTACCAGACCCAAAGCAGGCCAGCTTAATTCAGCAATCCAGTGTTAAACAACTCCTTCATAAAAAGACTCCAGCAATGTTCAAAAAGAAGAAAGCAGGTCCTTCTCTTACCTGTCATTTAAGGACATGAAGTGAGGATCATTAGGCCCAGTGTAAACAACTGTCCTTCTAGAAGGTACTTTCAACCACAGCTCTTAATGTAGCTAACATTACTATATACTGAACAGCTGGAATCAAAAAGGGTGTGGAAAGCTTCAAATACCAGCTATTGCAAGAGATTCAGGATACAAATAAGTGAAAGCTTCCATGGATACAAACTAAATAGCACCACAAGCAGGAATATTTGTATAGGGAGATTAGGCAACTTTTTTTTTGTACTAGATGAAGTGTAGTAGAGAAGCTAGTTTACATGTCACATATTTCAAAAGCTTCTGGCTGCACATGCTGTGTGTAGGTGTGTGAATATTCTAAATCCATCCTTGTTTTTAACCTACAAAGCAGCACAAAGGCAGTGAAGTAGTACAGCACAAAGGCAGGGAGGTAATATGTTGTTGTTGCTTTGCTTGTTGTGTGCCTTCAAGCCATTTCTGACATATGACAACCCTAAGGTGAACCTCCCACGGGGTTTTCTGGGAGTGTGTGATGCACTCAAGATCACCCAGTGAGTTTCCATGGCTGAGCTGGGAATTAAACCCTGGTCTCCAGGATCACAGTCCAATGCTCAGACCACTACACCAGGCTGGCTCTCCATGAGTAATATACAGAAACAAACAAAAAAAGCACAATGCAAGATATGGACTTATTTTGCTGTAAATCTGCTACCTTTTACCATGCTCTTTGAACAAACTGAGAAGCGAGTTTTTTTCAGGAAGCAAAGGAAGTCATGAAACAATAGATCAGGATGGGTAAAATGCAGCCCCCAGGGCTACTTCTGTGGTCCCCAGGGGTCATATTTTTCAGTTTACTTTATTAATGTTATTATTAATTATTAATACTGTTAACTATTGGAAAATTGACTTCAACTTATGACAAGCCTATGAAAGACACACCTCCTGGTTACCCTATTATCCACGGAAGACTCAGCCACTGCTTTCTCAATTGAGTCCACCCATCGGAAATGTGACCTTCCTCTTTTCCTACTGCCTTCTACCTCACCAAGCATTATTGTCTTTTCTAGTGAATCAATGTCTTCTCATGATTCATCCAAAGTACAGCAGTCTCAGTTTAGTCATCCTGGCTTTATAAAATATTTGATATTGTTTGATCACGAAAATAGACAATAAGCTGATATGCCAACCCCACAAGGTGGCTTACAATAATTACAATAGCTACCATAAGAACACAAGAAAATCCTAATATGAAATCAACAGATAAAAGCACAGGTATAACTGTTCCCCCTGCCCATGACTCTCATAAATCAGCACAAATCCCAGCAAAAAAACTCTTAGTGGACAAACAACATACACCAAATAATTAAAACAAATTTATCCCAAGGTTTTTGAAGCAGAATAATAATATGAGTGCATTAGTCTCCAGGGTTACATGTTACACATCATTCTTTCTCAATCAGACAGGACCTTTTTTCCAGGGCTAATTATATTTTTTCTAGTCTTGAGTATGTATATACCTTACCTTAATTTTACTGGTGCCAGTAGAGTTCTTTCAACTAATGCAGATGAATTCAAAATCCATTCCTTGATAGGAAGGACAGAAACCAGGTGCATGTTCAGTGATTTGTGGGTGCTAAACAACAACAACAAAAACTAATTATCTGTTAGCTGTGTTGTTCCTGCCTTCCTGATAGATGAAGTAACACACAATCCATCAGACTAGGTTGACAAACTGTATGATGTAGAAGTAGCTAAATATTCATGCAAAAATGATGCTTCAAAAAAGGAGCAAACTTAAAAGTAATTAATAGACTTCACAGGATCAAATAACAAACTATAAGATAAGAAAGTACTGCTTTAATATTTAGAGAATGGGATTATTTTACAGGAATGTATCTAGGGGCATCCAACTTGACTGTGCAATAAAATATAGCAAAGTCCAAAAGACACATTGCAGTGTTAGCTTTATTATGCCAACCAAATGGTGCAAAATACACTACACAAGCTTTCAAACGTCACAGGATTCTTCATCACATATGGATATTAAAAGTCATTTTAGGGGAAGAAATGTGATGATGGAAGGTCAAAGAGCTGCACCTTTCTTGTAATAAGCTGAGTTTAATATAGTGGTGGAGGGAGGTTTGATGGAGGTTTGAGGGACATATAAGCAAGAGAAGACAAAAAACTTGTTTCTAACATAGGAGAAAAAGAGTTTACCATATAAAAGGCACTTGTGTATAAGATGCACCCCATTTATACACTGGCAAATACTATTTGCTGGCATATAAGACACACTGGCATGTAAGATGCACCCCATTTTCACAGTATTTTTTGGGGAAAAGGTGAGTCTTATATGCCAGCAAATACAGTACTTCTTTGCCTTGCTTTTGTCTCTCACAAATACCTCATAGCCAGCAAGGGATGTGGCCTTTACCGGCATCAAACCTCCCTCCATCATCATCTTAAACTCAGCTTTAACATCCCAAGAAAGATGCAGCTCTGTGATTCTTTATAGTTAATTTCTTCCCCTCATATGACTATTAACATCCAGGCCCCACAACAAAGCATATCTGCTTTGAAAGCTTATATAATGTATTTTGTGGTCTATAGCTGGCATAATAAAGCTATCACTGCAATGTGTTTTTGGATTTAGCAGGAATGTGTGAGAGCAACAGACTGTAAAACTGATTAGTCAATAGCAACCTGCCCTGAACCCTATGACCTCTTGCAAAACTTATTGCCTTATATAATTCTTCACTGAGGAAAGAACTCTGTCAATAAAACCATTGCACATAAACATTTTCAATATGTAGAGGGTTTTTTCCCTTATCCTTTCAGTAGCAGACTGTTCCTTGATAGTAACACAAAAATCCACTATTAATAATCATAGCCATTAGCCTTCACAAAATGGTGAATTATGAATGTCTATTTTGAGGTCCCACCACCACAGTTATTTTTTATATAGTACACGTACAAAGGATCTCAGGGTTGTAGCTGATAAAAATTAACACGAGCTTAATCAGCAGCTTAATGTGCAAGGAAAACAGGTCAATTCAGTTTTACGCTGTGTAAACAGAACCATACTTTCCATGCCACAAGAAGTACTGTTTCCATACTATTCTGCAGTAACCTGACTCCATCTGGAGAGCTGCTTCCATGATTAACAGTATCAGAAACAAGTCCTCTGAGGATGTATGTTTAGCCTAGAGATGATTAGATAAGCTCAAGAGCACTCTTCAGATACCTGCAGAACTATCATATATGAGGTAATTCTGCTGCTGCACCAGACAGCAGAATTACAACCAATAGGTTCTATTTAACTGTAGTCACCCAGCAATAAACAGACATGGTGACAAAGATCTTTCCTCTCTCATACGCCCCTGCATACACACCAAACCCTGATCCAGAGGATACTCATGAACAGATTTTAGGGCACACTGTGTGGTGCAGACAGCAGAAGAAGAAAGAGGAGTTGTATCATATGAGTGGAAGTTGTAGACAGAACATGCTGGGTTTAAGCTGCAGGAGGGTGGATTTCAGCTGAGCATCAGAAGCAATCTCTTGAAGGTCAGAGTAGTTCAACAAGGAAACCAATTGTGGTGGGCTCTCCAATCCAAGATCTTCAAGGAAAGGCTGGGTAAACATCTACTGGAGATGCTCAGGCTCTGGATTTCCTGTACTGAGAAGAGAGTTGCAGTAGTCTGATTACAGACTTTCCTTCAACTCTATGATTTCTATATTCACTTATATCCTTAAATGCATTTCTGAACCTACATACCACATTTCTATATATGTCTGCTTAAACGTAAACCCCAATCAGTTCAGTGGTATGTCTGGGAGAATTTTCAGGGTGTTGAGGGATGCTACAGATTAAATACCTCAAACCTGAAAATGACCAGAGGGATCTACTTTGTGCATATAATTCCTTTTTCAGGAGGGCAGGGAGGGAACTAAGTGGGTGAGAACTGTGCCTTTTTTAAAAGAAGGTGCATCACTGCACGCAGAGGCTTCCTGGAGCAGGAATCCCTCCCCCTAATGTTTAAATAAAGCAGTGGGGTGCGCTGGGATTGATACCAAATATGGATCAGGGCTACATGTGGCTGGCAAGCTTCATTTTGCCCACCTCTGTTGTTTGAGATTGCTGTGTCAATAAGTTTCTGTTGAAAGACATTACCAGATTAGCAGTCTCTGGTGAGAATTTGTTTTTGTTTTTGTTTTGAAGCATCCTTTTTCTCTCAGCACCATGTATAACTTTTCTCTTTCTGACTACTGTTAAGTGACCAGAAAAAAAAGTATTACAAAGAAAGAGAATGGGAGAACAAATATAGTCCACTCATGTGATACAGTAGTTTTTAATTTGTGTTCCCTGAATGATCATACAAAATCCTGAAACCATGATGGTTACATGCAACAACCAGTATTAGAGACAGAATGTGTGTCAATATCAGTTTCTACAGAACACAAGCAGAAGATACTATTCATTTCCAGATTGCGAGCTTCCCATGGATATTTGGTGTGGACCAGGATGTTTGACTAGATCAGCCTTCAATCTGATCCAGCAGGACCTTTGTTGTGTTGTTGCTACTACCGACGGTACCGAGGGTCCGGTGAAGAGGAGGAAGGCGAAGCGTGGCGCTTCTCCATCGAAGTCGGCTCGGTCTTTTGAGCACGGAGGGACTGTTCCCAACAGTAGGACTTCAACCTCGCCACCCGGTTGCGAAGCATTTGGTGGGTGAATTCCCTACACGCGGGGCAAGTCTGGACGTTATGCCCCTCACCCAAACAAAAAAGGCACTTCACGTGTCGGTCAGACAAAGCGACCTTCCTTCCACAGGAGGCGCAAGCCTTAAACAGCGCCGACATAAAACACGGGGCGAAGGGTGAGGAGAAGGGGAGAGTCCGAAGATGCCGAGCCGAGTCGAAAAAATCAAGCGGAGAAAACAGCCGAAAAATGAGAAAAACGTACCAAAACAGATGGAAGTTCGTAGGGGAGGGTCGGTAAGCAGTCCGAAGTCAAGCCGAAAAATCCAAAATGAAGCAAAAAGAGAAAAGCACAAGCCAATGAGAAGAACCTTCTGTATGCTGAGGAGGACAAGAAAGAACTGAGGAGAGACCGTTGCTCGGCGGGAGGAGCATGCGCAGTACGACCGTGGGGGAGGGGCTCCCCGCCAAGCTAACGAGCTCTAGAATCTTCCGAAGGTTACCGCGCAGGCGCAAAAGCTCCTATTGTATGAGGCACAGAGACCACGAAGAAGAAGCCAGGGATCCAATGTGACAGGCCAGACTGATTTGGTTGCTAACTTTGAGGCCTGGACATATACATACACAATAGAGAGTATAACCTATAGAGTAAAAGATAGAGTGCAGAAAGATATGTATATTAGAATGTATGTGCGCTTATCTGTTACTGTGAACAAAGAGACAGACTAATCCCAGGCATAATGCCTATACGAATGTAAACAAAGAGATGGGAACACTTGAATTTCTATTAACATTGAGATACGAGCAGATGGGACTCATAATAAACCCAAGAGATACACTGGCTGATGCAGTCAGGATGGCAGGCAGCCAAAGAGTCCGACTGGAGCCAGGGTGACATCATATATAAGATCTCTGTTTTGACTGGATACTGTAAATGAGGCTCTGTCAGCATCTTTGTTTTGATTGGACCCAGACAGGACAGAGGCTAGGGAGAGAACGGACGAAGCCAAGGAGAGGCTGAAATCAGACTGCTCTGAAGTCTGCAAGCTGTATGACGAGAAGGCTGGAACGCAGCCTCCAAGCTGACAGTGCTGTTCCTACTTGATGAACAATCCGGACATGCTAATGCTGGTTAGAGAAACATCCAAGCTATGCTAAAATAGATATAAAGATTCTTATAGCTATACAGTGGAAGTTTATAAATTTAGAAATGCTCAAAGATATTAACCCTTGGAAGCCTGTACTGTAATGAATGTATGCCATGTATGCAATGTGCAATATAATGTGGTAAAATACTATGCAATGTAATGTGGTAAAATAATATCTGCAGGTATTTATATGTCTGTATTTCTCCTTAAGGGAATGGTATATATTTGCATACAGAGTCATAGAATCATAGAGCTGGAAGAGACCACAATGTCCATCGAGTCCAACCCCCTACCATGCAGAAACACACACTCAAAGCACTCTAAGCAAATGGCCATCCAAGCTCTGTTTAAAAACTTCCAAAGAAGGAAGACTTCATCACATTCTGAGGCAGTGTATCCACTGTCCGACTGCTCTTACTGTCAGGAGGTTCACTTTAATATTAAGATGGAATCTCTTTTCCCTTTAGTCTGAAGCTATTGCTCTATGTCCTGGTCTCTGGAGCAGCAGAGAACAGGCTTGCTCCATTCTCCATATGACATTCCTTCAAATATTTAAACATAACTATCATATCACCTGTTAACTTTCTCTTCTCCAGGCTAAACATACCCAGCTCCCTAAGTTGCTCTTCATAGGGCAGAATCTCCAGGCCTTTTACTGTTTTGGTCACCCTCTTCTGGACATGTTCCAGCTTGTCAATATCCTTTTTGAATTGTGTTGACCAGAACTGGACACAGGATTCCAGGTGAGGTCTGTTGAAAGCAGAATAGAATGGTACTATCACTGCAGCCAAGAATATTATTGGATTTTTTTAGTTGTTGCATCACACTGCTGATTCAGGTTCAGTTTGTGGTCCACCATGACTCCTAGATCCCTTTTACATGTATTGTGGTCCAGCCATGTGTCACCCATCTTATATCTTATTTCATTTTTTCCGCCCAAGTGAAGTACCTTACACTTCTCCCTGTTGAAATTTATTTGGTTAGCTTTGGTCCAACTCTCCAATCTGTTAAGGTCATTTTGAAGTCTGATCCATCCTCTATGGTGTTAGCTACCCCTCCTAATTTGGAGTCATCTGCAAATCTGGTAAGAATATCTTCTATTCCCCCATCCAAATCATTGATAATGTTGAATAGCACTGGGCCCAGGGCAGAAACCTGTGCCCCCCCCCGCACTAGTCACTTCTTTCCAAGATGAAGAGGAGCACCCTTTGGATTCAGACACTGGTGAGCACCCTTTGAGTTCAGTCAGTCAACTAATATCAAATCCACCTAACAATAGCATTGTCTAACCCACATTTTACTACCTTCTTTGCAAAAATATTATGAGGACTTTATCAAAGGCCTTACTGAAGTCAAGGTATGCTATATCCACAGCATTCCCTTCATCTACCAAGCTAGTAATGCTATCAAAAGAGAGTGGGGGAGGAGAGGGAGAGAGAGAGAGAGAGAGAGAGGGAAAGGGAGAGGGAGAAAGAAATTTAGTGCAGCATGACTTTTTTTTGAGAAACCCATGTTGACTTTTTGTCAACTAACTTAACTTTCTGGCATTCCCTTCTATGTGCTCACAGACTGTCTGATAATCTGCTCTAGAATCTTTCCTGGTATTCATGTCAGGCTGCCTGAGCAGTAGTTGTTTGGGTTCTCTTTTTCCCCTTTTTGAAGATGAGGACAATATTTGCCCTCTTCCAGTCTGCTGAGACTTCTCCTGTTCTTCAGGAATTCTTAAAGATTATTGCCAGTAGTTCTGCCAGTCCTTTTAATACTCTTGGATGTAAGTTCATCTAAGAGTATTTAAAAAAACTGGCAGAAGTAGCATCTATGATTGTATATAATAAATATCCTAAAAGACCACCAAAGAGCCTACTCGCTTTCCAGGCTAAATATCCTGAGATTCCAATACTTAAAACTGCTTAGTAGATTGATTGTCTAGATTTTGCTACCATCACAAATTGGATGCCTAGGTGAAAAGAAGGTGATAACATGACCCCAGTCAGAATCCAGATTGGCTGTCAAATGTATCAGACCCTCAATCTCCCGGTCTAAAGATATAGGGAAGGGAAACCACGCCTGTTTCAATGGTAACAGTTCTCAAACAAAAATGATAGAATATTAGGGGAACTGTGTATAAAGGTCAGGATACTACCTCAGCATTTAGAGTTATTTAGCAGAATTCATGCACAGAAACTGCTCAGCATTTATGTCAGTCCAGGCTGCATCTCAGAAAGGATAGGCACTACATTTTATGATTATCATTAAATCTTTATGGACACTTCACCAAGCTGCTTCTTATGAGTATAGTAGTCAGCTCTCTTTGTACTTCGATCTGTCAACCATGCATGTAGGCAGCAAATCTCTGCAAAGCAACATATGTTCACAGGAAGAGCAGTCAGCTCAAGATTCTGCTGTGGGTGGAAGAGACAGAATGTAACTGACATTTCTTGTCCAGAGAACTTTACCATGATAGGCTTAGAGCAAAACAGGATTTCAGTAACATTAATAAATAAACCAGGAAATAGGAGGGTGCTTGCTAATAGCTGTTCATACACTAAAACCCAGATCCAAGGGCCATTAAAAGCTCCAGGGGTATTTTAACAGACTTTAATCAGGTTTTTGATTTCTCCAAAAGCAGAACATATCAGCTGGTGACTAGTTCTACAGTGAAAGAAAAAACTGCATTAATTGTGCATCTTGTAGCAGAGGAATATACTATGGTATACGATCTCATTATATCTCGAGGCATGCTGTTCTCTCACATGACATCACACCGTCTCTCTTCCTATCAAATGTTTTATGAATTACACCATTTCGTTTGCCTGCTGAGGTTTTCTTCATAATGAAAGCCTCTGAACAGAAAATCTCTTCCTTTGTTCATTCATGCATCAGAGAATGGGAATGCAAATTGAAACTGGAAGGATAACTTAACTATGAAGTTAATGGCCCTTATAGCAGAATGTGTATTTATGTGTCTTACAACAATTAATATAACCACTATTCTCCTGTGTTTTATAAACAAGCTTTTTTTTAATACACCAAGAAATAATGGATGTGTGAAAAGAGTCCCTAGAAATTAATTTTCTCAACAATAAAGGTACAACACAGGTTTCTAACAATAAAAGTATAACAATAAGGGTATATTATTGTACCAAAATTTCACTCCTATACCAGTGTAGTTATAATTTTTAGTTATCCATAAAGAGAGCCACTGAGGTGTAGCAGTTTGAGAGCTAGACAAAGAGATGAGGGTTTGAATCCCAGCTGAAGCATGGAAACCTACTGGGTGACCTTGGGCAAGTCACACTCTTTCAACCTCAGAGGAAGGGCATGGCAAACCCTCACTGAACAAATCTTGCCAAGAAAACCACATGTTTTCCTTAGGGTCACCATAGGTCAGAAATGACTTTGACACACAACAACAACAACAACAGGGTATTGTGACACCTTTGAGACTGAAAGAAGTTCGTAGCATAAGCTTTCATAGAATGAATCTACTTCATGACATTGGATTTCATGATGAAGTAGACCCAGTCTATGGAAGTTCACACTACCAACTTCTTTCTCTTAGTCTCAAAGTTGCCACAACATCCCTCTGCATACTGATCCAGACCAATAGGGCTATAACTTTGAATTTTAACAACAAAGTTACACAGAAACGGTGGACGATGACTGCCACATGATTCAAATCCTGTTTCATGTTGGGCTCCATGCTGCTGTTTAGGTGGCAATGAAGAGTCTACAGAACAACAGCCTGCAGCATCTGGGTGTTTCCTAAGTAATTTTAATATACCTCAAAGTAACTATTTGTCACTTTGAAAAGGTAGAGGAAAACTGGACGCAGCCTCAATAGCTTGTGCTGAAATATTTTCTTTCAATATATTATACAGGCATACAGGTGGAAAAAAATGTTCAAATATTTTAGTGTGATCTAATATGAGCTAACATAACATATAACCTGGTCATGCTTATGTGGCACATCACATTCACATTTCCAACATAGCAGAAAACTGTTTTCACGCATAATTCAAGCAGCATCCAAACTGGTGGTTACCTTTTAGATACTCAGGGCTAGGCAGGAGTTACTTGGCCTCTACATCTCTGGGTGCCTGAGAAAGACAATGCCTCTGACAGTATGCAAACAAGGTAATTGCACAACTACATGCAGGAGGGTGTGAGTTGCATTAAAGGCTCTGGCTACACCCATGCTTGTGGGGAGAGGCTATAAGAATAAAAAGAGAAGCATTGTCCTACTTCTTTCACATTTTTTTAAGTTGCCAGATATAGGGACCTCCTGGCACAGAGTTATTTTAGTTGTTGCTTTGACCTGTATCACCTTAGATTTGTCCTGCGTTAGACATTATTACTTTAAGACATATAAATTTGTTGAGCATATCTACATTCTGGGCTAGCTCACATATTATGCCAAAGAATGGCTGTACATGAATGATGCTTACACTTGTGCACTTACCTTTTACTCTCCTTTTCCCCCACACTCTACTTTAAATAGTTACTTTCCATTTAAAATAAATCATATTATGCTGTTATATCTAAATTGTTGAATTATATACTTGGTATTTGGTCTGTGGCCTTAGTGTAAATGGCAAGCGCATACTATGGTTTTGTTGTTATTACATGTCTTCATGTTAACTCAGATTTATGGTGATCCTATCATGGGGATTTCTAGGCAAGATTTATACAAGGCTGAATGTATATGGTTTACCATAGAGTCACAGAGCTGGAAAAGACCACAAGGGCCATCAAGTCCAACCTCCTGCCATGCAGGAATACACAATCAAAGCACTTCCAACATATAACTATTCAGCCTCTGCCTAAAAACCTCCAAAGAAAGGAGACACCACCACACACCAAGACACGCATTCCACTGTTGAACTGCCCTTATCATCACTTCTTAAAGTCATCCAGTCAATTTTCCTGGCTGCACAGGGTTTTCAAACTTTGGTATTCTAAGCCCTAGTTCAATAGTCAAGGCACTATAGTAGCTCTGTTGTTGTAATGTGTTTTCAAGTTGACTCAGACTTGAACACTGGTCTCCTGGAGTATTAGTCCAACTCTGTGATTTTTCAGTCTTGCATGAAACAGCAAGTACTTCACTGAGTACTTGAGAGTAAAAGCAGGAGACAGCATGCGAGGCAAGACTCACTCTCACGGTGGCAAACCCTGCTTCCGTGGTACATTTGGACCTCTTAGTGAAGTAGATGTCTGAAAGCAGCTAATCAGTATGAAAGAACAAGAGATATTGGTTGGCAGTCTGTAGCCTCATCTGGAGCTCTGCATTACTGTGGAGGTCCAGACCCATGCATGCTCTCACTAAATCAAAGCAGGTGTTCTAGGTGTTGTTGGGTTTCACTTCCCATCAGCTCTAACAAGCACAGCAAATGGTACAGAGATGCTGGGAACAGCAGTCCAACAATATCTGGAGGGCTATACCTTGCTCTCCTCTTATTCCAGATAAAGAAACATCATGATGATTCCCATTTCATTCTTCATCCAGAGAAGCCAATAATATGTCCACTATTTAGCTTAAAAAACCATGGCTTTCTATATGAATATTTCAAACCAGAGCAAAATATTAAATGCTTTTTTGTTGGGGGTGGGTGGGTCTCTAAATGAAATTGGAATACTTTCCCCTTCAGAGGTAGCATTGACAGCTGTTGTTGCTCTGTCTGGATGAACATCCATTTCAGAATTCTCAGATCCTTGACAAAAATACCATCACAGGACAAATTAACATCTTTTTCCACCACAGCTTAATTTAGGAATAATAAAAAAAAGTCACAAAATGCACAGCTGGCTGTAAACATATGCATTTCTATAAATGTTTTTCACAATGCACTTGAAATGAGCTTTTCCAACATTTTGTATAAACTATTTTCTTTTAAAGAACATTATAACCTACAGGGGCAAATGTACTAGAAGCATTTCAATAACTGTATCAACATTAGATTCACCACACTTAGCAGCTTATCTAGCTTTTCTGGTGAAATCTACAAAAAGGTAGACTTTTGTCATCTGTTCTACTGCATTTATATTGTACATCACATTAAACAGATGTATATTTTGTTCTGCTCATCTAATTTGCATGGTTTAACCACTAGTAAACGTGTGGATGAATGTGTTTAAACATTCCCACGACAAAACGTCAAGACTGCTCCCGCCACAGAACAGCGATTCACAATAAAATCTTCTACAGTTACTTTTCCCCCCTATAATTCTGGAAACACCTAATGTTAGATATGCTCAATATGCATTATCTAATTGTTATCCACACAATTATTTACAATAAGGGGAATCAATATGGTTACAGTATTTGCCAGTGTGTAAGATGCACCAGCATGTACGATGTACCCCATTTATATGCCAACAAATACTATTGCTGATGTATAAGATACACCAGCATATAAGACACACCCCATTTTCAAACAGTATTTTTTTGGGTACACCAGCAAATACAGTATCTCCCATACTAGAGTTTGTTCACCTACCTCCTGGAGAATTTATGGGACAGGAAACTTTCCAATTTGATACCTTTCTTTGCCTCTTAGCTGCTTTACTCCATCAGCCAACTGCAGCTTCATACCCTGAATTAGCCTTCTATATCAACATTTGGGGAAACCTTTCCCTCCCTCTCTCTCTTTTCTAAAACATTCAGAATACCCCAGACAATATGGCCAGTAGCCAAGCTATTTTGAGAACTGTAATCCAAAAGGCGACTTCCTCAAGCTTTCTCCTATATGTGCAGGCACAGGCACGCCAGGATACTTCAAATCCCATATGATTTGTCTTTTGTTTCATAGGAGCTGGGTCTTTGTAGCCAACAGTTTCATTTTGGTAGCCCCTCAGAGCTGTCTTTATATATTCTTTTCCAATCTAATTTCCTGATGCCTGATTAGAGATGTAAAATTTCCAGAAATTTTGAAGCCATGGGGGGGGAGTTTTTTTCCATTTCTTTTCCAGAAAAAAATGGACATTTTCAGCAAAGTTGAAAAAAATGCAACCTTAGCACTTTTTACAGATTGAAAGTCACTCTATTACTTTAGGAGTATAAAATATGACTATGTATAATTTGTTTTGAAATAAAATGATCACACTTGATATATTAAAAATACAGTCTATTCAAACAATTATTACAAATGGAATTTACTTTCATTTTTTTTTTATTTGTAACAAATGGAGCAACAATCTCCTGAATCATAGGGAACCTCTTTGGTTTTGCAAGTTTATGTGGAGCAGGCAATAAATAAATAAATAAATAAATAAATACATACATACATAATTAAATTAAAAAATCAGAAGAAACCATCAACATTAGCAACGAAAAATTATCTGTATTTCCCCTCTACAGCATCAAATAGACATAAAGCACCCATTCCCATAAAAATAATTGAGGAGGAAGAAGTGTGTGCAAAGGAGAAGGAGGGATTATGTGTCCCATAAAGGAAAAAATGCATCTTGTTCTCGCATTGGAGAGTCAGTTTGTAACCTAGGACTTGCTTGTCCTCCATGCACAGAAATTAGAATAACCTGATACTGTACATAGTTTTTAGAAATAATTTGGAGAATATATGAACACCTTGTCTTAAAAGATTTATTCATCATGCTAAAATAAAACATTTCATAATTGATTTTCTTCCTTTTTTTCAATTTTTCAATTTTTTTGGGAAAAAAAACAAAAAAGGCTTCAGAAAAAAAATGGGGAAAAGCCATTTTTTTCTGAATTTTTCCAGTTTTTTTCTGGGCCTTCACATCTCTATGCCTGATACCTTTCAAGGCACAATGAACTACCATTCATGTGTCCTGCAGCTCTTTGCAGAGGACATAGATGCAGGAGAGCAGTGCATGGCTCCTAGTATCCACAGCTCACAAAAAGGAATGAATGCATCGGCCATCAATTTTCCTTGGCAGTTCTGATCTTGTAAGATCATTCAAGACCAGTATCTGAAGGTCACTGGGGCTCTAAATACTGGGACTGCATTGGACAGATATAATCAGCAGTAACCATTTTATTCTACAATATGACTATATCAGTATTATGAGTGACACTGGCATAACATCTGAAAAAATTAAAGAAGAGGATAAGTAGAAGTAGTTTGAAAGAACACATAAAGGGCAAGTTGCCTCTGCTGTCCTATCCCATCCACAGAGAGACATCATCATCTGTTCCCACCAAACTGACAGAAGAGGTTATTAACAATCCTTGAGGAACACCGGTGGCCAATCCATTCACTCCCTCTTGTGTATTTTGAACTGTGCACAACCTTCTCACGTTGTATCTCACATTTTCTTCACACTGGACATTTCCCCTCTTTTTTTTTCATCATCATATAAACAATGATAGAGTTCCCATCACTGCCACCTTTCAGTTCCTGATGCTTCCTAAAATGCCATGTTTATAAATGCAACAGCAGTAACACATTAACTCCTGCTGCCTGTCTCTGAAAATACAAGTTTGCCCTTTGAATATTTATTTTACCTTCCTATACAGCATCATAGTCTCCAAGAATGTTCTTCCTTTCTTTGCATATTTCACTCCATCCACCTCCCTCTGTCCCTTGGAAGTGTGTAGCAAACCCATGGCCTCATCAATTAGACATAATAGGAGCTATAAACCTTTAATGAATTGTGTTTCTGAAAGATACTGACAAGATTGCTAAATCTGTGTTTTACAAGGCTGAGATGGCATATGGGCTGACTAATTGAAAGATGCCTTGTGCTTCCCACACACAAACTGTTAGTAAGCAATGGGAATATCCAAAGGCCCTTTCCCTTATTCTGTGCAAGCACAGAGTACCAGTAGTTAACAACAGGAATTGAAGAGAGAAACAAAACTTAATCATTCTGTTTCACTGGCACATTAGTATCCTCAAGCTTCAAACTTCAACCATGCCAGCATCCTGATTTTCTAAAATTTAAAGTGTAAATGATCAGTGTGTAGACGGTTCTGCACTACGAAAATACTGTTTCTCAAAATCCTTCTTCCATGCTCAGGGAAGAAGAAAGGCCACAAATTTATTTGGCTACACTTGCTACAGAGTTGTGCATGCATGGGTCCAGACCCTGGCATTGAGTAACCTGCCTGTTGACCAATGACTCCCAACTGTCTGGCCCATTGCCAGAACCACTGGGATGACAGGTATGGGATCTACCTGAGCAAACACCCCCCTCACAGTGTGGTCCACCTGCCACCAAGGTGTGCAGTAAATGCATGCACCTCCTGAGCTCAGCATGTCTGTTTCCTCCCTGCATTCCCTGAATCCCTTAAGGGGACCTCCATACCTTACCAATGCCACATGGACACCAGTAACTGCTGATCTCATCCAGGATCCATGCCAACCACCCCTGTAAGTTTGGATAGCATATGTCCAAAAAACCCCAAACTCTGGCCAAACCTCCAGGTAAAGGGTGGGAAAGCAAGCTGATGCTCACAGTAGAATGAGTGATAGCCCCAGCTGTGGCCAAATACATATTTCCTCCACCCAACTGAAATGAAACCTACATCTGGCTGGGTTCTGACAGCCAATGAATTCAAACCATTATTTGAATTCATTGACTGTCAATACTGCTTTGTCCCTGGGTGTGTGGGGCCACATAGACACCTGGTTAAAAGAATCCTCAACTGCCACCATGCCAAGGAGATGTCCAGGTACTCCTGCTCTGACCAGCAGGTCCTCAACCCATTAAGTTGAGCAGTTGTAATGCTCTCATGTCTAATGGAGCTAGATGAAGGTAAAATGCCTGCATTTTGCAGAATCCACTATAATCAACAACCTCAAGCCAACTTATTGGAGTAAGAACTACACAACAATGCTCCTAATAGATTGAATTTCCCACTGGATTTACATTTGTTAATTTTCAGTGACCCTGGTACAAATTAAGCTGTTTAAGCCAGAAAAGAAAGAGAGAAGCACATTGCAATCATATCTATATTCTTTTCTTGAACAAATCTATATGAGTCTATATTTTCTTTCCAAAGGAGTATGGGGGTGTATCTAAAAAGCTAGCCCATACACACTGGAATTGTGCCCAACTTTTCCCTTTCCCATGCAATCGCTTGTCCTAAACTGGATGATGTCCATCAAGCTATTCTGATAGCAGCTATTATAGGAGATGCAAGACGCAGTGACTGAATGGAAAATAGTAATATTTTTAGAAGTTCCAGTGATAACACAGAAGGTTCACCGCCATTAATTTCAAATGTCAATGTGTATCTATTACTGACTGCAGAAGTGCAGTATCATCTATTTTTCTCTATTTCTCTCTCATATAATAGTAAAAATAGGCTCATATCCACTCCAGTTCTTAGGATGGAGGTAGGCAGAATATGGCCATCCATATACTATTGTCTTCCAGCTCCCATGCACAAGCACAGCCAATTATGAAGGATAAAGGGGAACTGTAACCAACAACATCAAATTGCCACCTTGCCACGGGCAAATGAATATTTGTATCCCCTAAATCAACTAGAAGGTGGTGGCCTAGTTTAGACATTGACCCAGATGACTATCATTTTTGCAGGGCAAGCAGCACACTGCACCAGTCTGACTGCCATAGAGGTAATATCACATATACCACTGGCTTTCTGTAAACACATATCATCTCACGGATGCCCAATCTGTGCAGATTTTCCCGACAGGAAATGGTAGGAAGTGTCTTGAATCAGGAATCTGCTTGGAAGGCCTGTTAGTAAACTAGCAAAAATTCATCAAGAATTCGAGGATCACAAAGTAACAATAATGGTAGCCTATTCTGAGAAATGTTCAGCTTCCACACAGATAAATGTTTATTACAAACACATTCTTTTATCCCCTAAACAATCTGGAATGAATTGCTGGTTTTAATGTGCGTTGCATTTTGTGAACTAATCAGAATTACCAATAAAAACTAATCTTAAGAGGCCTGTTTTGTTTTGTTTTGATCATCCTAGCTGCCTTGTAGGTATAAATATCAATTAATCTCTTCAGATTTTATAGCAGCTTCTATGCCAAACAACCAAGGGCATTTATTGTCAAACTGAACCACAACATAGCATGACCCATTAAAAGGTGACATACTCAAAGCTGTTAGTTTGTAAAATCCACCATGCCTTAAATAATGGCCCATTTGTACCAACCACCTTCAGGTGACAGTGAAACAGTCTTGTGAGAGCAATTATTTAACATGATTATGTTTTCAGTGAATATAAGAGTACTTTTAAGTGACACAAAATCAGCAGCCTCAGACTCCAGTTAGAGACGTAGGAATCAGGGAGCCACCACTGCACATTTATGGTGATATTTCCCTTTATTTAGAAATTAATATGAAAAACCATATTAAAACAACTACAGATTGTGAACTAAAGCTAAAACCCATAGTTATCTTGCTGGGGTACACTATAAACCAGATTCCTAATGATGTAAAAAATGACATTTTGTATATTAAAAGCCACTCTTATTTTACTGGCTGAATGCTATAAAACTTCACAAGAGCCATCAACAGAGCAATGGAAACAAACAAAAAGTGAACCTACATGCTTACATGTCCAGCTATAAAGCACTCTGGAACTGCCTTCAGAACTTTGGGGGAAAAACCTGTTTTTATGACTTAATTACTAGGCTACAAATCCATCAGAAGAAAACGTGTCTGTGGATACATTATTCATTATATGAGAGATATTCTGTTTTTCTTTAAAAGATGATTGCCTGTTTTGTTAATATGATGTTATTGTTGATATTAATTCTTGGGATGTCTTACTTGAATGGTGGATATTTCATTTCTTTGTTGACTATGTATGCTGTATCTGTTTTTCCATCTTTGTATTAATTAGGTCTGATGTCTAGATCTTTTATTTGTAGCACAAGTATGTATGTGTTTTGTAAAAGTCTTATTTTATGTAGTTTACCTAATTGTAAATTTGTTCTATTTGCTTACATGAAAAATTTTAAAAGGGGAGGCAAAAAATATTAGCATATAATGCCATATCCATCTTCCTAGCACAACATGTACAATTAATCACCCACTTTGCTGATACAGAGACTGCCATGCTTCTCTGTGTTTCTGCTCTAAACCATGTCAGAAGAATGTGAGCTTCAGAAGAAAGTAACAAACAGTTCTCAAGCCAGCTCTCTAGTCAATGGGAACAGAAAAGAAAATCCATTAACTGTGCCATCCCAGCAAGCTGAAATCCAATACTTTAAAGAATCTTCTTTCCATTTAGCCTGCAATAACCATCTTATAACTGTAGAGACACAGCACCCAATCCACTAAGCCAGATTTCTGGACTTCATGTTCTTATTTTTTAATTTCTGACTGTCTTGTCTAAGAAGATTTCTAGAGAACTCATAAGTTCATACCACTTATGCTCCATTTTAGTTGATCCTCATAAAGGTTGTTACCCATCTCTGTTTTTTGTTTTTACTCATGGACCATGTGGATGCTTTGTTATTGGTTTGTTTACAAAATGTATATACAGTTACCAAGTATGTGAAAATTATCTTAAATGATTTGACACATCTCTCTGAACATATCAAGGCTGCTGGACAAGTTATGGGTATCTTTTTCCTCTTCTTCCATTTATTTTTTCATGAATATTTTCTTCTGTATGGTGAAAACTGTGCATTTGGGTTCATGAAGAGGTTATTTGCAACAGCATCAATTCAACCAGGCTGGTGTTGTATGTGCATTGGCAATAAGATGATTTGTAGTAAGTTTTGATTGTTTAAAAGTTGGTTGAAACTAGATAAACATATGTATCTCCATAAAGGACAATAGTATTTATGCCTTGTGCAGATATAATGCTTAACCCTGCTTTCTTTTTCATTATCCTTTTTCATTAATCACCACACCTGAGTTATCTAAATGATAAAGCAAGATGTGAAACCACAGATTCAGATTTAAAATCATCCTTAATCATGGTGTTAACCATGGTTGAGCACTATATCTGCACTGAAAAAACACTGGCAAGAGTAATTATTATTTCACCTCTCAACTTGCAAGTTGCTAGGTAGGTTCTGGTGGTGTTAACCTCAGTAATGCTCTCTAGGGCATGGCTTCACGTTAGCCATGTATGATACCAATCAGGCTGAGGCAACAAACCACAGTTACAACTAAATACTTAGGTATTACATATGCACTGGGCCTTCACCACCAATTCAACAACAAATTACAGATAACTTATTCTTCACATTCCCACTGGTTTCCTTAAACCTGTTTCATCAGCAAATCAGGGCAAGTCAACTAATGTAAGGAATGGGGAAAGTCAACACAGTAGGTAAAACTATGGAAACATACATCTGCTGATGGTCTGCTTAAACGATCACAATCAGCTGATATCAGTAGTCCATACTAGCCAGTTGGAAACCACAGCCTACAAGGAATCTTACCAGTAATTCCCATTAGAAAGGATATGGTCAGCAGTGGTGGCCACTTAGCAACACCTGCCTCAATGCTGAGCCTGTTAAAGCTTTGTTCACAAAGGTGCAGAGTACACACACACACACATGGAAAAGCATACTCCACAGCCCCATGTATGCAAGTATTTGTAAGTCTCTCCAAAGAGAGGAAACCATGTTGCCTGTACATCGCTGTTCTTCACTGCATGAACCAAATCTCGTTTTTTTCTCAAACAAGAAGGAAGAAGCTTTTGCGTGATGCACTATGCAGGGCTGCCAGGCTAATATTTCCAACCTTTACCACTTATCAGTACTCAAATGTTATCTAAGGAACAAGCAGAAAATAACCGCAAACTACTTTGGCCTCCTTCAGGGTGCCTTAACCATAGAGCATTAAATCTAAAGCTGTAACATGTGAACAAACTGCATTGCTGTAAAACCACAGTTACAAGCAGCTTACACCAAAAGCTGAAAGCAAAGTTAAATTAACTGTAATTAAATCACTGGGGGCTTTAATTAAATGAGCCCAATCCACAAAGAGAAAGAGATTTGCTCAGTTTTGAAAGGGTACAATAGTCAGTATAAAGGAAACCTGGGCCTCATACCTTACCAGAATCAGTCTAAAAGAAAATATGGGAAACAAACCATTGCAAGGCTGGTCAGAGATAAACTCATGACCTTTCAATGAAATCATCAGTTCTCCCACTTGCCATTCACTTCAAATGAACTGCTTCTCCCTATTATAGTAGATGAGGTAAAAGGTAGTTTGGTATCTACTGGAAGACTGTTGAATAGGATGCAGTAGATCAGCAAGGATTTTACAGCAACCACTTAAGATTCCCCCCATAGCCCCAAACAGTGCAATCCTGTGCATGTGACATAGAAGCAAGTTTCGCTGCACTGAAAGTGGCTTATTTCCAGGTTTCTAATGTCAGTGAAAAGAAGAAATCTGGAGCACAGCACCCTGAATAACTAGGCTGTGGACCCAGTTCTGGAACTAAAAACAAAATACTGGTTTATTCATGAGTTCATAGGAACTGTTGTCCCCTAATTCTTAGCACATGAGAAAAGGAAAGAGAGGTCCTTTTTAAATCAAAAGGTCTCAAATAATTTTGTAAATGAATTTTTCACAAAAATACTGTTTGCACCCCATAGTCATTGTTTTGCACAGTTCAAAGAGATAGCCCTGTTAGTCTGTTTCAGCATAATAACAGGGAAGAACAATGGAGTCTTGTGGCACTTAATATATTTCATCATGTGCTTTTGTGATCTCCAGCCCACTTTAATGGATATAGTATTCTGTTTTGTTTTGTACTTGGCTCTGCTTGACCTCAAGGTACAAGTAAAAACAAAGTAAGTCTCACAAGTGTAAAGTCTGCTCAGCCCAGTGCTAGTGCTGACTCCACTATAAAGGGCAGATGCACATCTTACATGGACGGCATGTCTACTTCTACCTGTCTTGTTCCTCCCCTCCTTTCTCTCTGAAGTGGGCCTTTGATTCATCACACAATGAGTTTTTAAGCAGGTACCATAAAACCAACTATAGATGAGCCACAAATCTATACAGCCTTCCAAAATGACAAAATGGTAAAGGAAATAAAGACCATTTCCTATCTTTCATCATTTTGAAAGGACAGGTTTTTTTTTAAAAAAAAAAACTGTTTTATCTCCCATCAGATAATGCCTCCTGTAATTACCACAGTATCTCCTTCTACAGCTTTTGGCTTAACGAAAACAGCTTGGACTGTCAGCACCTCTGCTGCTTTGAAGTATAAATCTAGTCAAAGTTTTAAGGGGAAAAAGGAGGGGGGAGCTTTGTCCTCTGCTCGCACATTTTAAGCAGATCACAGCAAGTGTTCCTGAAATAGGAAACTTTAATGTACCTGGTAATTAGATTTGGAGAAATGATATTCAAGATCAGAGCTAAAGGTCAAACAAACAGCCTTCCCTCCCTCCTTCCCATGCGCCAATACTATTCTAGCATAGTGTGTGCAAAAAGAAACAACAGGACAGCGAGGGGTTACAAGTCCAAGGTAAAAGCAGTAACTCAATGGCTGGAAACACAAGGTTGTCATTTTAGTTAGCCTTCCGAAAAGAATAAATTACACACTAGAAAGATTTGATTCATGTTCCTGAATCTTCTCTTTTATAAATAACAAGACGTCCTTGGATTGCTGGCTTTTGCTTTCTCCCTCTGAGTGGAACATAAGTGCACTAAAAAAATCCAGAAAACAGGACTTGGCTCTTCTTTGCCCAAACTTACTGGAACAAGCAGAGCTTGCAAATGTTGTTGATTATGCTTATTTATATTTCTTATATATTCACATTCACGTTTATACTCTTTCTTTTCCTCTTCTACCATAGAATTCAAGACAATTAATATGGGGTTCTCAAGTGGCCACTCACCCAGTGCCTGATCAACCACAAGCCTGCTTGCTGCAATAGTTGCTGCATCATGTGCCTCGAGGTTATTAAAAAAAAAAAGCATAGGATTAAAGGTCTCTCATGGACAGATCCATTTGTCTGGCTTCAGAATTACTACACTACAGTTGCAAATATGCAACGGGAGGGAGCACAGGAGTGGAGAAAATACGGTGGAAACCATGCAAGTCTTGCTCTTCCTCTTCATAGGGAGAAGTTTTTGTGGCATCATTCCAAGGCAGATGCACATCTTCTAGATACAGGGACAACTCACGTCTTTTCCTACAGTTGAGTATTGCAGATTTTCTCCTCACAGTTCCTCAGGAGAGAATGTCTTTTACTCAAGTTTTCATTCCCTTTAACTCAAACATGCACAGACTGTCATGTTCTAAGTCAGCTGCAGACTTTCAGGAAGAAGCTGGTCCAGAGGGAGAGGGCAGGAAAAGTGATCTCTCTGTATATCAATATGGGTCTTGATCTTCTACCTGGAAGTTTGATGATGGTTTCTGGATATTCTGGATATCTAAGATATTTATTTAGTTCAATCTGCAGTTCTGGCACTTAACTACCATATTTGCCAGCGTATAAGATGCACCCATGTATAAGACACACCCCATTTATACACTGGCAAATATTATTTGCTGGTGTATAAGACATACTCTATTTTCAAACAGTATTTTTCAGGAAAATGTGAGTCTTATATGCCAGCAAATACAGTATTTAAGGCTACAACCAACACAATATCCAAGCTGGCACCTAGTAATTTTAAAACATGCTTCCAGCTGTGGTTAAATGTTGCTTAATGACCTGTGTGTTTACTTCAGTGTGCTTTAGACTGATTTACTGCCTGAGGGAGGTGTAAGAAGTTGGTGGGCAGACAGAAGAACACAGTCGAAGGCTGCCTTCTCTAGACACCAGATGAGTCCTGTTGCCAGTTAAAACAATCTACCTAAGGATGGTGTCACCAATGCTTAAAAAAACCTGAGGTAAGCTGCCCTGTTCATCATTCTGATGGAAAGCCTGCATTTAAATATTCTACTGGCTTAATGGATTTTTTTTTTATCATGCTGTTAATTACACAAAGGTTGAAGTAACAGCAACTAAAGACTATGGCTGTGCAGTGCACTGAACAGTGTCTCTCTAATGGTTGCAGTCACTGAAACAAAGTCAAGCTTGAACTATAAAATGCTTGAGATGCTGTTAGCAGGCGAGACTTCATGCATATTCAGCATACGATCTCCTGCAGGTGAGAGTCCACATTATGCATAGACAACCATCCTTCAGTGAATCCCCTGACAGCCTCAGACTGATCACACCAACGTGGCTTGTTAGGCCAGAACTAAGAAGCACAGTGTGTGGCCAGACTGAGCAAAGCTTGAAAAGAGACAGGCCCATGGAAAGAAAAGAAAAGAAAAAGAAAAGCCTTTTCATTCTACAGATTTCTTGCCTCCTTTTGATGAGGTAAGAAGGTTTGAAATCTCCATCCATCACCTAATTGCACAGAAATGACAGAGCCTATCTCTCAGATTGAACACACAACCTGCCTTCATGTCTGCCTTCTTATTCATCCTTCCTCCACAAGAAAGCACAGCCTCAAGATGAATCTAGTTAATTTTCTGCTTGTCCTTTTGTTAAATTTATTCAGCCTGACTCACACCCACTTTGGAGCCGAACTTGTCTGGATTGGCAGTGACAGCTGCTTTTCCAAATGCCTTTTTCTTACATAGGTAAGTTGTGCATATGAGCTGGCCAGCGTTCTGATGTACTGCTGCAAGACTTCTTTTTATTATTTTAATTTTGCATTTTCTTTTTTTTTTTAAAGTCTATTGATCGAGTTTTACAAATATTAAATAAATATTTATGACTGTCTATGCATAACCAATTGCACATGTTCCTGAGAGATAAATACGTCATTTAAATATGTCCACTACTGCTTTGTGCAGCTTGGCCTTAAATTGCAATCAGTCTATTGTTTTAGGACAGGCTGGATAAAGTTCATGGAATTCCTCATCTGGTCCACCAGCCTCTTCCTTAGCCTGTTTCAAAATGTCTCACATCCAATCAGAAGGTGATCAGGGATAAGAACTTTAAACTGCACAGCACTGAGAAAAAGAGCTTCTCTCGAGGCTGAGAAGGGAAAATGTTACTCTTAGATTACTGCATGGATTAGTTGAGGAGGTAAATCTAGGAAAGCTTTGGGGGAGAGAGTGAGAAAGATAGAGAAAGAGAGAATGCCCTGGAAAGACAGGAAATGTGTGTGTGTAAATGAAGAGTGAGAGAATGGGGTGACTACTCCCACTATTGGCATGAGCCCCACAGGAAGTCCTATGGTGGCAATCTAGACTTGGGGCCTAGAAAAGATACCTCATCCTTGCTTTATAAAAACAGGCTCTCTGGTTTTCAGCAACTGCCAACGTCTGCCAAAAAATGAATTAGCAGGTATTTTACAGGAGAAGTAATAAACAGAAGCCTCCAAGCAAAGCCCTTGCTTCTGAAAGCACAATTGAAAATGCCCATTGTTAGCAACAACAGAGGAAAGTAGCAGAGAATGGATCAAATGACCAAGGACAGCCTAAGTAATAGACACAGAAATTAATTAATATCACAGTGATGCATCTTAGTCCATTACTACACTGAAATAAAGTTCAAATTACTTTGTCATCAAGAAAGTTAAGGCACATGATAATGTGTAAGTTCACTGTAGCAGGTTACCATTAACCCTCTCCAAAAGAGGTGGCGGGGGGAGGGAGGTTATATTTCAAATAGGGGCTGTTTCCACAGGGACAATTCAGGCCATCTGACTCTGGGGGACAGGCATGGGTGACCCCAAAAGCCTCCTTTTTGTTTTTATTCACCAAGATTTATAAAAGACAAGCCTATAGAGACAATTGCCTATAATGCACACTGAATCTCTACTATAAACTGTTTCCCTTGTCACCAAAATGCTTTTATTTAAAGGTCAACATGGCATGCTACAATTGTATTAATCCAATGAAAAGTGGATATCAGGCTGTTCAATCAGTCCTTAGGGCCAAAATCAAAAACAGAGAGGGAGGGAGGGAGAGAGAAAGAGATAGATTGTACTCCAGCATGTGGTGTGATTTTTTCAATATTCTCCACAGATGAGAAAAAACATACATCAATGTTAGGGGGCTATCAATAACTGTGAAATAAAATCAGCATACCTCTAGAAACGTTGTTGCTGTTGCGTGCCTTTGAGTCATTTCTGACTTACAGAGAACTTAAGGAGAAACTATCACAGGGTTTTCCTGACAAGATTTGTTCAGAGTGGAGCTGCTGAGGCTCTATGCCCAAGGTCACCCAGTGGCTTTCCATGGCTGACTGAAGATTCAAAATCTGGTCTCCTGGAGTCCTGGTTCAGTGCTTAAACCATGACACTACACAGGCTCTCTTCTAGAATTAGGCATGATATCAAAGAGGCTAAGCATCAAAATTCCTAATGTTTAGTTTTAGGAGTCTGAAGATACACATTGTTGTCACCATATATTTTTCCACTAATATTTCTCCACTTCATTTGCAGCTGGTGCCTCCACTGAAGTTCCATCTACCCTGCCAATATAATCCTGCCACACCATTCCTTAGTGCCAGCCAAGCAAAATGAGAGCTTGGTGCTCCAAAAAAGAATACCAAATGCTGTGGACAAAACAATGGCTGCTCTGCTTCTAAGCTCGCTGGTGGTGTATAGTTGGCTGCTTTTAGAAACACAAAACTGGACTTGATGAACTTTTCTTCCTAAGAATTGGGCAAGGCGGGCAGGGAAAACAAACAGTTTCTTCCATGAAAACTAAATGTATCTTCATCAGTCTTCTTTAAGACTTGACACACAAATCAGCTGCATTTCTTCCTTTAAATTCAATTCTGTGGCCAGGAGAAGCTCTGCTCTTCCGTCTTTTCCTATGCACGCTGCCCAACACTAACATCTCTCTGTTCTTTCAGCTCCAACTCCAAAAGTGTAAATAAGGATGGGAAATGTAAAATGGTTGGCTGCCTCTCCACTTAGCTGCCTCCACCCTGAGAGCAGAGTTGTCTCCAAACATTCACCAGTCTCTCCTTCACTTCACTGGAAAAGCCCAGGCAGCATTCAGTACTGTTCTAGATAGTGCAATATAAAGATGTCTTTAAAAGTTTCTCCCTGCTCCACCTGTTTTCTCAAATGATGGGCAGCAGCAGGCCTTCTACAGAATGATATGCTTCTTAAGAACCAGTGGTGTCCATGACCATCCCAGAATGTTCACTATTTTCTTATTTTATTTACTTAGAATCATAGAATTGAAAGATACCACAACAGTTATCGAGTCCAACTCCCTGCCATAAAGGAACAATCACTCAAAGCACCCCCTGTAAATGACCATCCAGCCTCTGTTTAAAAACCTCACCACACTCAAAGGCAGCACATTCCACTTTAAAATGACTCTTACCATCTCTTCCTGATGTTTAGGTGAAATCTCTTTTCCTACAGTTTAAATCCACTGCTCCATGTCCTAGTCTCCGGAGCAGCAGAAAACAAGCTTGCTCCATCTTCAATATGACATGCCTCCAAATACCGTATTTAAACACAGCTATCATGTCACCTCTTAATCTTCTTTTCAACAGGCTAAACATGCCTATCTCCCTAAACCATT
This sequence comes from Ctenosaura bakeri, assembly GCA_948474755.1. Classification (NCBI taxonomy): domain Eukaryota; kingdom Metazoa; phylum Chordata; class Lepidosauria; order Squamata; family Iguanidae; genus Ctenosaura; species Ctenosaura bakeri. Next base: position 867,335 of record CAOLHI010000329.1, read on the forward strand.
CCTCACAGAGCATGGTTTCCAGACCCTTCACCATTTTGGTCACCTTCCTCTGGATACATTCCAGGTTGTCAATATCCTTCCTGAACTGTGGTGCCCAGAACTGGACACAGTATTCAAGGAGAGGTCTAACCAAAGCAGAATACTTACTCTTACTTACTTACTTACTCTTGTTCCATCCATATCTTAGGAACACAGAAAACTGTATTATACTAAGTCTACATGCTGCAGATGTTCTAGCCGGATTGAGCGGGGGACTGGACTCAGTGGACAATGGGGTCCCTTCCAACTCGATGGTTCTATGATTCTATGAGTCAGACATATGGCCTATCTAGCCCAATATGGATCAATTTTCTGATGGACAGCAGCTCTTCAGAGTATCAGAAGGATCTCTCCCAGGATACCTCTGGTATTCTCTGGTGATCTCCCAACCAAATACTAAACCAGGTCTGACCTTGCTTAGCTTCCAAAACTAGATGAGCTCAGGCATGTTCAAGTACAGTGTTAAAAGAGTACAGTGTTAAAAGAGCTCTTTGCAAACAGTTCTTTGGCTCTCTCTCTGGCAGTTTCAATTTGCATTACTCAGAACTGATGAAGAGAACACTGAGGCCCACAATTCATGTTTTCCATAAAAGGCTATTCACTTACAAACTTTTGCTTTATTAGCAGCTAAGTCAACAAAACAAAACAGGTACCCTTCCAGAATAGCGAATAGACTTTTCCCTTCTCCTGACAAATGGGAAATGTCAGAACGTATAGGAATTCTACTGGAACTGCCTTTCACCTTTAATGTTGTACTCCCTGGCCACATCCAAGTATTCTTACCTTTTGTCTCAACTCATTTACTTCTCTCTTAGCTCCCTTACAAATGCTCTTTGAACTTTAAACTGTTTCTGCCATTTAAAAAAAAAATTCTATGAATTGCAAGTAATGCCAGTAGGAAAGAAAAGACCAATCAATAAAAATATGACACTTTTTAGCAAATGTGACAGACTTTATGTTTTAGGGGAGACTCTAATACTTCCCTTTCATCAACCAAATATAGGCAGACCCAACAACCTAGTTTTGTTACAGAAATAGTAACTAGCCTGTAAGAGAAGAAAAAAATGTCCCTTCTTGGTTAAACCAAAGGCCTATCCAGCACTCTATTTCCCACACTGGCTGAACAGGATACAACGGCAATAGCCATCTCTTACTGTAGTTCACCAGCATGTTGCATATGCTGTATTTGGTCCTGGAGGCAGCATATAGTCCTTGTCAGTAACAGCTATTTTGATACCCCTATTCTTCATGAATTCTTCTTTGAGCCAGCTATGTAGGTGGCCACTACCAACCTTGCAGTAGTAATTCCGTACTGCTCTGTGTGAAGATGGATTTCACTTTCTCTCTCTTGAGTCTCCCATCATTTTTCTTAAGATGAGAATGTGGATTCTGGGGCTAGCACACAGCTAGTGAGCTGCATTCAGCTTCACAGATCACAAACTGCTCAAACCTATTGCACAGGTTCAGTTCCTCTGAAAACTGACATTATAGAGTGCCCAAGGAATTTTGAATATGGTCAGTGTGCTGAGTTTTATGCAGAACTTGGAGAAGTCAATTTTCTGGACTGCAGTTCCTACAATTTCCCCAGCCAGCAGTGGTCATGCTGACTAGAAGATTATGGGAGGTGTAATTCCTCCCTCCCCCAAAAAACCTTTTTTTCAAGTTGTGGTATCAGAACCTTAGTGCTTCTAGGAAATCAAAACTATTTGTTGGAAAACAGATCTTCACAAGCACCAGTACAAATTTATCTGATCTGCATGTCCCTGACTAACTGAAGTTGAAATCGCATTGCTATTCCCAACTAAAGAAGAGTCAATGAATCAATGGGTTTCATCTATATGTTGCCTACCATCCAACATTTGATTAAATAATTCTACTCTAACTGAGTAGAATTATTCAATAGGATTCAGACTAGCTTTCATACATCACAAATGTTATGATGGAGAGCTTAGCTCAAAAATGCATATGTTTTATAGTACATTTTTTTGTGTGTGTGATATGTTTTTAAAATATTTTTGGAAGAATGGAAATATGTAATAAAAATATTAATTGAATTGGCAGGATTAATAGGAAAATAGGATTCAAGGTGGTGTAGTGATCGTACCTGTGTTGTTTACTGAATTTTTAATGGATTTGGCACTTTAGAACATGGAATCACTTTTGTAGCTGCGCATGTAAGAAAATATTAAAGCATATCTATCAGTTATTTCTGCCTGTTTCTTGTAAAATCAAAAGAATAATGCATAAAATGCATGTTTTGAGAGAAATACACTAAGAATTACTTATTTAAGGATGCAAAGAAATGTGGATTTTCCTGCAGTTTTTAAATTATAAATTAATAGAAAAATTGAATGGAATGTGTCTTTATTTCATCACAGTTATAAACCAGTTTCATCAGATGAGCATGCAAGATAAAAACTAGGAGAATATGAACTTATTTATATGTAATATCATGAATACATATTCTCAAAAAATCAAATAAACAGAGTCATTGTTTTTCATGAGTGCCATTTAGAAGAAGAAATTAAACAGAAGCTTATTTCTTTGGTATTACTCTTCTAGAGTAATACTATTGAGTCATCTGCTATCATTAAATAGACAAAACACAAGGGCATTAGATTGTTAAACATTTCAAAATTTCAGCACATCTGGAGATAATACATAGCACACACGGTTTCTACTGGTGGACATTTCAAGTAATGGCATGAAACTGTTGCCACAAAGTTTAGCAATCCATGATTTTTCTTATCAGATAAAAAGTGCTCTTGTATTAGCAATTTCATGCTAAAAGCACTGATGAATGGAGCTCTGTTTCTACAGGGTTACTAGTAGTTTACATCCAGCAGCTGACATGCTATTTCTGCCTGGCAACTGGAGCAGACTAGACAGTCTTCTTACTCTGCCCATCAATGTGTCTTCCTAGTATCAAATAGGGCTATTGAGGCTCTGTCTCCATTGAAAGCTTCAGAGGATCCCTTTGGGTAAGAGATACACATGCTTCAGAGTGCTATGGTCACTCTGTAATGCCGGACAAAAGATCATTAGCCTGAGGCCATGTTCTGTCACTGAATACTATAATCCCTCATCCCTTAGCAGCAACTAATGGGATTATTCATTTATTTAGACTTATGTCCCTCCTTTCCATCGGCATGCTCCAGGCAGCTAACAGTATCACTACTGCTCAGTCATAACAATTCAATACAAAACTAGAACAAACACATACAGAAACATGGACTGCTGCATTGTCATGATAAGGAAACTGTTGCTTTTATATGACTATCTTGTGGTAACAATATAACTGAGAAACTAAAGATATAACATTAAAAGCAATATTTAAGGAAAACCATTACTGGTTACTATTGTATTTATGAAGAGGTTACTCTGTTCATTTCATGGAAGTAATTTCCACAAAAATCCTCATGCTGTAACACATTTTTTAGAATTGTATATGTGATTCTGTAAATATTAAAAACTAACAACAGGAAAAAAATTAAAAAATTAAAAATCGTTGCTGATCATTCACGGTACTACTTTTTTTTCTAAATGCAACTCCCTCCCTCCACTGTGTTGCCAGCAGGACCACTGGCCATGTGGCTAAGAGATGCTAGGAGCTGTAGTCCCTAAAACTAAATTTCAGGGGAAACTACCATTTTGAGTGGTTAAAAATAGATCATTTAAGAATAAGTCCAAGCCTAGCTGGGAAGTGAATCCTATTAAGCTGGAGGAGCCTTGAACGAATGAACTCCCAGAGCCTATCACAATCATCACTCTCTGAAAGGGAAGGGCACTGTCTGGGCACTGGCAGTTGGGGAGGATTGCTTTAGAGGTGCCAGAAGCAATATATAGGGACAGGAAGCAGTACAACACCTTCCAAGCTCTTCTGGAAAACTTTTATGGTTCTTTCCAAACTTGTGGAGATGCTTTGGAAAAAAAACTAAATCAAACCAAGGAAGGGCTCAGAGGGTTCCTCCATGTCTAGAAATACAGGGTTGAGGCATAAGTCTTTATGTTACTAGTGGGCAGCTTGCAAGAATTCACATTATCAGTACGGAATCAAAAAGCAGGAAAGTGTGTACTTTGTACTGCACTTTTATTCCACATGTTTGCATAGCTATTACCCAGTGAGGAAACATGATGACTGACAAGGAAGCAAAAAAGAAAAGTTAATTTGATGCAATTTCCTCCAGCTTCCAGCTGAAGTCCTTCATAAAGACCTCACTCTAGGAGCTCTGACTGTCCTCAATTTCCATCGCACTAGCTTTAATCGAAGTAGAGAGTCATATATACAGTTTTCAACATCTCCAGAGTGCTCACAAATCTGAGGAACATCTCTTTACATATTAGCCTACTTACTCTTGCCATCTCTACTCTAGTTTTCATTTTATCAGTGCTGGAGAAATTTACATTATTGGGAAACCATTTTTTTTTCTTTCTTTTTGCAAAAACTATTCCTTTCCCCTCACTCTTTCTTTAAAGGAATCTTATTTAATGACCCCAGAGTGCAATATTCACCACTCAGCCTTAACTGTAAAAATCCTAAGTCCAGTCAAAAGACGCTCTGGATCACCAGGATAAACATTTTTAACTCACTTATTTTGGGCTAAACTGGAATTGCTGAAAAGATTAAAATTTGTTTACTGCTCATTAGAGTGACATCTAACACAAAGTAAACAAACTGACCTCATTTACCAAAGGAGATAATGAACAGTATTAGAGAAGTCTTGCCAAACAATTTCCAGGATATTTTATTTCAGATAATCACAGCATGTTGGTAAGACCTTTTATCTCTGCATTAGTCCAGTGGTAAGGAAATTTATGCTCAGTAAAATTAGCTCAATTAAGCTTACATCATCACATATACTATATCAGACTCAAATGGTCTTCTGCAGGAGTTCTACAGGTGAAGGGAAATGAAATGCTCAATGAAAGGTTCCTCCAGTTTCAAATTTCTAGCATTGCAAAGTATAAGAACAATGAAAATAGTTCACACCCAGAACTCCCTATTTGTTGTGTTCCCACTCCCTGATTCACTTGGCTGGGCCCTTTCCTGTGGATGCCTACAATGAGTTTCTAAATGCTCAACTGAAATTTTAAATGCTAGAAATTTGAGGTCTGAAGAAACATTACATTTGAGAGTGCAGAATTCTTACTTGAGGGGCAACACCCTCCTGTGCCACCAACATCCATGGCTACATTCCTGGTCCTCTTATGAGATTTCCTGTGCCTACAGTCCTTGTCCTCTTGCCCAGTGACAAATGAAGCAAGCCCCATCTCTCCTCCACTGTCAGCCCAACACTGTACCTAACTGAAGCATACATGGTGCCTACCTTTTCTGGGCAACAGGAAGGAGGCAGTCTGGAGAAGCAACAGTCTCTTGTCACTAGCTATATTTAAAAGTACCTGAATTGTGTCAAGAATGCATACTGCCACCTTGGTGGTCTTGCTTCTCCAAATGCAGTTACACCATTTCATTGGCAATGTCAAAACTTCAGGAAAAACTAACAATGCAATGAAAAAGATCTTGTAGCAGTTTTGAGACTGGGAGGAAGAAGTAGCTTAAGCTTTCATAGTAACAAGGAACAAATCTTTATAGCTATGAATGGCCAGGTTGTATGTATGAATAGCATCAGAAATGCAAAACTTGGGGAAATGGTGATGAGGTGACAAATTCAGTTTTAATTATGGTTGTTGGGGGCAAAAGCAGGATGAAAGATGTTGCCTAACGCCAAGGTGAATGGGGAACCATATGAACGGTGGAGATAATTATTGGAAGGTAGTGTGGTGCTGGCTGGGAACCAAAAACGAGAGGTGGCAAACTGGCCAAAAGAGCCATCATAAGGTTGGGGTGTTAACAAACTCCAGGGTTAAACAGAGACAATGGTTTTCTGGCATACTTGTTAACAGCCCAGCTTCATGAGAGGTTTCTTGGTCAGACTATCACATCTCCTTTCTAGTTTCCACACAACTTCTTGTCACCTCATCCCCATTTCCACAAGTTCTGCATTTCTATTGCTATTAATACATACTGCATGCCCAAGCATAGCTATAAAGATCTGTTCCTTGGCACTTCATACAGCAAACTTAAGTCTATCAAAGTTTATGCCAACTTCTTTCTCTCAACTAGTCTCAAATGTGCTATAGGATTTCTTTGCATACCAATCCAAACTAATACAGGTATGTCCTTGAATTCTAACAATTCCCATGTGGAAAAGTATATACTAACCAGGACCTACTTTTTGTAGCATGGTATGAATACACAGGTTATCCCAGTAGAAGACAATGGTGCTGTGATGGGACACAAACACAAGCACTGATCAGTTGATCATTGTGGTATTCATCTTTTAGATGAAAAACCTGAAAATGTGGATTCAAAAGCACAACAGAATCTAAGACCAAAAAAATAAATAAGAAACAATTAAAATTTATTCTGGAAATGCTTCACTCTTTTTGCATATAATATTTCTCACTGTAAATTATTGCATTAACAATTATACAGCCTTTGAATTGTAATCACACAATACCGTACTATGGTTGTCTCCTATTCAATGAAAATTAAACAAGCTTGAATCCCATTGTCTCAAGTTAGCTGTGTATAGTATGATCCATTTATTTTGATGACTTTATGCCCAACTAACTCATCTGACTGTATATATATATACCTGTGTGTGTGTGTGTGTGTGTGTGGGTGTAAAAGCTCAAGACTATACCGTCCTCAATCATTTCCCATTATGCCCAAAACAGGGCTAGTAAGGTGATCCAGAGGCTGGAGCATCACTACTATGATGGAAGGTTATAATGTTTGGTCAGTTGAGCTTGGAAAATGGTCAAATAAGATGTCACATAACAGAAGTGTAAAAATGATGGATAGTGTGGAGAAAACCCACTCTGACAATACTAGAACCCAAAGTTATCCACTGAAGCAGAAAGTTGGAAAATTCAAGGGAGGTAAAAGGAAATATTGCATCGCACAACACTTATGTATACTATGGAAGTCTCTAGAGGTAGTGATATCTGACAGCTTGAAGACTGATAATTAATGGAGAATGAGGTCATCAATGGGTGCCATATACATACATATACAGAGAGAGAGAGAGAGTATGCCCACTGATTATATCTATCTATCTGTATGTATATGTATATCTATATGTATATATGTATGTATCCCCTCCAGAATCGATGGCACTACGCCTCTGTGTATCACGTGCTGGTGAGCACAGTTGGGAAACTGCTATGGTACTTGTGTCATGCTTGTAAACTACCCAGAAGCACCTGGTTATCTACTATGCAAACAAAATGGTGGACTACATCTATCTTTGCTGAGATCCAACTGTTGTTGCAACAGTGTCATCACTTTCTGTTTCACTTCCTATACGTAATTATATATTTAAGTAGTCTGCAACAAACAGAATTTTTAAAAGAATTAAAACCTATTAAAAGGGAAATAAATAAAATATAAACAATAATCAGTCAAAAACTTTTAGAAACAAAGATCTTGATCTTAAACTGGGTAGAACAGTTCATTCAGAAAGACCTGGGTGAAGAGGTGGATACCTAACAGATACCTAAATCCCACCACAGTTGGCACCTAGTGAATACAAGCAGAGGACACTCCAGAAGAGTAGGAATCACTATGGAAAAAACTGACCTTATCTGCAGGCTGTGAGGCATAAGAAACGTACCTCATCCCTGCCTGCTCTGTCCCTTGCTTTCCATGCATGGGAGAGGCATATCTCTATCTATATATAACACAATAGGAACATATACACTTAGAACAGGCTCCCTTCTGCAGATGCATCCACCCAATGCACAGAGAGAGGCACCAGTGGCTACACAGTGAAGTAGAGCCAGCAGGCACAACCTTACTTTCCCCCTCTTGTGATTGCTAATTGCACGAGAAAGAGCAATTGAATATGACTTAAGCATAAAATTGATGGGACTCACTTGTAAGGAAAATGTGAGGTTAGGCTTGAAGGTATGTTTTATATTCTCTTCCACTGCTTTCCTGACACATACACAAAACCTTTAGTGCTTCTACTTGCCGCTTAAAATGGTTTAGTATTCAAACAGGTAATCTGTATTTTCTATTTGAATGCTTAATACACTGCACATTGTGAATACGCCACAATCTGAAATTCAAATGTTTTTAGCCACATGTAGCCAAACATGTTCTCTATATATGCATAACAAATTTAGCTACCTTCCCATTCTGCATAAAATTCTATGCAGCTTGAAAGCCAAGGTACTCCAACACTAAAATTCAATAAAATATATCACTTAGCCTATTTTGTAACAGTAAAATATACTGCTCCAGCTATTTTGTACCTCCTTTTAAGATATTCCTCCACAGAGACAATTAACAGCCCCTGAAACAGCAGGTGGGTGAGATAAACACAGCCAAATGATGCTTTGACAATGTATATTTTCACAAGACTCAAGAATCTCCTCTAGTTAACTCTCAGTTGCCAGGCACACATGTTCTGGAAAGCCAGTCTCTGAGCTAGGATGTGGCCCCCACATCTGCAAATCAAATCAAATGATACATAAAATGTGTTGTGTCTCATTGTATGTATCTGGTTTTGTGGGTTAGGATCATTAAAAGAAGCCCAGAGCACACAATCAGGAGTAGGAGTGGTGGGACCTTGTGCTCATATCTTGATGAAAATGTGCAAGGACCTTGATGAAAATCCAGGAATAAAAGTACTGTTGGTGAAGATGGGAGGTTCTCCCTCTGAAAAAATAGAAGCTCTGGAGGGAGAAATTTTCATTCAAAGACCAATGGAAAAAAGTTAGTGTCCTATGCCTCAGAATGCTGAAGAGAGTCTTTCATTCACTAAAATGCTAATGGGATGTCATGTACTAATGTGCCGACCTCTTACAATTTTTATACAGTCCCCTCAAGAAGACCTTAAGAATGTCCACGAGTTACAATGTGTCAGGCTTTTTACCTAATAAAAGACCACATTTTTAAGCAGCTTTAGATTTTCCTCATTTTTATATTCTGATTTTCATTGAATGCTCCCCCAGTTTTTGCTCCTTTAGTCTCCTATGAGCAATGCTATCAGTTCTGATCATACCTCTTCAACGTGAGTTGTACCTTCAAATATCACTCAATTTGGTCCTATGAGGCTCAATCAGGGAGATCTGATATTTCTTGTTTCTATTTTCCCCCCTATTTACTGGATGAATAAATACAGCATTATATTATCATATGCAACACTGGCATAGCTACTGTTAGAGTGAAAGGACCACTTTGTGCTTCTTGCCCTGAATACTAAGCTATGCTCCTGTTAAGCAACATACAGAGATAACATGGAAGGCATGCAATAATTTGAACATTCAAGCACACCCAACATTTAAAACTTTCAAGGAAGCAGAGTGGACATTTTAAGTGGCTGGGGGAACTTTGGGATGGAAGAATATTTCCTATTTCGTCTTTGAATGAGAATGGGCCTTTGTGATGACATGCAGTGCTTCCCAGGGACACTGTATGGAGAAAAACCTAGCCCTCTCCATGTCCATCTCATCCAATTCTAAGTATCCCCAGCATACTTGAAAGTCTTGTGGGTTTTGTGGGCACTCTATAACTCTGGGGAAAATGACTGAAGCTCTCCCCAAATTTCAGTGAGAGGAAAGGGGTATGCCTAGCCTCTACTTAAAGTGCTTTGAAATGGGCCCCTGATGACAGAAGGTTTGACAATGACTGATCTAAAGAAGGAATAAATCAAGTCACACATTCTTGTCCATGACCTCATCTAGAACTTACTTTAAAACACTTGTACATGCCTCCACTCCCTTGAACATTTGAGCATCCTGCTGAAATTGCCATGACAACTCAGGCGCTTAGAATTAAAGAAACACTTTAGAGATTTGCTGGCTCCAGTACTCAAATCAATCAATACTGAAAATGTTTTATTTCACCCACCCGTATGAATCATATTCACCCCAGTCCAGGTTCAGGAGACATAGTTTGAGACTTTAAATAGGCAGAAGGGCCACTGGCAGTGCAAATCCTCCAAACTCTGGTTGTGTTTTTTCTAAATTAATTTTATTGGAGACTTCTCATATTATCTCAGTATAATGTCATTTTCTGAAAACAAAAACAAAGAAAGCTTTGAAAATCTGGATTTCTGCTTTCTGGAAATCCACAAAACCTTTACATGGTGGAAGACAGTATTGTCTCTGTTTACCAATTATTTTAAGATCGACAGTTCTTGGGAAGAGAGAACACTCTGAAAATGTCATACAGTAACATACCTTAACTTCAAAAAGCCAGCATGGCAGCCTGTCACCCTCTGAATTAAACATTCACCACAGAGAGTTTTTCTTTTTACCTCACACGGAAGGAGAGCGTTCACAATTATTAAACAGGAGCCTAAGGCAAATTAAAAGATATTACCAGCCATTTCCTGAAGACAACACAAGCCTTCCCTAATCACACAAGCTCCTAATTTAGCTGCCTTGCTAGCACTTGTCAAGTTTAATCTATATTTAATACGCAGCATACACAAGACTAGTAAGGATCAGTCTATTTGTATGAGTATAGCAAGGGCTCAGAATTTTTTCTACCTTTTCTCCCTCTTTCAGCTGTACAAATTTGTCTCTTGAAGGGGTAAACTATCACAGTGAAACTAAGGCCCTTTCCACACGTGGAGGAAGAAACAGGGTAAAATGTCCTGAAACGGAGCTTACCTGAAACCAGGTAAGTCCGTCGCCACGTGGAGCAGCGCGAGTTCTCTGCTCCACACTCCTCGGCGTCCTGCGGCGTCCAAAATGGCGGTTTACAACTGGCGGAGGTTCTCCACCAACCGGAGAAGCTCGCCAGCTGGAAAGCCCGCCCCTGGCAGATCTGCAGGCATGCACTTGCGCGTGCCTGCAAATCTACACTGGGCGCTGCGACGGGGTTGCACGCGGCTGTATGCCCCGTGCTTTTTAAAAACCTCATGAAAAGTGGTTTTTAAAAAGCACACGGCGCCACCACTTCCGGTCACTCTAGCGCGGATTGAGGTGTGGAACTACACTAAAGTAGTCCGCCCCAATCTACTTTACGGTGTAGATGACCTCCGTCAGAGGTCACGCTACACCGTTTTATTACCCCCGTGTGGAAAGGGCCTGAGACTGGGACAAATTAAGCTCCCAAGGTCACACTTGTGAACTCCCAATCACAAAGATCACAACCCTATCCCTTCAGATCTGTCCCAGAAGTGCTGATAAAACACTCTAGATGCAGATTTGGCAGTTCTGGAACTGTCAGGTCAGGGTGAATTCACCAACAGGATCAGTTCCGATTGATGGACAAAACGAACTGCATCCAAACCAGAATTTCAGGGTGGGTTTCCTAAGACTTTCATACTTTGATGCCCAGTTATTATTTAGACAAGGAACATATAAACTCAACTGCCTGCCATTTTACACAGAGTTGCTAGTGGACTTCATCAGGCTTAGGCCTGGAAACTGACTTCAGTTGGGAGCTTTGTTACTACGGTTATGATATGTCTGGTGACAGCACTAGATATCCTTTTGATATCAAATAATTTGGCCTTTGCTTGACCTTTCTCTGCCACCCTACTCCACGTGTTTGCAGAGGTCCACTGGACAAGCACGTCTGGGGCGCGGCCGTTAATGGTTGTAAATTCCAAACCTCATTTAGGCAGGCAACTTAAGCCTCTCCAAAGCTTTAGGGAAAAACCTCCTTGCAAACCGGCTTCGCTCAGCGCGCATCTTCACAAAGCCGCACGGCCAAGAGCTGAGCCATTCCTTTATGTTGGGCCACTAGCATACTGGCCATACTATTGTCATCCAGCGCTAAGCTCATCATGCAAAACCTGACCTTTTCCAACTCCTTTGTTCAGCTCCAAATCTCCTTTGTTCTCACCGAGCATGGCATGGCCTGTAGGTAAAATACACCCTATAAAAGGTCCCCATTTTCTAGTCCTCCTCGGAACACTCAGGAACACTCCGGACTGCTATCCCGCCTTGCTGTCGGTTTGTCCAGCAAGTCACCCCCCCAGCGAACCGCGCTGAGCTTTCCTCCCCTCCACCTTCTCTTCTCTCTAGGACTACGAGACCAGGTGTTGTATTACCCGATCCCCAAAACTCTCTATTTCTATTTCTCAGTTAGTTAGTGTATGTCGTGTCTTTTGTGTTGTTTGTCCTCAATAAAGTCTTGTTTGTTACTTTAGAACTGTCTGGCCACGCTCTCTGACCTGATGCTGTATACACAGGGTTAAAAGATCCTAGCTAAAGTTACCCTGCCTCTCGCTAGCTTAAGAGAGTGCTCGAGCTTAATTTCCCCATCTTGTGTTGTTGTTTGGTTATTTGGGCGCCCCTCCCGGGACCCCCAACATACAGGGTAACAGCTTGTTCATGTTCACCTCAATAGAGAGGTTGCTTTAAAGGTCAGAAAACTTTTTTGGCTCAAGTACCTCCTTACCTGGAGTGAAGATCCTGACATTTTGGGCAGTCCCACTCACCCCAGTCCTTCTACAAGTCACCATAATATGATGCCTTTACCTTTCAGGCTGAACAAATGTGTGAGGAATTTAAAAAGGAAGGATTTTCTCTCTACTGCCCCCCCTTTGCTGATTAACAACATATTTGGAAACAAAGCCTGGTGGCTGAGGGAAGATTGCATTCTCCCCAGGGTTCTTTTGATTTTGTTTTGGAGAGCTTGCATTAATTTGAAATGGAAAGCTCTGAAGAATTCCTCTGTTTTTAATTCTACCTACTTACTAAAGTCAAGAGCTTATTAGGTTAAAAGAGCAATAGGCAAAACCTATTATTTATATACAACCCACATCCAAATAACATGTGCAGAACCCAATGCAATAAATGATTCATGAAACTGTGTGTGTCTGTACTGTTAATTGCATTATTGCAGGTTTTGTATTTTATTGGATAATAATATATTTTATTATTTTAATTGGTTTCATCAATGCCTGATTTTTGTGTGTGCGTGTGTCACTTTATTATTTTATTATTGTACTGATATGGGATTCCTGGAAGCCAAATCTAGAGAATTTTCCCCTTAAACTTAAGGCTGAAAAACAGTATATAATTCAAAAAAATAAAAGTATATGGTCATACACACATCTCACTTCCAGTAAAAACTGCTGTGGCAACTCCCATAAATGGATATGGGCTTATACATAGACACCAGTGCAAACAATTCTTTCATATACACAAATAAATCCACGAAAGGGTGAAGTGAAGCTGTGGAAGTAACAGATTTTGGAAAAAAAAATCTAAAAGAAACATCTCAAGTTCTTAAGGGAAAAGACTGACAAAAAACTCTATTTTACATGTTATTACTCTCCCCCACCCCCCCGCCGGACAATTTGAGAGGGAAAAAAACCCTAGAAAATTAGGAGTCCTCAATCCACCTCCAATTCATCCTGAGTGATTAAGAGAACGGCAGTTTGAAATTCAAGCTATACAAAGAGCTACTAGTATATCATGCCAAAATTTCAGAATTTTACTTATGAGGAAATGTATCCTTTTATCTTTTCTTCCATGGAATATGTGGAACATGTATTTCATACGGAATATGTATGCATACCACTGCATATAGTGCATTTAATGTAGTACATTAAACAGACAAATGTGTATAGTAAGTTAACACTTCATTCATACAGGGACAGCCAAATAAGCAGCTAATCCTACTAGTGGTATCGTCTTTCCATTTTTAGAGTTATAAACCAGTACACTAACTGGGAGGTAAGGCCCTCCCTTCTAAGCTTGAAATCTAAAGAGTGCTAGATTTAAGTTGCTAGATTTAAGAATGCTAGATTTAAGTTGCTTTAGAATGCCCACTCTTATAGACAGAAAGACAGTGGATGCAAAGACAGTAAAGTCAATCTGTTGACCAATAATGAAACATTTCCTAAGAACGGGCAAGAAACTTATCTAATTTTGTCAATTTGAGCTTGTCAGGTCTAGGCCCAGTAATAAAGAATTTGTTGTTGCTGTTAGTTATTTCAATATGAATATTAAACAATAAAATACATAAATAAAATATTACCGGTAAATAGTAATATATATTTTAATATTTTAATATCAACTGCAATTTATAAACGGAACAGGAGTGCAACGCAAATGTTTCTATGTCCGTTTGATAGTTTGTTTGTAAGAGTTAAAGTTCCCAACCTTAAAGGATGGATGTCTGCTGTTGTGCTTTCAAGGTTGATGAATCCTGAGTGAAATTTATATTCAGACACCTCAGGCAAAGTATTCTCAAGGGTATATTCATGCTAGTGCAGGAAAACTAGGATGCATGCCCTAAGTGGATGTAGCCTGCCAGGACCAGTGAATACAAAGAAATTTGCACCTTGGTGCTCACTGAGCAGAAACTTGCCTAAAACATCTGGGAAAGTTTAGCTGACAGTACAGCTTTCGTTATCTGCCTAGGGAGGAAACAGAATAGACGCCATCTGCCCAAGATCTAATTCAGTAGCACAGGCATCTGAGGGATGAGAGCAATTCAGTTAGCATATCGGCAAACCACTGCAGGAGGAGGCAGAACTCATACTGTTTAACCAGAGCATTACAATTTGGCATATTCAGCCTTAGAATGACTGAAACCAAGCTAAGAAGGAGCTTCAAATTCAGGACACCAGTCTACATACTGTATTCTTATAGATCATAAATAGCCTTGTCTTAAAGTACTTATTCTTAGCTAATTCCCTAGAATGAGTGAAACCAAGCTAAGAAGGAGCTTCTAATTCAGGACACCAGTCTACACACTGCATTCTTATAGATCATAAATAGCCTTGTCCTAAAGTACTTATTCCTAGCTAATTCAAGTCAATCATTATGATAATTAAGTTGTCATTCTCAGCCATGACCACCAGCTCTACCACACAATTCCATCAATGCTTTTTATAGCAGCCGTTACAACCCAAATAGTTACACAGTGTGTTCTATCTTAGAAAGAAGGGGGCATAAGTATAACAATACAGAGATGCATTCTACACACAGATTTCACTACAATTCTATATAGGACTTTTCCAGACAGAACAAACCTGCTGGGAGGTGGTTGTATTTGTTTCTATATTTTTGCTTTTTAAAAGGAAAAGTCCAAACGTTTTCCCTGTCATGTGCTCTTAAGGGGTATTTCTTGCATTCTGCAGTATTCCAAAATATTTTCTTTCTACCAATATAAGTCATACTGTGGGTTGTGACAATCAAATTAAGTGTGTCCAAACCCTCATCCGTCCCTGTTTCTAAGATGTTTCCCCCTCCCTTTATTTATTTTTCTATTTTTATTTATTTTTTAAAAATAAAAAATATCTAGAGCCTTGGCAAGAAAGCAACAGACTCCTATGCTGAGAGAGTTTAAACCATCCTCCTCCACATTCAGATTCCTATGCTGAGAGAGTTCAAACCATTCTCCTCCACACCATTCTCCTCCACACATTCTGTGCTAATTTTCTTTTCAAAGGAAGCAGTAAGGAATTTCAGCCGTGCAGCTTGCTGTGCAGTTCTCAAAGACCAGTCACAGTTCGAGACTTATTCTATGCTGAATTCACTGTGGTTGTTTTGCACAGAAAACAGCATTCTCCCAAACAGATATGTGCTGCATTTTTTTTGCAGAATAGAATCCAAAGAAAATTATTGGGTGGTTTTTTTGTATACAAAAGAACTGCAGGTGAATTTTGCATACAATAAGTCTGGAACTGTGAAGGTTCTTAGTAGTCCACAATTCTTCTTGCCAGGATTTCTGCTATTAAGAAACATGTTTTTCAACCATCTTCTGAATATTTTTGAATATTCTCATCATCTTTTAACACTACTCAGATCAACAACTCAAGTGGAGGAATGCTTCTAATAATGTCCCTCTTTCTTCTTGTCTTTTCCAATCTTGCACCTTTTATATTTTTTTTCCAGTTCAGTCTAGGACTTTAGCAATAAAGCAATTGGCTGTTGTACTGTACTTAGAAAGACCTCCCTGCCACACATAAACTAGCCAACTGCCACTGGGCTTGATGGTGCAAGAGTGGAAAAGGCAGGAATAGGGAGATTTCTTCCCCTCAATTTACTGGTATCTGGTTGATTGGTGTGTGGAGCATGTAATTCTTCCAGCATGGCAAACTCTTGTTTTAGTACAAAGACTTTAAAAAGAGTTGAGTGAGAAAGACAGAGAAAGACGGGGAGAGAGAAAGAAGGAAAAGAAGGAGTGGGGTTGGTATGAGAACATTAAGATGAAAAAAAAACAACCAATTTGTTTACACACACACACACACACACACACACAGCTGCCCCATTAAATATTGAACGGGAAGAAAAAGAGATTCTGGAATGCAAAGGAGCAAAAGAAGCAAGGCACAACATGAAATGCTCTGGGACAAATCAGCACAAATCACCAAGCTGGAAGAGTACACAGTTAGTCTGAGGGGGATTTTTTAGATGTTGCTCAGGATATAAGGGGCTTTATGTTGAAATATGATTCAATACCTGTAATGGTAGCTTCCTTTTCCTCCCCTCATTAAAGAGAGAGTGAAACTGATGAAAGAGAAGTAGGAGACACAAGCTTCTAATCACAAGATCTAAATCACAGTCCCAAAACTCACTCTGTCATAATTTATTTAAAAGGTGTATCAGTGAATGGGTGTGGAAGAAACTGAATGTAACCCAGCAACTTTGCAGTTCATCATATTTATAGTGGTCCATGAAAAATCAGGATGACGTTAAGAGAAAATCTGTTTCCATTATTCAACACAAATAATCTGAACACAGACAAAGTACACAGCAAGCACTGATTTTGTACAGCAAAAGGGAATTTACTCTCTCTTTGCAGGAAACTGTTTTCTTATAACAAACAGAAATGTTAGACATTTTTGCTCTTAGGGCAGTGCAGTGTGTATTACCACCTGAGACACAAACTAGTCAAACTTGTTTTTAGGGACACTCTGCAATTTTTTTTTAAAAAAGTCAATCCAATCCCCCTTCTAATAAAAGGCTTTCACTTGTAGACTTGATTTCTAATAAACTGTAAGACAGAAACAGACATTAACAGTATATATCCATTGTAAAACAGCATGTTTTTAAAGTAAGGATTCAATATAGAATAGCTTTACCTGCACATGTTCCAATGAAAGATGCTACCTAATAGTAACTGAGTGCACGCAGAATGAGAAAGAATCTTCCATCTGCAATCAGTTATTTTCATCACTGAAGGTACCAAGGCAAATTACTGCATATTAAGAAAGAAATCATCAGGCAATAAAGGGGAGAGATAATAGCCATTAATTCTAAGTACTGTGAGTCATAAAATGAAGCTCAGGGATGCATTTCACACTGTCACACTAGATTAGTGGTGTGAAAAACCACAAATTGATTTCCACAGCCAACCTTTTCGGTCTTCTGCCCTGATGTGACAAAAAGAAACATACTAGAAAGAGAAGATATTAGGTTTATATAATACAGGTAAAGATTGCATGCAAACTCACATTTACTGGGTTTTTTATTTTTGAAAAAGAAGTTGTAACCATAGAGTTTCAATATTTACAAATATAAGAGAGAATCTTTATAAACAAAATAATACCAAGCTTGTATTTCAAGTCTATATTCCTAGGAAAGTTTGTAATGAAACACACTGTTACATGGTTCCTTCAGATATCATGTATTCTTTTTAAATCGCTGCAAAATTTAAACCGAGCAACAGAACAACAGATCAGATTCAGTATAAGAAAGTCTAAGTGAGGTATATGGGTGGGGCCTACCCCATCAAGGATAACTTTTTTAAAAAAGAAAGAGAGAAATGTTTAATTCAAAGGACAAAATGATAATTAATGTACATTTGTTGCTGAAAACAAAAATCACACAGGCATCTAGTTTTCCTTTTCAGATCTGTAAAGCTCAGTACAACTCAATCCACGTCAAGTTCCTTGCTTCCTACCCCACTAGTAATACCTAATGATTTAAAAGCGAAACGAGGTTAACCTGGGACCCATTCACATTACGCAGATGAAGTAATATAAACCATTCTAACTACCCCTTCCTAAACTGCCAACCCCATTGGATGTTGCCATGGCAGTTAAAATGGAATATTTATTTATTTATTAAAACATTTATATGACAGCCTGTATCAAGAGATCTCAGGGCATTTTACACACAGCATTAAAACAGATTAAATGGATTAAAAGCAGTTTAAGGTACTTTAAATAAACCAAAAACTTATTAAACAATAATAAGTTAAAACTGATTTTAAAAATTTACAAGTTTTTAAAACTTTGCGTTGAATTAATAAGGCGCAAAGGCTTTGGTGAACAGCCAAGTTTTAATATACCACTGTAACTTTGTAGTGTGCTAACTCATTATGTCAGAACAGAAGATAATGTATACTAAACATTATGAAAGAAGAGTACAGTAAATTGGCTTGCCGTCTTCTGTGGTGACTCTGTATTTGCTGCACTGTTTAGTGTTTTAGCTCATAATGGAAATCTCAGTGAAAAGAATGAAATTCATGTAAACTATTACTGTACACAGAAAGAAGTATAAGTTAGTATATCAAGTATAGCTTACGTTAACTGCATCAAGAAAAATATAAAACATGGCTGAAAGGAGTAGAAAAATGGCAACTAAAATTACAGAGCTTTAAGAGGAATAGCTAAAGGTGGTAAGGCTTTTAAGTTTTAAGTAGGTGGGAAACCATGGTACATACCTATGATATCATTAACATTCTGTAAAGAGCATCATTTCTCCCATTCACAGTATTAAAATTCTGAAATGTGAAATTCTGTGAAATGAGGGTGAAGGAGATGAGAACAAATAGATAGAGTGGCCCCATGTAGAAGTTTATTCTATGTCACCGTGGTGGCTGTTTTAAAAGCCTCTTCCCAGAGAAGTATCGTGAGGCAAGAAGTTCTATTACATCTCACACGAGTAAAGGTCTGGCAATGAGTTCAAGAATCTGCCCTGTGATTTTCACCAAGACAGAGGGAAACGCTATCCATGAGAGGGATTTTCCCTCCGCAATGAGAAGACTCCTTAATAAAGCCCTTCAGGGTCATAGGCCCCAAAGGAGAGGTGGAGAACATCTGAGTAGGTAACAGATTAAAGAGAACATACTAAATTCAAAAACGAAGAGAAGTAAAAAATGATAGTAGGGGACAGAGACAGAACAAAATGCCATTGACTGCCATGATGCTTTGATAAGACTTACTACTCATACTATCACTGTGACAAACGGATAGGAACTGAGAACTGGGAGGAAAGCACAGTATACACAGGTACTGTGGAGAGGTGGGGTTTCCACCAAAACTCAGATATAGACATTTCCAAGGAGTTCCACACAGACACAGAATCACTCAAACAGGTCAAGTCACAGAGACCATGAGGAAGAAAATGAAGTGCATAAAGAACACATATTTCATTACCAGTAAGTAATGTGTTACAAGTAAAGTTGGTACTTGTAACAAGTTACTTGTTCACATATTGAGGATGGAATAACATTACACTTCAGAAATAAGGGAGTTGAATGGAAAGTTTACTTTGCAAAGTTGCCTTTCAAAGGCATTTTTACATACATTAGATGATTTTGACAGCAATTTTTCAAGTTTGATGGAATTATATTTTGTTCTTTTTAAAGAATCACAGAATAAAATTAAAAAAGTTTAAAAAGCAATGCAAGTAGCATTGCAACAAACAGTTTTTCCTAACACTGCAATAAGCAAAGACAATGAGTTACTTTTTAAACATCATGGCTGGAATTCTGCTGGTGCACTACACTAGCAGGTCCCCCCCTCGCCAAAAAAATAATAAAAAAATCACTAGTGGTGGTGAGGAAAGACTGGCACAATCTAATGGTCCTCAACAGCTTATTTAGCCAATTCTTTACTTCCTTCATGGCTTTTTTTTCCATCTCCACCCCTCAAGCTGATGTAGTTGTGCTGGCATAATGCACCAAAAGGATTTTGGCCTATAATGAGTTATGGGAAAAATTCTTTTTCAGACTCATTTTCCACACTGTTCAGTATCACACATGGTAGCCATCACTTGTAACACAGAGAACTTTAAAGTGGAATAGGTAAATTTCATGGGAAAAAAAGTTACCAATATCTATAAGTCAAGAGACCTAAATGCAACTCCAGCTTAAAATGTGTGCCCCTGATTGCCAAAGGCAGCTGTGGAGAAGCAGTGGGGATCTTCTGTCTCCACAGCAACATATTACTTTTTCAGTCGTACTGCAATAGCCTGGATTGCTGAAGACTGGAATCCTGGACTGATGAGAACAATCAGGTCTTATATATCTGCTAACAGAAACCAAACCAAACAAGCCTTCACAGAATTACTACTGAATGAACAAACTGGAGACAATAAATTATCTCTGCCTCCCTGCAGCTGCCACCCAACTGAGCAAGCGCTGGTTGGAAAATGAGTAAACCTAGTAGTTATATTGGTATATTGGTTATGGTAGGTATTGTTGCTGTTAATCTATCTTGTTCTCAAATTGCAGCAGAAATTGATTTTATAATGGTGAAATCTTCTACATGACTGCTGAGAATTATATCCCACTGAATCTAATTTGTCTTATTCCCACGTAAATGGAATAGAATTGCAGCTTCCACCATTTTTTGCATGTTTATGCTGCTGAAATCAATGAGACCTAATGACAGTTAGCAGCCAGTGCCACATGGTTCTGAAACTGGGCAACGGCTATGAGGCAGTGATTCAGAAATGCAAAACAAGAAAAGAAACCTCAAAGTAACTACAGGCAAACTTCTGTAGTCATTAACTGAAGGGTTTTCCACACTACACTGTTATAGTGCTATTATTCCACTTTCAACATCCTATAGAATCCTGGACTTTGCAGTTTAGGGAAGGGCATTTAGAATTCTCAGGCAGAGAGCTCTTTGGCCTCAATAAACAACAAACCCCAGAATCCCGCAGGGTGTTCAAAGTGGAATGATAGCACTGTAACAATGTAGTGCAGAAAGGCCCCATGTTAGGTGATCTTCCCTACAAATACAATACAATGCAATACAACACAATACATTATGGTATTTTCCAAACAATAGGTTTGAATGGGAACTTTTAAAAAAGAAAATTTGCCTCATGACCAAATATTGTTAACACCCTTTCTCCTTGTTCTGCTTTCAGTTATAAGAAGAACTGCAGTTCCTGCTTGCACTCCCCAAATCCCCCAGCCAGCATAGGGGATTCTGGATGCTACAGCTCCAAAAATTTAAAAAAAAAATCTGCCAAGCTCTATACTCAATATAAGAAGCAAAGATCACTTAAAGAACTTGAACTTTAAACCTTTGGATGCTAGAGTCCTTACAAGGTGCATATTCACTAAGGATAAAGGAGAGGTCACTTTTCTCAGATGGTTCAGGTAACACAGCTACAAGAGAAGCTTTGTTGATAGAGGGCAAAAGTTTATCCTCTTCACTTATAAGCACAACCCCACAGGTCAAGAGGAAAATCAGCAAGGAGAGAAGAGACAAGCCTGGAATGTAGGTGCAGCTTGTCAACATTAACATTTGGAATTCACTGCAACATACCAGGGCTGAAGCAAATAAGCTTAATTTCTCTTAGTACAGTGAAAGTATTTCCTTAGCAGCTAGATGTGTCTTGTGGCATTTAATCTTCGCTATGCGGCCCATTACAGACTGGTTATGAAACAGGGAACCGCGGGAGTTTTTAGTTAATAGTCATTATCCAAGTCTAAATATGTGCTCATTTATGCCAGAATGAAATTGAAAGTTGTTTGTTTTTTTTAAAAGAAAAAATGAGTGTTTATCTGTGTTTTGCGGGCAAATTCAAAAATTTTGAAAATACTGACAATGAAAGGGAAATGGAAACATGTTAAGCTTTGCTCAATCTAAACCCCCAAGACAATGTGGCCACACAAAGTCTGTGGTTCCAATATAAAAATTAAATAAATAAATAATGGTGCCCAGTTCTGCCTCTATGCAAGTACATTTACATGTACACACTAGAATACATTCTTTGCATTCCAGCTGTTGGACTACAAAGGCAAATTATACAATTTACTGACATTCTGTTGTATACCAATCATGCAAATCATCCTGAAACACTTGGACCATTTTTGTGTGTTATAGTGCTATTATTCCACTTTCAGCATCCTATGGAATCCTGGGGTTTGAGGTTTCGGAAGGGGCCTTTAGAATTCTCAGCCAGGGAGCTCTTGGGCCTCAAACCCCAGAATTCCACAAGATGTTGAAAATGGAATAATAGCACTATAACAATGTAGCGCAGCAGTGGCCTTAGTAAAATCTTTAGCTTTCACAGTTCTTGGGTGGTACAGTTCCTTGAGCTAATATTTAAAATCCACAAAGCACAAATAGAGATTTCAGACAGTGTGCACATTAGGCTTTGTGCTGTTACACTTTTGAGAATTTTTATTTTTCATTTGTGTGTTGTTCCTCCAAAGAACTCAAAGCACGCCATCTGAAAACCTCTTGCAGTGATTCATCCATTCAATTTACAGGGACAGACCTCTTTCGCTTCATGTGCCTTCAGACCATTCTCTGGGCCTCATTACTACCTTTTAACATTGATTGACTTTACAATTTGATCTGCCTGATGTTTCTATCCAACAGTACTTTGAACTGAAACTCCTTTCTAGAAAAGCTATTAGGCTGACTCCCTTCATAATGTCCTTCGGCCAGCAGGTAAAGACTTTTTTGTTTCAACCGTCTTTGAGGGACTGTTTATGAAGAAAATGCTTTTAACAATTGTGCTCTATGGCCCTTACTTCTTGCCTTTTAATGGACATGATTTTAGATTGTTCATTATTCTATTGATAATCCCATCGTATTTCAAGTTACTATATGTTTTTACTGATGACAGCTTTTAATTGTATGTATTTTAATTTTTGAAAGCCACCTGAAGTCTCAGAGCTAGAGCCAAAACAAAAATAAAAAAACCCAGCAAAATAGCATAGGTTGGATTCCTGGTTATAGACAAAATACAACAAAATTATATCACATAACCTACTGATAGACTACTATCTGTGTCACTGAAAAATGATGACTTGTAGATTCAGCAACATAACAACCATAAAAATAAACACATTTTCAATTTTACTCTTCCCCCATACCATCCTCCTCCTCCTCCAAGCTCAAGTTCCTTCCAGTGAATATGCAGGATGTCTGCATATTCTGGGAAGTTCTGACCAAAAGGGAATGAAACAAACCTCTCAACTACCTGCACTGGTCAAATTCAGTAAGCACAACTATTTTTAGCATGGAAAAGTAGGTGTATCCAGTTGCCACATAGCTATTAATGATCAGGCAGAAGTCCATCACAGACAGAAAGAAGGTGATAACCCTGATTAATTGCCTAGATTGAATAATCTGTCAATTTCACTTCTCCTACATTCACCTTTTTTTAAAAAAAAACTCAAATTATTTCTGTTGAATTTCTGAAGAAATCCGCAAATTTTGATTATGTCTTCTTACTTTTTTTTTCCTTCTCCTCCTCCTCCTCCTTTTTTGTTTTCTTTTTTAATGAAGCACATGAAGTTCTCACCCCTTCCTACTGGCAAATAGCTAACAGTAAGGTTCTGTGTTCTGGATGTAAAAACTTTATGGGTAATAGATACCTTGGATTATTTCCACAGAAGAGAACAGAATGGACAGGACTTTGCAAAGAACAGAAGGCACATGAAACAGACAGGCTACAGGTTCCAAAGGCTGACACAGTACCCAGATTATAGACTCCTGCCTATCTGAAACATGCCTTGAATTCATCTTCATTTCCAAGCAGAGCTTTGACAGAAGCTGCCCACACAAATTTCATCTCTTCACAGAGAAAGCAGTTATTTTTAACTTAAAGACAATCCTGTGTGGAACAGAGAAATTGTCTCTTAGCAATTTTCTTCTTGTTTCAAGTTTTACTTCTGTTGCATGTGAACAGTTCTCAAAGCGCTTCTTATGTCCCCCAAGCCCCCAAATGTTCTCCAGGAACACATTTATTCACACAGACTGTATTAGCACCTCTGTGATGAACCTGAGAATTCTATTGTGCTCTGGAAAATGCACTTTCAAGTTCTTGCCACTCAATACTTTTTATAATTATAAATTGATTACCACTCTTGCTTTTCATTACTGGCCCCTGGCAGTGCCCCTAATAACTGCAAAGAGATTCCACTGTAATGTGTTGACTAAATCAATCTCCTCTTCAGATGCTACATAACCTAACATCATTAGAGTTTCCCTCATCCTCTCCTGGAAAACACATCAGGCAGCTTTCACACTCAGGAAAGATATGGGAATTCAAGTCAAAATGCTGATGAAACCATCACCTTGAGGTATAGCCACTTGCGAATAAGGGAAACAAGGTTCTGCTACTGAAGCGGAGAGTATGAAACAGGGAATAACACTTATTACCAAACAACAATGGATCCAAATTAAGCTGTTAATACAAGGAACAACAGAGTGCAAATTAAACTATTCATCTCTACAACAGGTCTTCAAAGCAAGTCAGTGGAGCATTTTTGTTTTCTTTTTGTAAAGCCACAATGTGAATCATGCAAATCACAAAATTTCATAGGCATCAATAATTGAAATAGGGCCAGACTGTCTTACCAAAATAAAAACACAAAAGTGTTCCTCTAGGAGATGGCCCTGAAAGGATTCACAGACACATTCATCAGCACCACACAAGCTTCTTCTGATTGGATTATTCCTCTCTACCATCATCTTGCTTCTTCCAGTAAAATAAAATGAAATAAAACAAAATAAAATAAATAGTTCAATATGCCTTTCCTTTATCACCCACTATAGTTGTTTTTTCCAGGAACACACTTCTCTTAAGCTTGCTCAGGAAAATAAAGATTCAGGGCTAAACACATAGGACATGTCAGGCACAGTCCTCAGTTTTCTCTGTTTCAGCCAGAATAGTCATTTTTGTAATCCAAAACTGAGGACAGTATATTGTAAGGCTACTCCTGAGAGACCTTCTGACCAGAATGAGGCCGAGCAATATGGAAACATAAGATAGGACAGTTCTGGATAT
The DNA here is from genome assembly GCA_948474755.1 of Ctenosaura bakeri. NCBI lineage: Eukaryota > Metazoa > Chordata > Lepidosauria > Squamata > Iguanidae > Ctenosaura > Ctenosaura bakeri. Next base: position 892,355 of record CAOLHI010000329.1, read on the forward strand.
CTTCTGATAGCACTGCACCTAAACATAGGCCATTTCTGCACTACAGTGTTATAGTGCTATTATTCTAGTTTCAACTTCCCGTGGAATTCTCGGGTTTGTAGTTTACTGAGGCCAAAAAGCTCTCTGGCTGAGAATTCAAAATGCTCTCCTCACTAAACTGCAAACCCCAAGATTCCACAGCATTCTGAAAGTGGAATAATAGCACTATAACAGTGTAGTGCTGAAATGGCCTTAGGTTTCTAAGAGGTACTTCTGACTGTATTTCATAGGGAACACAACTGAGATCCCTCAGACTTGGAGTATACATAATTGACACAGCACTTTGAGCCAACTTTAACTGCCGCAGCCCCATCCTATGGAATCTTGTGATACGTAGTTCAGTAAGGCATTTGGATTGTACTTGCAGTTCAGTGAGGCATTTGGATTGTACTTGTACTTCAGTGCTGTAATTCAAGGGTGTGGACTACAGGTCTTTAGCAGGGAATTCTATGAACTCCACCAAGCTACAAATCCCAGGATTCTGTAAGATCAACCCATAGTAGTAAAGTGGTTTCTAACAAGTATAACTGCACAGTGTTGAATATACCCAGGTGTTTTAGTGCATACTAGCATGCCACAGAAGGGTTTAAGGGAGTGGTAGTTGGACAGGGTTACTATGTTTGCTTCTTTCACTACATGGACAGAAGTGGCCTCAAGAGTTCTCACTGATATACAAAAGAGGGACATTGCTAAACAGAAGGACTACTTGTGCCAACAACCTCTGATTCAACACATGCAAGACTTGACACACATAAGGGAAGCCCAGAAGTGCCATTACTTCTTTGAAACATGACCTCTTCCCTGAGCATTGATATCCTGGACAAAGGAGAAGATAGCAAAAGACAGCATGTAATCACTGATTTATCCCACAGTTGCAAGAAAGATGTCAGCCTTCTTCTGGAGCTGGCAAATAATCCAGATACATATGCCCAAAGACTTTATACAGAAGAAAATTATGCCCCAAATATGAAAAGTCTATAGTCATCTCCAGAAGAATGGCAGAAACCAGGAGGCAACCTCTTAGAGAGGGCTTTCAGCAAAGAAGATGAACCACAGTGTTCCAGCATGTATTCAGATATAGAAGGCAGAGGCTCATGATAACAGAACAAAATGGAATTACTTCAGTGGTATGTGAAAAGTGATGGATACAGTTGATTCAGAGCAAACAGAGGCTCTGAAAACTGGACTTGCTCCAGGGCTATCCTGAGACATTTTGTTGCCTGATATGGAGTAGCAACCGGTGCCCAATCCTCAATCCAAGTCAAGGTGCAGAAGTACCCAAAGTCACAGCTATTTTGGCATTAGTGGCAGTAAAAATATATTATCAAAAAATTCAGTAAATAACCATTAGCTGCCTTTTCATGCCACCCAAAATCTGTTGACTGAGGTGGCTGGTTTGGTTATAGTCAGCTTAACCTACAAAGGAGAAAGCAATGGCAATTTCTCACATTCTGGAATCTGTTTTCAAGCCAAAGTATTCCCAGGCTCAAAACATTCCTACTGAAGTGCACCCTCAACACCTAATCAGGAGAAAATAACAGCAGCTGAAACAAAACAACAAAACTTTCTCCATGGTTGGAGTAAAACAATATTCCATCCAACATTACTATTTAGATATATGCATGCATTTGTTTGCAGCACATCAGATTATTTCTCTGAAGAATAATTTCCTAGAATCCTATTGTTTCAGTCAGACACAGTTTTCTGTGTTTAAAGAAGAAAAGTTATCAGCAGTAGTACTCACTACAAAATACACCACAGTAGATTATAATAAGGTATAACACTTTCATTGGTTTAATTCTGAAAAACGAAAGACCAGGAAGTTTTGGGTTTTTTTAAAAGTTTTTCTACAGATGCTCTCTCCATCAGATGTATACCTGAGGTTGTTTGTTTCAGATCCTTTCTTTAAACTCCATTTTATCTATGAGACATTAATGTTAAAATCTCACTGAAATAATTACTGTATATTTAAAGGGCAACTGTATCAAGAAAGACATTCAAAACACCCCAGAGAATCAGAAAACTTGAAGAGGACCTCTCCTGTATTTAAAAACAAGAATAAGTCTTGTGTCACCTTAAAGGCCAATGAATTTTGTTTGGCATAAACTTTTGTGGATTGCAGCTTTCAGAAGTATGAAAGGTGCATTAAAATCAGTGGAGCTACACATTGCTGATACTCAGTCACCCACTAAAGGTTGCCAGAGCTTATACTTCTCTCGAATCCAATATTCCACTTTTAGTTATATTACTCCATTAAGCAGCTTGCTATTAGTTACTACCATGGTGTATGTATTGGGGGGAAGCACGACACATACTCATCTGAAAATCATTTTTAAAATATTGTTTTCCCTAGCTAAGAAAAACTTTCTTCTGTCGGTTAAGGTGGTTATAATATCAATAGTTTTCAACACACACAAGAAACAATATCTGTTCTCTTTCTTCAGTTGTAAAGAGACTGTAGGATCAACTCATTTGAGGCTTGTTTATTCTGCACCGACTCATTAATATGTCTAGAAAAGGTTATACTTCCCTTCTGATCCCTCCCCATTCTACATTTCTATAAAGTCCAGTGAGTACTCTTCGTCTGAAAGAGTTATGGCTCAGTGGTTGATAATGCAGAAATGCCCCAGATTCAATCCTAGGCCTCTCTAATGAACAGACTCCTGTGTGAAGCTCTGGAGAACAGCTGCCAGCAGATGTGTACAATACTCTGAGCTAGAATGATCAATGATCTGCCTTGATACAAAGCAATTTTGTTCCTATGAGATTTGCATTTATTCACATAATGATTAGTTTGCTTACAAATGAACAAGGGAAATATCTGTGGCCAGAAAAATGTCAAGGACATATATGGCCTAATACAATGATTCTTGACCTAAGCTCTAGGGAACCCCAGGGGTCTGCGAGGCTCTCACAGGGGGTCCACAAAAGGATCAAAGGCTACTCAGCCTTTCTCCTCCCTACAACCGAGTGGTGACGTGGCAAGAACCAAGGCAAAAGGAGGTTGGCTGGTTGGCTGGCTGGGCCAGTGCACTGCCTGTCACATGGCTGCTCTGCTGTGGGAAAGAGACAGGCTCAGCAGCTGAGTGACAGCAGAGCTGACAGCCAGCCAGCCAGCCAACCAGCCAACATTTGTCCTTCTTTTCTCTTTCTCTCCTCCTTCCTTCCTTTCCAGTGGATACTTAGGTGCACTATCAGAAATGCTCAAAGATCCCCCTTTTTTTCCTTCTTCACCAGCAGGAGAAGAGACTGAGATGGGCAAAGGAGGGAGGGAGAAAAAATGCAATAAAGAAAAGAAATGAAACAGAGGTTGAAAGCAAAAAAAAAAAAAAAAGGGGGGAGATTGAAGCAACTCCTCTATAAAAGAACCTCCTCATTTCCAATCATAAGTGCATGCACTTTCATCTGAAATAAGTGGCAGCTTATTTGGCCAAAGGTGATCCATCCCTCCAACTTCCAGTGTGTTGCCAGGGGGTGGCACATGCTGCAGCAGTGCCCATCTTCTCATTGGTCTCATCCCTCCCTCTTCTCCTTTTTCAGAGTTGGCTGCCACACTGCATTGATGATGCCACTCAGAGGGGAATGCCTTTTTTCTTTCCCTCTTTTCTTTGCCCATCTCAGTCTCCTCTTCTCCTGGTGAAAAAGGCAAAAAGTGCAGGGGGACTGAGCATTTCTGATAGACTGGATGGTGGGTGACAGGGAGGGAAGGATGGAGGGAGAGAGAGAGAAAGAGAAGGGCAAATGCTGGCTGGCTGGCTCTGCATATTGTTGTTCAATCCACTCCAGCCTCAAGCTGGCAGGAAGAAGCAGGAAAAATGCCTTCCTTTCCACTCCAGCACCTTTCAGGGAAGTGTGCATTTACTTATTTCTCCCCCTGCCCAATTTAAAGACCCTTGATGAGCAAATTTAAATAAATATTTGATGCACTTTAGGGCTTTAAATCCTGAGTTATGCCTTGGGGCCTGAGGCAACAAAAGATATTCAAAGGGGGTCTCTGGTAAAGAAAAGGTGAAGAACCACTGAGCAAATACATTATTTTATCAAGCTGATAGAAAGATTTATGTTTATGTTTATGTTTATTATATATTTGTTTGCACACAGAAGCAGTGGGAATCATATGGTTTATAATGGTTTATATGTTAGACCAGTACTCCAGGAAAACAGAGTATGAATCCCTCCACAGCCAGGGAAACCCACTTGGGCAAGTCATACTCTCTCAGTCTCAGAGGAAGGCAATTGAACAAAAGAACTGCTTTGTATTGAGCCACATAATTGGACTTTCTAGTTTAGAGTATAGTCTACAGCAGCTGACAACTGCCCTTCAGAAATAAACCCAAGGTGAGAAAAAAGCAAATGGAAATACTGGCACATTTTATCCTTGCTGCTTCCAAGACATTTGCTTGCCTACCTGCATTCTGGAAGTCTTACTAGAACAGGAATGATAGAGAACAGTGAGTAGAGAGAATCCTTACTACTTGGGAATTCAGAGCACCTTCAAAAAGTCATTGCTTGCCAAGGCTCAGCTAGCCACCCACACAATACAGATTGAAAGAAAACCAGAATGAAGAGAGGCTGACCTCCTGCTATCTTTATGGACATGAGGCAGCTGTTGATAATGTAATTGTTCATTTGTGGTTGTAGAGGGACATAAATCTGGAGGACATGTTTGTATGTATGGGCCTACACACAGAGACACAGAAGGCAGTCTTAAATCCATTTCTTCCTCTTGACTCATATGAAGGGTTAATTGACCCTTCCAAGTGACAGCAGAAAAATAACCTCCCCCTGCCACCACACACATTTACACACACATACATCTAATCAGATGAAAAACCACTCCTCACTTCTGTTCTATACCAGCTGTTCCCAAGCTCTTTACTTGTAGCATACTCTCTGCTGGAGAGAATATTGCATTTCAGCACTGCTGTCATAGGAATATCAGAGGCTGCTTTACACCAGATAAGAGTATTTGTCCACGAAGGATACCATAGTCTACTCAGAAGAAACAACTCTCCACAGTCTCAGGAAAGGTACTGTGCATTATCTACTACTTGACCTTTTATGTGGAGTAAACCAAGGACCATGTGGTGTACCACAAAGCTAGGTTACCTGCCTTGTCCATATAGGTGGGTGCTTTATTGCTTTTCCTTCAGACCAAATGGCTAAAATGGGACAGATTAGTGCACAGGGTGTGCAGTCCAGCTGTTCACTAGCAGAACAGGACATGTCCTTTCCCCAGGATATGTCTCATGCTTATTCTCATGGTGCACAGCATCAAACCAGGCATGTGGGAAGCTGCCCCCAAGAAGTGCCTGAGGTTGGCCCATTAAGCCTAAGCACTGACCTGGAACTGAAAGCCTTCTGCACTGGTGAGCTGCGTTGTTACTAACACCAGCAAATGGCAGAGTATCAATCTGCCCCCAAGACTGCAATGTCCCAGCCAATCAGTACTCTGTGTTTTATATTACTGAACTTAGTGCTTATAATCACTGATAAGAATTGTTCTTAATGAATGAAATTTCCAATAGATCAGTCCAGAAATGAACCAGCAAAAAGCTTTAATGTATTTGTTTTCCTTAAAATAGCCACCTTATTGAACTAGCAAAATCTAATTCTTTTTCACTCCCAGTTCCTTAAGCTCTCTCCAAAGGCTACACAGCAACTATTGACTTTTAAACTGTCTTCTTTGTGCTCACATTAAATTTCCACTCATGCTGTTATTTTTGCTATGTCATCAACGTAATTTTAATATTTCATTTCAACAGCATTCAATTTTCAGTAAGTACAGAAGTGTTTATTCTATTCATTTATGGTCTAGAGACAGTGTTTCCTGGCATCATGGAAATGTTTTGCCATCACGGAAACTCACATTCAAACACATTTTAATATGCTTTGTGTGAGTATAAACAGTGCAGAGTCTACATGCTAAACCTTACTACGTATGAAAATTCTCCACTATTCCATGTTTACATATTATACCAATACTGTATTTTAGCTGACATGATAGAAATAATCCTAATTTAGAATAAGGCAGTTTCTCCCATAACTATTTTAGAAGAAAATGCATATCTGACATTATTGTAACCACGTGCTCTGTAATCTATTTGCTACCCTCCTTGAGTGAATACAGGTGAATGTTTCAAAGGTTTTCATCACACTTCGCCTTCCTTACCTGTTCAGATACAGGCAAGTAGGCATAAGATAGCAGAGGCTTCTTAGGTTTGGTACTCCAAGACTGCAGAACACCCAGGCTGGTGCCTATGGTGTACTCACTGCTCCCCTTTCAAACCAACTGGATATAAGCCACTTCGTAAATGGTGGCCTATATTACCTCCTCTCAAAAAAATTGAATGCCTGACTCCCACAGACTCAACCTTTTCTGCTAATGATGTACTGATTCTGTAATTCATTTACTAAAATGGCTTGGTTAATGGCTCTGCTTCTAAGAGCTTAACCTCTGGCTCCAATTTTTTAGATCTGGCATCAGTCTCCAGTGGACATCAACTGTCACCTGTTCTGCTAGAGTGCAGTTTTTCACCTGTTCTCACCTGTTCCCTACATTCCCTTCAGAACAAAAGAAACACCTTACCAACATAGACCAAAGTGTATCTACTTTAGCATCATAATGGGAAACTGTCAATCAGTACCAGGTGCTGTATGCTATATTTCAGAGAAAGGAAGAGTATTCCTTGTCTAGGAAAATCCTCTGAAATTCACAGTGTTGCCATAAGCCAACAGACAACATAAAAATGTACACACACAGCATGTGTGCACACATGCACACACACATACATACACACAGAGCCAGATGCTTCTAAAAACTTATGTGGAAACAAGATTCCTCTGACTTATTTACACTTCAGTAGCATGTGCTGACATACTCCCTAACAACATGGTGGGTCATAATTTAGGAATAATGCCCATTGGTGTGTTGTTGTTTTTTCCTATTTGTAGCTTAAGGTTGCAATTTTGTGTACATTACCTTGGAATATGGGCCACTGTGCTTAATGGGACTAAATTTTGAACAACTGGTCTGTTGCTATTCATGGACAAGTGTGGTTGCAATAAATCCCACAAACACTGTCTGAAACAATATTTTAATTCTTCCCCACCATCACTACCACCCCATGGGCCTACTTTTAGTCCTCTTTATTGGATGACTGAGCACTTTACGCCAATGGAACATAGCACATTTATGGAGCTTCTGACATATGCCCCAGGAAACTTTTATAGTTTTTGGAATCAGTGATGCTGCTTGCTTTGGATCTCATTTTTATAAGTGTCTGCTAGTAGCATTATAACTTGCTTTTCATTATTTTTCTCTGAATCAGTAAACATCTGTAGAACAATGAACAATGTGAAATTTGTCATATCAAATCTTCTACATTATGAGAACCACAGTAAAGAAAAATGCCCTTCTCTTGTTAATAGTGTCCTTTTTGTCAGCCAAAATAAATTTCTTGTTAACAGACACTGAGGAGCAGTTTTATTACAGATAGTATGAGGACTTACAAGAGCGAGCACTGTTCCAATTGTTCTTGGCAGACCAGGCTGTGTTTGGAAAATCCAACCCTGGAAAATTATTTTTTGAAATATTTCTATTTATCTATTTTTTTCCCCCTTGTCTGCCTCTTCCTGTTCCTGACTGGGATGTAGAATCTGGCAGTGTTTCTCAAACATGAAAGATAAAAACAGATTGGGGGATATAAGTCAACTCATTTCTATATTGGTTTCTGTCCCTTACTATAAACTGTTGGAACTATAGGACACCTGCTTGCAATTCTAGCCAGCGTTCACATTCATTAAAGACAAAACATTTTGAAAGAAAGAAGGAAGGAAGGAAGGAAGGAAGGAAGGAAGGAAGGAAGGAAGGAAGGAAGTTTTAAAAATTGACTGTCAGGAGCAATAAATTTCACGGTCATTGATAATTTTCCCTATAGAGTTATCTCCATGTCCAAAAACCAATTCTCATGGAGAGCAAGAAAATTTGCAAAATATTACATGTATCCTTAATGGAAGTGTAGGCCCACTGTGGCTCTATGTCTGTAGAAGGTGTCTGAAGCAACGTTGTAAACCACGAAAATGCCATCTCTGAACACATAACACTACAGCTGGGACTATGCAGAAATATTTGATACTTCTGACCTTTATTTCAGTATTAAAACTGTCTTAAAATTGTCATTCTTGAATAATTGAATAAAATCAAACAGCTAAGTTTTACCAAGAAGATTTGTAGCCTCTTCCCTTTCCTTTTGACCTCTAGTCCCTCTGTGCAACATCTGGTCACTCTTCAATACTCTTTTGCTAGGAATGTGATGGCTTTAATTGATTTCTCATACTTGATATTAATCGCCTGACCCTTCTGCTGTCCTATGCAGCATTATATTAAAATGCCATATCTATGTATCCAATTATTGTTACTTGAATTAACAATATGAAATAAATGCAATACATATTTGATATGTACTGCACAGAATTACAGATTTATTAGAAATCTCCTTTTAATTTCAGGTTTTGTTGTTAGATGTTTAAAGCCTATTCCTCATATAACATTAAAAGGCTGAGAATGAGACAGAGAAAGACCATCTAACTTGGCTTTCTTTAAAATGTACACACACACACACACACACACACACAATGGGCAAAGGTTTCAGTTTTTTTTTTTTTTTGTGGAAAATATATTTTATTTTTGCGCAAATGAGATTTCTACCAAAATGCCCCCATGACCTATATATATATTTGAAACTTTTGAGATGTTGATCCTCACCTGAAAGAAAAAAAAAATGGCTATTTGTATCCCTACTGTCCACGCTTTTTGGGGAGGAACATTTATTATCATGGCCGCTCTCTGTAACTAGCCCCATGTTGTTAAGCTGGAGAAGACCCTATTTTAAGAAAAATCATACAAGGCTTGTTTAGCAACATAAGTTAATCAGCAATGCTTAGGATACCATGACCAAAAAATTATTTTTTTAAAAAAAAATAAAAACCAGTATATGTGAGTAAACTATGTTCAAAACAAAATGCACAAAAGAAAAATAAACTAACAAAACAGATTCTTAGATGCCATCATCAAAATGTCTATGAATTTACTCTTCACATTTCTGAGAGAAATAGTGCATCTTACATACTGACACTGAGAAAACAGAGACCTCTCCTCTCTTTCTCTTATCTTAATCAAGTAACCCATGGCTAAGGAAAATGAAACTCTCTTAATGTTGCTGGACTGCAGCTCCCATTAGCCAACAAGGCCAACGCTGAGAAATGCTGGAAGTTGCAGGCCAAGAACATCTAGAGAGCCACCAACAATGCCATCCTCTCTCTCTCAGTTCCTAGAATGCAGTTCTTTAACACATATCTTTCTGTTCACTGAAGATGATATTTTAATGATAATTCAAACTCCCAGTTTCCATACAGGCAAACATGAATCATTACTGCCAGCAAACAAAGAAACAGCTTCATCTTCTCTGTCGCCAGGGACACTTCGACTTGACAGAAAAGCATACAGCTGTCTCTACTCACTGGACCTCATTCACTTTTGCTAGATTAAGAGTAAGTAAGCTGGCACCCAACAGCAACAGGACTAAAATTCCCAAAATCAGTTGACCACTGGTCATGTTGACTGAGGTTTTTGGCTATTATAGTACAACAGCTTCTGCGGAACCAAGGCTCTAGGCCAGTGAATCAAGAAGACACCACGTTAACTACTCCTGTGCTACGCCTTTAGCATTTTTCCAGCTACGGGTCAAGAAGCTTGGCAGTTATACATGTACAATGACAGAAGAAACAATATCTTTAAATCTAGGATAGAAGGAATGATTTACAACTTTTGAAGGATCAGCAAGCAAAAGTTGCACCACCTGAGAGGTTGCCAATATTCTTTCATCTCCAATATTATACATTTGATGGCCCTGCAAACATGGTCTAGGTAAGACTAACATTTAAGAAAGAGAACTGTAGCAAGCTGATTGCCTGCTGGTGGACCACTGTGCTGGTAACAAGGCACACTATTCCTCAATCACTGCAGTTTCCTCAAAGTGTGTGTTCTTGATTAGGTCTCTGATGGCTTAACAAAAAACCACTTTTGTCCTTATCTGACAACTCCACACCAAGATTAGCAGACATCTTTGTTACAAGGTTACCAAAAAGCATTGGAGGTCTTTCTGCTGAAATGGCAATGTCGCACTGTCTGCTAGCCTGTAAAGTAACCAGTTTTTACCTGCACATTCCTCCACAGGGCTATAATATCTCTGAGACAATGGGGGAGGGAACAGTCATGGCTTTGGAAGTTTCCCTGTGCCCACAACCTCCTTGCTTGTGTAGTGTTAACATTTCAAGCAGAGTCCTAGGCTAGAAATCTTGTGTGATAAGACATCTTGTGCCTTTTACTTCAGCTCAATGTCCAGTCTCTGTTTTCAGATACATTTCAGTGCCTCCACCATTCAGGTGTGATGTGCTCATCTAGACAAGAACATGATGACAAGGCCATTTTGCAGCTCCTGAAAATTCCTTGTCTATGGAAGTTTTAGTGCAAAGCCTTGGCTTCCTTTGCTTCTGGCCACCAAAATAGAGAAGCCAACATGGTGTAGTGGTTTGGATTATGACCCTGGAGATCAGAGTTTGATCCCCCACTCAACCATGGAAACCCATGGGAAGATCCTGGGTGTGTCACATACTTTCAAGCCCCAGAAAACCCCATGATAAAACCTATCATAGCCTTAGTCAGAAAGACTTGAAGACGCACAACAAGAACAAGAACAAGGCAGGTGTGTCTTCCGCCACTCTTTAATCAAGTGGCTGAGCAGGTAGTTAGGACCAAAAAGGCAACATGTTATTAATTTGCATTTTATGTAACAGTTCTGCAAATCTATAACTTTCATTTTATACTTTAAGCAACATGTAAGATAAAAATTTATTCTGGCAACTTAAAAATATTAATAGATTTAAGATTCATATAGCAGGTCAGATAAGAGAATACATTTGCTTCCAGGAAAGCACAGGAGATGATTTTTACTAAGATAAGCAATTTGTTTTTGTTTTTGTTTTGTTTTGTTTTTGGTCTTGCTGATATACACAGATAACTTGTGTATGCGTGTGTACGCACACAATATCAAGTAGAAGTTCAATGCTGGGAACAAAATAAAAGGCACACTATCATGGCCTTGATCTGACTTAATGCAGCTACCACCTAAACTGAAGGGCTACCAGAAATGCAGGGTCTCTAAACTGCAGGGCTCAACTATGGTACTGCAGAGTGTTATGATGAGATATGAGGAAAACAATATGAGGAAGATGAAATTTCTGCAGCTATTTTTCTCATCTAGCATAACAGGCTACATCTCCCCTCTCTCCCCTTTTTTTCCACAGTGCTTCTCAAGCATATACCATTTACCTTCCTGCTTCCATGACTGGCTACAGAATACTGGCTGGGTCCAGGAGCAAACACCAGGGGCCCTTTCACACTAGATTGTTATAATGCTATATTCTACTTTAACTGCCCGAACAACATCCTGTGGGGTTTATAGTTTACTGAGGCCCAAGAGCTCTCTGGTTGAGAATTCTAAATGCCCCTTCCAAAACTATGAATCTTGGGACTGCACAGAATGGTAGTTAAAATGGAATCACGGCACTACAACTGTGAAAGGGCTGGGGGAGGATGGAATAGAGTATCCTGAATCAGAGCATGGCTGGATAGGTGGAAGGCCGGATGGCTGCCATTCTAAACAGAAGCACTCCATATTTCAGTGTTTTGCTACAGATGCCACTTATAGAATTCTATTGCCAAAATTAAGCAAGTCTGCCCCTGCCAACTGCCTGATTGCAGGGCAAGCTGGACAATGACAACAACACTGGTGGCACAGTGGTTAAATGCCAGTACTGCAAGCCACAAGCCACGAGGTTGTGAGTTCGATCCTGCTGGGCTCCAAGGTTGACTCAGCCTTCCATCCTTTTGCAGGTGGGTAAAAGGAGTACCCAGCTTGTTGGGGGCATGTATAGAAATGTTTCGAAATACATGCTATTTGTAAGTTGTTCGCCGCCTCGATCCATATGGAGAGGCGGGATACAAATAAATAATAAAAAAACAAAACAAAAAACAAATCAGAGTTAAAAGTAAAGTGGTTAAATGCTCTCAGTCTGAATTTGGTTGCATTTCTCTGAGTCTCACCTGCCATTGCCATTCCATCCTTTGCTTGTATCAGTGTGCAATATTTATTTTTGTTTTCTGCCTGGAAAATTTACACTAGACATATAATTTTTCACTAAGCCTCTTCTCAAAGGAAGCAATAAGTAATTTTAACAATTTTCTTCCTACCATGAGAAAGTCTTCAGAAACCATGCAGTTTTCAAAGCCCATTCACAATTTGGGATTTATTCTTTGCAACATTCACACATTTTTTCTACGTGAACCAACCACGTGCAAATTCTGCATAGGATAAATCCCCAATTAACAGCATTTTATGCACAGGAGGCAACCTTTTTGTGTAGTAAATAATATTTCTGTGTAAAAATATTATTTTCAGCATAAAACGTGCTGTCCACCTTCTGCTGCTAAAGATGAAACAACTGCATAGAAGGTGACAGGTTAGAACACTTTGTTTCCAACATCCCTAAGGGATGATGGTATTATCCTATAAGTTGAGGTCATGTGGTGTTAAGAGTCTTAGGTCCATATATCCAAAAATTCTGCCTTTTGCCCAAAATTTCTAAAGGTAAAGGCACCTCGCTACCAAACAAGGACAAATCAGAGAAGCTTTGATCTTCAGAGATGATATGCCTGGCCACTCTAGCTTTCTGGTTAGGATTGTTGATTTATGGTTTCTGAAGGCTGGAAACAGAGTGTTCTAAACTGCCACCTTGTATACAATTCAGTTTCATCTTTAGTAACTGAAGAAGGCATAAGTCAAAATGTTTAGCTTATATATTTTTCAGGTCTGTTTGTTAATGACTTCTATATATGTGTGTGTGAAAGAGAGAGAGACACTGAGAGAGAGAGACTAGGTTTACTCATCTTTCCTAACAAGTTCAGTGCTTCTGTATGCTGCTCCATTGTTTACAAAGGATTGTGCTTCAGTCGGAAAACTTTACCATGACATTTCCCTCAACACATCTGAGAAGAAAAGAGTAGGAAGTTACAAATCATTTATTTCTAAGAGCAGATTAACCCAAGCATCCTTGCAAAGTCAGTGTGCTTGAAACAACTGGGTAGTGCTGGAAGCTTAGGAAACTGGTCAGGGAACAAAAACATTGCCTTCTGGCACAGAGAAGCCAAAGGAAACCCAGCTGTTACTGTTGGCAAACAGGAGTTACGTAACATCTTTCCTTTCCTACAGCACCCTGTGTTTTACGATCTTCCTTCTCAACTAAATTTACACTTTCATTTACACTCTCAGTAATTTCTTATTGATCTGCACTTCAGCATGAGTCATTTCATCTGAATCACCCTTTCGATGATCAGTTGGATGAAGTGCTCATTACAAAATAAATAAACTCTCCATTAACACACACACACATGCTCATCAACCCCACTCCACACCACATTAATGGATACTCCCCCCCACCACCTTGCCACTATCCTTTTTGTTCTGGATGAGGGTAAACAAATCAAAGCTTAATCCAGACAAGACAGACGTGCTCTTGGTCAGTCAAAAGACAGATCAGGGAAAAGGGATTCACTTCCCCTGCAAACACAAGTTTGCAGTTTGGGTGGGCTCAACTTTGAACCTGGGGTGGCAAAGAGTGCTTTTGTGCCAACTGCACCTGTTCCTTAAGACACCCGATCTGGACACATTGGTACATGCCTCAGTTTCATCCTATTTGGACTACTGTAACATGCTGTACTTGGGGCTGCCTTTGAAGAGTGCTTGGAAACTTCAGCTGGTCCAAATAGCTGCAGCCAGACTGTTGCAGGTTGCAGAGACCACATTATGCCCCTGTTAAAACAGCTGGCTGCTACCTTGTTTCTGGGCACAATACAAAGTGCTAGTTATGACATATAAAACCCTATATGCCTCAGGTCCAGGCTATGTGGCTGACAGTCTCTCCCTGTATGAACCCGTCTGGATCCTGAGATCACTGGAAGAGGCCTTTCTCTCAGTCTCACCACCACCACAAGCACAGTTGGTGGGGATGCAAGAGAGGGCCTTCTCAGTGGCTGACTCTAGACTCTAGAACTCTCTTTACAGGGAGGCCAGAATTGACCCTTCCTTGTCGTCCTTCCAGCAGCACACTAACACCTTTTTACTCCAACAGGTTTTTAAAGCAGAAAGTGTTTTTAATTCTATTTTTAAAATACATACAAACAAAACAACAGAAAGTACAAAATAATACATTACAACAGTAAGGAAATTTTAAAAATAGGATAGACAAATAAAAACCTATAAACAAACAAAAATATCAACAACTACATATTAAATGCTAAAAATTCATTACAAACAATAAAAATCTTTTTAAAATGGTTTCAAGCTAAGGCAGATTTTAGACAGATCTATATAGAGGAACCTTCTCTAACTGCAATACCACTCAAAAGCTTGAACTGCTACTTATCCAAATATACTAGTCAGGAAATCCCCCAATTAACATATTTTACTCTTTTTCTTGTAAAAGGCGAATTAACCAAGTGGGGAAAACACAGTTCCCAATTTTTCACAGACATCACTACTGATTTTCTTGTCCTAATCAATGTCATCAATGTATCCATTTCAACTACATCTAACAGTTTTATCAGCCTATCCTCTTTCATTAGAATATCCGTATTCTTCCACTTCTGTGCATATAGTAATACTGTGGTGGTCATATATCATAGTTATCTTGCCATAGTTCTTCTTCAGTTGATCTTCTAGTAATATCAACAAATATAACTCAGGTTTTAGCTGAACAATAGTTTTCAAAATTTTGCACACCATAGAGAATAATTGATTCCAGATTTTTTTGGCCTTTTCACAAGTTCACTACATGTGATAAAAAGATCTCAGTTATTGTTCATATTTTCAACATCTATTTATGCATTTGGGCCATTTTTTCTGGTGACAAATACCAATGCTAGATCATCTTATAAAAGTTTCCTCTGAGATTGTAACACAATGCAAATTTAATTCCCTCCATCCACATTTTCTCCCATTGCTCCAACTGCATGCTATGACCAATGTAAAACAAAGTTTTTAAAGAATGAGCTAGGGAGTGCTGTATTATTTTAACTGAAATGTTTTAATAGGTTTTAATTGCATTTTTTCTTTCAACTTGAGGTTTGAATTAATACTATAAATAATTTAATTCTACTTTAATGTTACTTTTTTGTATGTTTTTATCTGTATTTATTAAATTGTGAGCTGTGTTGAGCCTCAATTTTGGGGAAAAAGCAGGATACAGGTTGTTGTTGTTCTTATTGAACATTATTTTTGTTCTTTTCAAAATTACAGGGTAGATGATCAGGCACACACCTCAAGGTCTGTTCTGAGTCTTTGTCTGTTCTTTAAAAGTGTATAGCATTTGGATCTTACAAAACAGAATGGCTTTAAACACATTTCTTGCATGTGCCTCACATGTTTTAAGTGGCAGCTTTTGCTTACCAAGAAAATAAGTACATAAGTAGAGCCTGGCTAGATCTAGTCCTGCATTCTGTTTCTCAGCAGCAAATCAGATACCTATGGGAACCACATAAGCTGGACACGAACATAATCACCCTTTCCACTCAGAATCTGGTACTCAGAGGCAGGTTGTCTCTATTCCTGGAAGTAATATATGGCCACCATGACTAGCAGCTACAGATAGTCTCATCCTCAATGTATCTGTCTAATCCCCTTTTAAAGCTGTCCAAGTTGGCAGATATCACTACAGTTTATGCTGGCAAGTGAAAAGGGTATTTGCACAAAGGATCAACAAAGCCTACAGAGGGCACTAGAGGTGAATACAGATCATTATGGCCACTTGCTCTCCCCTCTATTCATCTCTTCTATCCTCTCTGGTTGGAGATGGATACTCTTAGAGATGGTCTCACATCTTGCCTTAGCCTAGGGCTCTTTCAAAGGGTATAGCCAAGCCTAGGATTCTAAATAACTACCCTATCCTTGGTTCAGTATCCTATAAATTAGGTCTATCTGTTTTTTCCTTGCTCCTTAAGCAAACCTCACAAGACTTGCACTCACTTTTTCAGTTCAACCATCTGTAGTTTAACTACGTAAAGGAACCCTCTCTTTTGTATATACTGAATTTTCTGTCAGTTTGCTACACTGGATGCATCCAGCTCCAGAGGGAGAAAACTGTATCCTGGAGAAAAATAGATGCTTACCTATTTTCTCTGCAGCATGCATATATTGACAAGCCCCTATCATGTCCCCTTTTAATCTCCTTTTCCTCGTAAACTAAAAAAAGCCTGAAACATTGCAAGAAATCTTCACAACGGAGTTATTCCACCAGCCCCATCTGATTATCAAGTTAGAAAAACAGCAGAAAACAAAGCAATTTCTCTTCTGAATAAATCAAATGAGGGTGTGCACACATGCCCTAAATTCCTTCATCATCAAATTGCACAGTCAGAGATTCCATAATTGCCAATACCAGCTTCTTTCTCAGAAAGGATGAATGGTCCAAAAGCTGACCAGGTGGGGAAAGCACAAGGGAAATGAGTTGAGAGACAAACAAAAGGAAATGAGATTCCATGGAAAACAGCTTGGAGATTTCCATTACAAAGCACTTTTTGAAGATAACAAATAAAAAAATGCCATTTAGATATTAAAACCTGCAAACTGCACAAAGCATAGATTTACTTTGATTAGTATTCTGTAACTATGGTAAAGATATCTGTGGCAGCCTTCATTTTCTTGCAAAGGAAAGCTGCAAAGGCAGCCTTCATTTTTGTGCAGATTTATTCTTAGCTGTCAGAAGGATAGTACCTCTGCTGTTAATAAGGACAGGTGTGATATTTTCCAAACAAATGATTTTAATCCCCAATGAAAGTGGAGTGCAGTTATCCTATTTATTTGCCTTGTAACAATCAATATGAAATATGCCAGCATTTTTGCCACATCAGACCTGGACAAATAATTATTTCTCTGATACCACTCGGCTTAGAATCTCCCCCCCCGCTTTCAGTCCCTTATACTGAAAGCCCCCCTGCTGTGGACAAATAAAAGTTGTTAAGTCAAAGGTCTGAATACTCTACAGCAAAGCTTTCCAAACATTTCATGTCGGTGACAAACTTTTTAGAGATGCATCATTTTGCAACACAGTAATTCAGTTTTACTAGCAAACCAGAGGTTAAACTAACTGATTATACATCTGCAGTACCCACAGGTGTATCTAGGGTGGGGAAAGGCAGCCCCCCCGATCCTACACAGCTGTCCTCGCCCTAGCCAGGAAAGACCCTGGCGAGGGTGGCAGAAGGGAGAAAGACAGCCCCCCTACCCGAGCCTGGCCCGTTGCCATTGCCCTTGACAAGAAAAGACCCCAGTGAGACCAGTGTCAACAGGAACGGCTTCGGGTGACAGGGGGTCTTTCTCAGCCCAAGAAGGAGACACACCTACACACTTCAAGTGACACACTTAACATGTTGCAACACACCATTTGGAAAGCCCTGCTCTACAGGCACCAAATCCCTCTGATCTTGAAAGCTAAGCAGGGTCAGCCCTGATCAGTACTTGGATGGCAGACCACCAATAAATATCAGGTGCTGTAGGCTACATTTCAGAAGAAGGCACTAACAAAACCACTTCCTTGTTTAAGAAAACCCTATGGGGCGCCTGAAGGTACACATGCAAACACACAAATAAGACAAGTGTTTGGAAGTAACAGTATGCTGTATTTGTATGGTACAACATATCCTATATCTTAAAACACAGTGAAAATGTTCCAGCAAAATATTCAAAAAAGAAAAAGTTAAAATGCAGCACTGAGCTTCCCACAACATTTACCCTTTATTTCCATTTTATCCATAGGGCATGTTTTTCACACCTGTAACAAAACCAAGGCCTATAATTTTGAGCTGATAGAGACTTTCGTATAAGGAAAGCATCAAGAGGTCATTTAACTGTAACTTATTTGGTGCACTGACAGCTAGGAAGCGATGAAAGATGAGCAGTAGGAAACATGAAAAGTCACATGGTAAAGGCATTAATCTACTGAAAATTTCTCTCTCTCTTTACACACACACACACACACACACACCTGGGGGAAGAGAGAGAGAGAGAGAGAGAGAGCAGGAATTCTGGTCACTGCCTAGTTCATACGCACAGTTCAGTATAAACACATAGGAGAAATCATCATATAAAAAGGAATTCTATTTTTACTTATAGGATTAATCTCTGCATAAAAAAATTCATTTACTCAACAGTATCTCATGAATTTCTACAAGATAAGGAGTTCAGAGGTCCTACAACTTGGCTGTCAGTTTCCTTACAGAGAGGGAAATGCATGCAGAATGATGTGTCACCGATCATTTTGGAGCCTCACAAGCCTAAGAGCTTCCACAGTATCAGGGTTTGTTCTGAACACATGTGTGACATCTGTGTGTCAGAAGAAATTCCGAACTTAGTTTCCCCCTTTATCTTTTTCTCCTTCTCCAACTACAGTGCCATAAGCCACTCTCAGAAGACTGCCTAGAAGCAACACAGCAGCCACACTTCTCAGTCAACATTTTTAACTCAAGTACGTAATTTT
Source organism: Ctenosaura bakeri (assembly GCA_948474755.1). Lineage (NCBI taxonomy): Eukaryota > Metazoa > Chordata > Lepidosauria > Squamata > Iguanidae > Ctenosaura > Ctenosaura bakeri. The sequence continues at coordinate 911,045 of CAOLHI010000329.1, forward strand.
AACTCTGGCACCAAGCTTATCCAACCTCACACCAAAATAACCCATCTAAATAAGTATTGAATACAGAATTTTAGTTTAATAGTGTTTAATATAATGTTTCATCATTATGCGTATTCTGGTAACATATATTTGCCAGTTTGTTTTATATTACATTGCATTTGTTTCTGTATTTCTATCTGGATAATTTGTTCTACAATTGTAGTGAATTAGTTTTACATATACTTCCTTCCCCTATATGTATATGGAGGGGGGAGATTGTGCACCTTTGGCAAGGCTCCCTGTTTTTTGTTTATTTTTCATTCTACTTTGTTTTGAATATGTGTTTCATATGAGAATTTGTTAACCATGGCTTTGTCTTATTTGTAACTGCACTGGACACCACACTTGGCAGAAAAGCAGGATACACATTTAATTACAGGTTCCCCTCCACCTTATCTGAGAGCTTAGGGACTGGAGCACTGCCAGAAAACAGAGTTGGTTGAAAAGCAGAAGCCATGTACTGTACTGCAAGGAGCATGAAGGACTTACGGAGTCTCACTTGGGGCAGACTGCGGCACGCTGCTTGCAAGTCTCTCAACAGGCTCGGTTCCTTTTTCCCCCGTCAGCTCACTTTGCAAGCAGCGCAAGTGCACAAGCAGACCCAAACAAGCCTCCACAGGCAACCCATCTGCTTCCTCACCTATGAACAAAAAAACAAACAAATCATTCTCTGCTTTTCCCAGTTCACTTCTCAAGTGGCATTGAGAGCATTGCTGGAGCAAACCACCATCATCCTACACAAGAAGGAAGAGTAACTCCCATATTGCACTGCATATGTATTTATCACTGATAAACATCCAAGAATTCAGTACCATTTTTTCTGCTCCACAACTCTCCACAATCCATTACAGCCCCTTCAGATGACTCAGTAAGGATCCAGAAGGTTATTTCCTTTTTTTAAAAAAACAAACTTTTTTTCTTCTAAAACAAAGGGCGGTTGTTGCTGTTAATCATAGAATTGTAGAGCTGGAAGAGACCACAACGGTCACTGAATCCAACCCCCTGCCATGTATGGTGTTGATGTTGTTATCATTATTGTTGTTGTTGTGTGCCTTCAAGTCATTGCCCATCTATGGTGAACCTACCATAGGCTTTTCTTGGTAAGATTTATTCCAAGGAGGTTCACCACTGCCCTTCTCTGAGGCTGAGAGAGTGTTGACTTACTCAAGGCCATCCAGTGGGATTCCATGGCTAAGAGAGAATTCAAACCCTGGTCTCCCAGAGTCCTAGGTTAACACTCAAGCCATTATATCATGCTGGCTTGAAAACAAGAGGTGCCTCCACATTTTCCTTAAGAAGGGAATCTTTTTTTTTTTCTTGTGGAGTGACAAAGATTTGGGGAGGAAATGCTGAAGGAGGCACAAAAAGTGGTGGGAATCACTACATGCTCCACCAGAGTTCTACTCTGTTCTGAAGAGAAAAGAGCTATGTGATTTCAGTTTTCATTTGTCCTTTAGACCCCTTGTTGTTGTGAAAACAGCAACCCTGAAGAAGACACCATCTTACCGGTCAGCTTCTACACAGTACATTTATATGTTTTTCCTTAGGACCTGGTGGTGGTCATACTGAGAACTGATACTGTGCTGCTGTTCAAGTTCTTGCTACACTGAGCAGCACTGACTTCTCATATATTTGCATGTTGTAAGGCATACAAAGTACCTTAGATTTCAGGGTGCAATCAAAGAAAGGCCACTGAAATAAATCCTGTGTCACTGAAATGTAACATGGTAGCGGCTGATGCTGCCACAGTGCATGAAGACGTTTTACTGTCTGGGGACAAAGAGCAAGATGACATTCCCCTTCTATTCTATATACAAAAAAGGATGGGACTAGCAGTTAAATACTTCTTCAGCACTGCCCATAGGTCAGCTTTGTCCAATGTATTTGAAGGTAACTAGCTTGAGAGTGTAGGGCAGACTGCATGGCACAGAGCTCTCTCTCTGCCAACACCTTGCTGCCAGTTTCCAGCATTTGCTGAGGCAACTGCCTCATTCTGTTTAATTTTAGAGCCATTAATAACAGTACAGCTAAAACTTGTACTACAAAACACAACAGATGATTGCTTGCTTATTATATGGAGCCACCACAGAAGTACTTCCTCCCCCCGCTCCCGTCAATGTGTATGAAGACTCTCTAATCAGTGGTGAACCCTGTAGGAAATATATGTTTCTCTGAGGGTCACTTGAGATTATCCAGGAGGCAGGCTCATTTTGCACTTTCCAGTTTACTTCAAGTCTTCTACTGTTCTTTGCTCTCCATTATCCATCTTCATTTCACACTGACCCCTTGGCTTCGCTCAACTATGCCAACCATTTTCCTTACAGTGCTTTCTCCTGCTGGCTTTTGATCATGACTCCTGTCTACCACGCTTATGTCTGTGTCTCACTGGTTCTTCTTCTGTGCCTCTCAATGGAAACATCAATCTGGTCATCTGTCACTGGTGCTCAATTTATGCAGAAGTATAGTAACCTACAGCTCAGGGCCTCAGATTACAACGACCCTCTTTATTTTAACAAAGCTAATTCTCCTCACCGAAAAAAACTGCTAATGCTCAACTTTTACATAGTTTAATGCACCACCACACCTTAATCCCATTGTCTATGTCACATCAAAACAGGGAAAAAGAGAAAACTCCCAAAAGGGTTTGAACTCAATCTGTGTAGGCAGATGGCAGGCTGCTCTTTGTCCATAAAAAAAACTGGTTAAAGGTGCATCTCAACAACTTGAGAGTCTAAATACCGATATATATTAACTACAATATATATTTGTCCTGACTACACTATTATTTATTTTTGTTTAAATATATCTTTCTGAAAATACAAAATGAAAGACTTTGACTTTGACAATAAAGATAGTGATGAATGATCTTGAGTGTAAATGAAGCTTCTTATTCTGCATTTTCCTCCAGCATTACACATTTCCTGTGCATTTTGGTTCATTGTGAAAAGTCTCAGCACACAGTAAAAAGAAGCCCTGGTGGCACAGTGGTTAAATGCCAGTACTGCAAGCCACAAGGTTGTGAGTTCGATCCTGCTGGGCTCCAAGGTTGACTCAGCCTTCCATCCTTTCGCAGGTCAGTAAAATGAGTACCCAGCTCGTTGGGGGCATGTATAGAAATGTATCGAAATACATGCTATTTGTAAGTTGTTTGCCGCCTCGATCCATATGGAGAGGCGGGATACAAATAAATAATAATAATAAAAAATAAAAATAAAATCATGTCTTTCTCCCTACAAAGGACCATTGAGTTCAACTTCAGTTTATTCATATCACACAGTCCATAGCATATACCAAAACTGTTTCATTTGGAATGAAATCTAAATGATAAGTCAACAATTATACAAGTTCCATTGATTCAATTGGTCTATTTCAGTAGCGACTAACAACTGGGTTTAGCAAACTAACAGTGCAAAATTTTACAGACCAAATTGTGCCAGGCAAAAATAAGGCAATTTGCTCCAATTCCATTCAGACACTCTGAACAAAAATTTAAGAAGCTTGCAAGGGCAGACTGGGGATAGTCTGCCTTAGCTCTAAGAGAGCCAATGAAATCTTCAGTAAATGAATGAAGCCCATTTAATATTCCAATACCCAACAGAGCCAAGGCTTGAAGGGAAGGCGAAAAGTATAGTGTTCATATAAATTGCCTTTTTGTGTGCTCATAATGGTTTATTGCTCAGTATTCCCAAGTGCTAAAAGAATCATTTGCTCTACTTCTAAAGACTGAAAGCATACAAATTAATAACTCCCAATCTGTATGGAAGCATCCTGTTTGCTTACTTGGATGATACCACTTTATGCATCATAGCCCTGTCCTGAGCCTGCTGAATTATTACAACTCTGAGCAACACATCATAAATCTAATGCTTAAGAGGGACTCGCTGTCCTGACTCCACAGCTCATTAGGACAACTATAATTAATTACTTAGCAAGGCAGGGGATTAGCAGAGATGTAACTAAAGCACTGAGCCATTAAGTAAATGTATTTTTATATTCTCTGAGCAGGATCTATCAAAAAGTGTCTTTTCTCAGTTTCCTATTTTGAATAGGAATAAATATGGTTTCCATGAGGTTCTGATACTTTACATAAGAAGCAGGGGGAAAGTACAATTCAGCATCACTCTACAATTTCAGCCTACACCCCCTTACTTACCCTTGGGCTGGCCTATCTACCCTTACTTGCCTTTGAAAGTGCACTCTGCCTCACAGGGGAAACATTCTTAGTTTAGAAAAGATGAACATAGTCAAACCCCAGGGTAAGAAGCTTTAATAAAATCAGGAATGACAGTACAACAGATGAGGAGCCAAAGAGACAGGTTGCATTAAAAAAGGAAAGAAAACTGTGTACTATCTCCTTAACCTGACTGAGACAATCAGAGTAGTCTCAAATTCACTTGTGAGAAGAAAAGATCACCCAAGGGCTTTGTAGATGTCACTTTTCCATAATATTCCCAACCGTTAACCCCTGCAGAATCAGGGAACGTGGTTTTTGAGGGTGAAGAATGGCAAGAATGGGAAACTTCTTCAGCCTGAGGACCAAATTCATTTTCCAGACCTTGAAATGTTAGGTTTCTTGATGCATTTGATAATGCTAACAAGTTGGAAATTAGAACAAAAATTAGCTCACTACCATAAATGTTAATATCTAAAAGTCTTTAGCTGCTTGAGTTAATGTGAATTAACTCACTGGTTAAAATATTAGTGCTGGGCCAGGGAACAGCATGGAGTTTTTCACTGTTATGTGAATATTTTGGCAGTTGAGAGTTTATCCCTCAGTTAACTTTTTACAGACACAGGGAGTCTGAGAAATTTTTCAAAAGAAAGAAGCTGATTTGACTAATCAATGAAACACCATCCAGGTGAAATTCGTTTCATTCTTACATATGTTGTCTCCACTAAATCTAAACTCAATATTGCAGGTATTGAATGCTCAACATCAGGAAGAAAAACTCTTAAATGGAAAAGCACAATCACTATATGGTTAAGAATCTCACAACATTTTAATAAAATCTGCTTTTCTAAATGAAAAAAGGCTACAATATTAAAATGTGGGTAAAATTCATGATGTCACTGATTCATCAGTGCTCTTGGGGCCAGTGACAGAGCTGCTGTTTCATGCCTACTAGCTGCATGTTGCTTTTCTTCATCTAAAAACCATCCAGGAGCCAGGCAAATATGTCATTTTCTAGATCAACAGAGTCAGGAAGGAGAAAGAACTAATTTTCAAATACAGATGAAGGCATAAGCAAAAGTTTTTAACAGGTGGCTAAAATCTTATCAATATGAGCACCCGCTGGATGAAATTAGCTAGAAGGGACATTTCACAGTCTGGTTGCCATCACAGAAAAGTGGCTCACTGCCATAGCTATCCCAAAAGATAATGACGGCCCTTCTTCAATACAAATACAGGAGTATTTGCATGAGGAATGGACTACGTATTTGCCCCACTTCTTAGATTCTGAGTTATATGTTACTGTACCAAACAGGTGTACAAAAAGCTCAGGTATGGATGTGCCCAAAACAAGGGAGATAGGGATAGGCAGCTGAAGCTTTCCCATGTATAACTAGGTAGCATGATTATTAGCCACTTGATAACTCATAAATGACTGATGGGTTGTATCTTTGAACCTATATGAATCACTACTTTCATAACATTTAATACCACTGCTTAAGTTGAACTTCAAAAAAAAAAGGGGGGGGGATAACATAAGCTCTACTAAGGCATCAGCCTGTTCATGTATAGGACTAACATGGGTGACAAGGATATAAGTGGACATGTAAGCCATGTTCCAGATGTCACAGCATACCAGGAAGTTAGAATAAGTCTTTGGCTAAATGTCATTGCACATCTCCCATGATCAGGAAACTTGATCAGGCTGTGATCCTAACCACAGGGACTCTGTAACTGCATGCTGTTGAACATAATTACCAACCCCTATACAAACCTTTGTGCTCAACGTGCAAAGGTCTGAAAAGCTGCCAAGGATCCAGCAATGCCTGGGGTTAGATGGCCTTCATGTACATCAATGACCCTGCCCACAGTTTAGCCCTATGCATGAACAGGTGAATGTCTGCATAATCAGACAAGTACATTTGAAGCAACTGGCTCCATCTCCCTCTCAAACATATGCTATACTGTTCTATTATAAGTCAATATGCCTTCAGGCTGCTTCTGGACCGGGAAGGGGGGTATCAGAAAGAGGCTTACCCTTTCAATCAGAGGGGGAGAAGGTACCCTTCAGACTTTTGGTTCACCAGAGAAAGCTTCAGTAGTAGCTGACCTTGTCTTACCTTCTCTACAGAGTAATTATTATTCTTACTCTGCATTCATTTGAAGCATTTACACCTTGATCTTCAGCCAAAAAGGCAGCTTACATACAATTAATTAAAACAAGACAGTCCCTGCTTACAGGCTTACCATGAAAAAAGAAGAAAAAGGAGAAGGAGAAGGAGGAGGAGAAGAAGAAGAAGAGGAGGAGGAGGAGGAGGAGGAGGAGGAGGAGGAGGAGAAAAGATAGGGCATGGGAAGAGAAAAAACTCAGGCACCAATTCTTAAAGCTAAATAGTTGGTCTCATAATAAGGACCAGCTGGAAACCCCAAAGGCAGGAGGGGAGACCAAGAGATTCAGGGTCCATTCACACTACAGAAATATAGCACTAAAAGTCATGGTTCTATCCTACAGAGGGATATCCCGAGACTGGCAAATTAGGGAGAGGCATTTAGCATTCTTATCCAGGGAGATCCATGCGTCAGTAAAATACAAAACCCAGGATTCCATAGGATGGAGCCATGGCATCTAAAGTAGAATGATAAAGCTGTAACTGCGTAGTGTGAATGGGCCCTGGTCTTTCAGCAGAATCAACAATGGAATGTCCTTGCATCCTATCTCCATGGCCTTGCATTCCAGTGGAACAGCAATTGAAGAAGAAGCCCAATGAAGGCTGTTAAGACATCTAGAAGATACAGCTTATTTGGAAAGACAAAACAAAAGATGGAAAGTAGTGCAGCTTGAACTGGCTGTTTTATAAAACAACCACCTGGAACAGTAACAGTTTAAGGTAAGTCTACTCAAGCTGACAATAATCAAAGTTTCACACTTAGCTAATCTATTGAAAAACACGCTGTAAAGAATTACTTTATGTTAACTGCTGTCATGTTCCACCTAGCCTGAAAGAAGAAAATACTGAATGAAAGGGTGAACAACTTATAACTTATATGAACAACTCACAACATTTATGCTGAATTTAGTCAGGGTTCCCCCTTGTTAATTGTATTTCATTTTTAAAATGAGAAGAAAAAGACAACTTCTTTTTCATGCATGGCAGGACTTTGTTTTTATGGTTGAACACAAAGAAAAAGCTCACACGCATCATTTCTCTTTTGAGACTTCTTGCTGCCTAAGCAAATAAACTGATCCAAAGAAGAAATGGGGAAAAAATATTAGCTCTCAATCAGCAAGCACACATTGTAACTGCTATTTTATTGAAATATTTATACATCAATGGTTTTTGTCTGTTGGGAGAAAGAATACTTCTTGACAAAGTGAGCTACTGTGTACCACGCTTTTATATGCCAGATAAATAGGACCAAAATAATTCCGGTGTCCTGCACTTGATAAACTGGAATTGCACTGTGCATTCTAAAATCATTCACATTATTTTTATTCTCTCTCAGCTCTGCCCCAAATGATTGATAAAAGAGAATATTTCAAAAGAAAGGAAAATATGGCTCATTGCTGATAATGTGACATGTGCATGCAGAAATGCCCTAGTGATTCTTCTTCATCTATCAAGAAAATTATTTTTAAAAGCCAATGGCAGGTTGAAGCAAAACAGCCAAAAGGAAAAGAACTATGGATTTTTATGGAACAAATCTTTAAAACTCTGACCTTGATCTCCTCACAGCCTCATTAAAAGACAGAAAACTGCACAGCATGGAAGTATATCTACAGCATGAGTGTCAGGCGCAAGACCAAGAAAGGAGTGAATAAATAGATTTATATTACAAGAAACAAACTCAGTTTATCCTTCATGCCTACTCGGAATTCACAGTGTTGTCCAAGTTTCTTTCTTTCAAAATACATTTGAAAAATTGAATCATGCATCTAAGTTGTCAAGAAATGTGGCCAAACCCAATGAGTTCTACAGAACATGGTTTCCATGTATTAATGGCAATACTCATATTCCTAGATAGCCACAAGCTCAGATATCTTGCTGGTAAGATACTTGATGATAAAAAGCACATGGAGACTGTGATTTGAAAATGTTTCACAGGACATATTACTTGCACTAAGTAATTGCTTCATTTGATTGCTACTGATTATAATTTTGTAAAATTAAAGATCTGAATCTAGCACAGAGCTCAACAAACTACAGACAGCACAAAGATCTAGGAAATAAGTTAAAATGCAGCTGCCCTTCTAATACAGATTTCACAGATTCCAAAGGTCTGCATCACATGTACATTCTACAATGCAATGTAAACTACTTACATTATAGATATAGTGGATGATCAGTAGCAGAACAGTTGGGGAGAAAACATCTTCTTTGTTGTGAGGACATACAAAACTTACATCCAGAGATCAGAAGTTACACATTACAATAATGACATTAATCATCATGCATTTCAGGGTTGGGGAACAAAAAATAACATTCTTTTGTACAACAACTAGTAATGTGTTTATTTTTAGCATAATGAACAATTCACATTTATTATTTCGGGGGACAAAAATAATTTACAGAGTGTTTGGAACTTTTTTGGAAAAAAATTAGGCCATTTTGTTGATCTTTAACATGGATTTTTTCCCCCCAAAAAGGTAACCAAAAAAAAGCAATTTAAAAAGCTACTCAGTGACAAATAACAGTAATTAGTTAATAACTAATAGTAGCAGAATAAAAGCAATCAATGAGTAACGCAAATTCCATTTTAAAAGTAACTGTCCAAGCTGTTGTAACATTTCTGATGGATCATTCACAAACACTAGTTACTACTTGACATGGTGAGGTGACCACACCCAGTTCAGAAGGTTCAATCAAAACATGGATATTATGGAGCCATCAAAAGCTTCAAGGCCAGACTGGAAGATGGGGAACAAAACAGACATTATGCTAAAAACTAGAAATGAAGAAAATAAAGGGGTGCTGAGTCTCTGCATCATTGTTGCAAAAGGACAGAGATGTGTGGCAGCACTATTTGTGGGGGCAATAAAAATAATAATAGCAGAACAGCAGGGGTTGTATATATGTAACAGAACTAAACCATATTTTGATATATACCTCTTCAACTTGGGAATGGCTTCTCTGAGCTGTCACACACAAGGAACTGGGTATTAGAACACATTTATGAGTCATATTTTGCCTCTGTTACCCCACTAGCATACCCTATCCCAGGGATTATAAATTTGATATCAAATATGCCCACCATGCCAGAGAGGTTGCCCAGATGGGCACACAGGCAAAGAGGTCAAACAGCCAAAACTAGGTCAGGCTAGGAAAATCCCCAGTCACCTAGCCCAAGGAGACCTCAGGCAATACACATCTACCTAGATAAAGGGCCCTCAGCCAAGAATAGCCAACTTGAGGGGATTAGCATGTTTTCTCCAGGTTGAACAACTTTGACTCTGGAAAAATCCTAAATCAATATTGCAACCCGACTTGACTGCAACCTGATTTGATTGCAACCCGACTTGATTGTAACTTGACTTGCCACTGTATGGCATTCCTTCCTTTGTTTTTGCCATTGTTCTTCCCAGGAGAGGGCCTGCCCTTGAGGTATGTTCCTCCCTATAAGTAGTCCTAGTTCTTGAGAATCTCTTTGAAGAATTCCCCGCCACACTAGCAGACCAGCACTCTGTTAGTTGAGTGATCCCCTCAGCGATCTCTTTGCTGAGCTCTGTTACTCTCACTGCTTCTCAGACCATAGACTTCAGGACAGGTGCAGTATCACTGCCTCTACAATCCCTTTGCTATATCCCCTATCCATTTTTCACCTCTTTTCCTTCTCAATAGGCCTTGTGTGCGCGAGTGACTGAGTGTGTTGGTGCGTGAGAATATTTTCATTCAATAAAATCCATTTATTTGATACGTTTGTCTGGCTGTTTGGCTTGGCCTGACCCTGTAAAGTTGGGTCAAAGATCATGCTGGGTTGCCCTGCCCCTCATTTTGCTATTGCCAGTGCTCTGCTAATTTCTTCAACCTTTATAACTTGGAGCAAATCTAGGTATCCCCCACGGGACCCCCAGAAGCCAGGGTAATACTCAGCTGTTAAGAAGCTGTAAGGAAAGTGTTCCTATATGCACAGCTAATATTAGAACAGAGCTGGGGTTGCCAAGCCAGGACCATTCCAAGTCCTGAGATTTCACAGCCAAAACCTGAAAACTAAGGATGAACTAAGGATGTCTCAGAGGGTGGGCCCTGGTAATGCTACAAGAATAATACTACCCCATGACATTGGCCCTTTCCACAGCTTACCTTTTAACGCTGCTGGGTTGGGGTCCCCGCGCAAGAAGCCTGGGCAAGCAGGCTCTTGCAAGCCTCCTGCTTCAGCCCTGCAGCTCCTTCGTGCATGTGCGAGAGCCCCGCCCACCCCACCCCCCGCCCACACCCTGCCCTTCCGTCCGCAGTGCAGCCTGGGAGCTGGAGGCTGCACTGAGGAGAGGACGTGCAACCGGTCCGGCTCCAGAGGCTCCACACGGCAGGTGAGTGCGGCCCAGGCCCATGAGCGTTGCGCAAGCGCAGGTCATTTTTGGCTAAAAGCCGAAAATAAAAAAATGCATGTGTGCTGTGCATGAGGGCCTTGAGTGTCGCATAAATGGGAGTGCATCATGCAGACCGCTCCTCACATTTACACAACGTTCAAGGGGCCCTTTTGCTTGCAAACTGCCATGCGAAAAGGGCCATCATTAAGCATGATACCTTAAGCAATAATGATGGCAGTACAAAATACGTCACTCAAGTAAAAAAAAAGTAAAATAAAACAAATGATAAAAACATATATGTACACAATTTTCAGGCAGCATTCTCACCCTGAGATACTTCCTCTTGCCCCGAGAAGCAGCAAAGAGACTCCAAGCCCTGAATCAGGGAATCCTAGAGAAAGTTAAGGCTTTAGGATTTTCACTCTGAGTATCTTGGAATGATCTTGCCATCTTCTGTGCCTTTCCACTTCTCCTAAAGAGCAGACCTGCGTTCAGGGGACTCCTCTTTTACTACAGGAGTGGAAAATTTAATGGGTTAGGGCAGTCACAATACCTCCTATGGGATTCCGAAGACTGCATCCATCATTTGAATCCCCCCCACATTCCCACCCCCCCATCAAATTTCACACAACATTCAAGAACAACAACAAAAAACAGTGATACTGTCCCCTGAAGTCACCAGAGAATGTAACTGGCCATTTCTTCCCATTGTTGGCTTCACCTCACCTGATCTAAAGCTTTCATGGGCCTAAAACAAGACTTTTGGGAACACTATTGACATTTCGAGGATCTCTGCTGAAGAAAAATAAATGTCAGTGTGGCACAGGAACCCTTGTAGGTCACAAATAAAGCCTAGACATCACTGGTCATCCATGGGCTGCTGTTGCTGCTGCCATTCTAGGGGGAATCAACTTGAAATAGTTATGACAATCCCTAATTGTGAAAGCAGATTCTTATTGTTCAACAAAGATGCCCACTAGACATCTCTATCAGTTAGAGGACATGTTTAGATTCTTAATATTAGATTAGATAACTTCCTAGTGGCAGTAAAGAGTCACTTGGTGATAGGAACAATGAATTTTAAAGAACTGTTGAAAGACAGAGCTCATACCTATCTGATAAATACCAATTCTAAAAAAATGTTGTCATTAGGTGCTTTCAAGTCATTTCTGACTTATACCAACCATAAAGTGAAACTACCACAGGGTATTTTTTTTCTAGAGGTTTGCCATTGCCTTCCTCTGAGGCTGAGAGAATGTAACTTGCCCAAGGTCACCCAGTGGGCCTCTATGGCCAAGCAAGGTTTCAAAACCTGATGATCTTCCAGAATCCTAGTCCAACCCTCAAACCACTACACCAAACTTACTCTCATCACAACACAGACACATATTAAAACCAATGCTATGTGAAGAGAGATGTTTGAAATCAGCTTGTGGTAACTCTCACTTTTTCTTTATTTAAAAAACAACAACAACAACAACAACAACAAAATATGAATTAAGCCTGATTCAACCTAATCTCTGGATAGTAAGAACAACAGTGGAAGGAAGAGTGATTCTCCATATAGCTTGCATTTCCAGCTTCACAACACTACTCATGATGTTATGCTGTATGAACCACTTGCCCACACAACAAGAAATAATAATTGAAGACAAGCATACTTCTAAAAAAGGTAGTTAACATGCATTTTTAAGAGTAGCTGTGAAAAGAATCCAGATTCTATTGGAATCCAGCCAGAAAAAAATCCAGAAAAGAATCCATGTGAATAATCTCCCTCTCCCTTTCTCTCCCCCCACTTTTTTTTTTTTTTTTTGAGTATTTGATCAATGCAACACATTCATTCCCCAAGATCTTGAAGAATATCCAATGGTCATTTCTGTCTCCTAAGTAGTAAAATTTGACCAAGCCTCAAGAAATGAATATTACTTTAGTAACTCAATATGACGACAGAGCTTTGTATCTGTAATAGTTGTATAATCTGCAGGATGAAATGACCCTCACTCTGGATACACGCAACATTTTAAAAAAAAAACTTCCCTCCCTAGTTCAAAGGCTTTTCTGTTTCAACCCTGGAATAATTCAGTTATGAACAGGCCTAACAAATGCCAATGCCACTTCCTTCTGCTGTTCAGCATGTGACTGAAAAAGGCAAACCATAGATGTGATTAAGTGGAAAGAAGCTCTAATATCCTTCACAACAGCAAAAAAATCTGAGTATATGACTTCAAGTTTCATGAAAGAAGAGTAGAGATTTATTCACTTGTGCACACATCTCCTTAGAATGAGAACTGAAGTGATCTGCCAGATCAATCTGGCAGTTGATTTCAGACAACTGCCAGAAATGGGGAAGGGACAACTTGGTTTCCCACAAGACCATCCTTTTCCCATCCCTGATTTAAGTGAAGGGCTTAAGTAGACACAGTACTGCCTGAAGGGCACTGCCACAATGGATGGGGAAAGATGGCAGGGAAATTTCCTCTGGTGTGGCTATAGACTGCCGTAGAGAAATGGATTCAGTCTTACAGAGATCTGCTTTTTTTCTTGATTAAGACTGAGAAACTGTCTCAGGATCCTTTTGCTTAAGTGAATTAATTCATCTGTTAAACAGAGTTCTTTGTTATAAAGATATCAGAAAGTGTTTATTACTAACAACCAGTCATAGGAATCACAGAGGTTTTCTACCTCTGCCCAAGGTAAATCTGGAGTTTGATCAAAGTATGTGAGGAGCTTGCCAGTGAGAAAGTGAGTACTGATAGACAACCTTTCCTCAGAAAAAGCTGGCCTGCATGATTGATGTTGTCCTACAATGTAACCCAGGTATAATTTCTAGGCACTCTTGTTTCATGCAAGGCAATGATAAGTCCAACATGGCTGGCCCTCATTTGTAGGTGCAGCAAATGTATACCTTCAGTCACTCTCTAAAACTTACATAATATATGACATTTTCTCTGTGTTAGAAGATTTATGTCTCTTTGGTAGACAAGCCAATGTGAAAAGAATTTTCTGGAGGTAAAGAGTACAAAAGCCACAGATGTAATTCTGTCTCTCTGGAGCAAGTCAGAACCAGATTAACAGAATGTGTATGGATCTCCAAAATAAAATTGGAAAGAAGAAGAACAAAATCTGGGACTTTCTGGATTTTTTAAAATCAACCCGGATGGATCCAAGAACTCTTTCACCCACTCTCACACTTTACAACTCATGCAAAGGATCAAGTCACAAGAACGAGTTTCAAATGAAGTTTCAACTCTCACCATTTATATTCTTCTTGTAAATTACTGAAAATAGAGTTTGTTGCAGAAACACAAGGACAAGTTGAAACTATGTACTTCAAAAAAGAGCAAAACACACTCATAATTTGACATTAGTTCTGTAAGGCAAAATACACCACCTCTTTGAGTCTGAGAGCAAATCACTCCCATCTGCTTCCAACTGCTCTTCCTGTTTTATAAAAGAATCTAACTGACACCCACCTTTGACACATTAACACTAATATTACACCAACTAAAGAAAAAATTTCACATCATTTTCCTTCAGAAGAATGCAGTATAAATCCACATATACCTTAGGTTTTGCAAAAAGACATTTTGCAGTTGTGCTACAATGCTGTTCTGAACTTATAAGCAATACTCTTCGCTTTGGAACAGGCCAGGCTTGAAGAGTCCACCACATTTCTTAAACTAGACAAGTAACAGCCAGCAGTCTGTTTATATGCTGCAATTTAATTTGTTTCATACAGCAGTTTTGAGGCTGGGAAGACTTCTCACCTTGTAGCATGTTAAAATCTATTATGCTACTAATCCTTCCTATATGGGTATCACCTAGCAGAGAAAGAGAGAAAGAATACATCAACTTCCTTCAACCATTGTCATGTACCTCAAACTCAGATTGTTCTAAGTAGCATAAAAAGGAGCTATAGGGATTACTGGCCTGTAAAAGGAACCAATTTCTGATGGTCTCTGATGCCTGAGTCTCAAGAACTTCTAATTGCTGGCCACATCTCTGGAGGCCACAGTCATGGAAAAACAGCTTCTGTCTTCATCATGTTTTAAACAGAGGAGTTAATCTGATGCTAAAGCCCATGGGTACTTCCAGACAAAGTTTCCAACACTGACAATCCAAACATGCTGCACAACTTTTCTGTCTTTTCATCCATAATAGTTTTGTGTGTGCACGGAAACAAAAATGCTGGAAGTGGAGAGCTACAAGTAGAGAAAATGATATTTAGATCACCATCATAGAATTCTGTGAATCAGGATGAACTCATGAAAGCCTCACCTACAAGCACCTCAGGGGAACTCATGCAATATATTTATGGTCAGAGCTTGAAAAAGTTACTTTATGTGGCCATGCTGGCCCAAGATTTCTGAGACTGACTCCAAAAAAGTAGTATTTCCAAGCTCTGTCTATGATCACATTCCCTAATCAATGCACACCCAAGCTTGTTTAGTATTAGTCATTGATAGATTGTTCAGCCTGAAAAGCTTGCATGGAAATATCTTTCCCAGCATTTTGGACGGGGTTTGGTTTGGTTTGGTTTTTTAAAATTCATGTTGCAACTGTAGTTGCAAAAGCTTTTCAGTGGTAGTAGTAAAACAGATCTGCAGATAGTTCTTCTGGCTTGTGTACTGTGATGACTTTTTATAACCAGCATGTATTTTAAGCAGCAGAGAATTTTAGGCAATTACATCAGTGTAACTGCAATACCAATACAGGAGAGTGTCCATGTCCAATTTTTGACTTGGCATAGTTGTTCAAAATAGCTTTACTACATTTTCCATGACCAAGGCGATTGAGAGAAGCAGATATTTTTCTTAATATAAATGCAATTGAATTATTTTTGGAGACTTTTTTTTGGGAGGGCAGGAATGGGGATCATCAAAACCATGGCCCCATTCCATCTGGCTGGGTACATATAGCTTGCTGATAGTTTTCTCTACCAGCTTTTGCCCCAGCCATCTATGCAAAAGCCGTATCAGTAAACTACATCAACCACTCACGATCCTGCACCCCCGAGGATATACAGGCTCTGCATCCACATGTTGTATCTGCTGTGATCAGGGAGAACAGGCTCCTGCCAGAACTGGATTCACTGACATAGAGAACAATGGCATTCCACCAGACACTGGCAGCAATTCAAGATTTGGCCCGGAGGAGCTACAGGCTATATTTAGCATCACTGTCTACTTCAGAGAAGCAGAGGACTGAGCTGCTACGGAGACTGAAAACACATACATCTCAGTCAGGGTTCAGGTAGCTGAAGATGTACACAGGAATATATATGATGGCCCGTGTGACAGGCCTAAAACAGAGTTAATGAGAAAAAAACTCACCCAGTTTATTCAGTAAGAAAAATATTCCTTAGCTGTCAGAGGGTGACAATCTACCTTTAGAAACCCCTCAAAAACTTTTTTTAAATATATTAAACTTAGCCCAGCTCAAAAAAAAAATGCTGAAAAAGACAGAAGATTAGTTAAACAATACAGTCAATTACTGCTAAAGTTCCTGCCCTGTGCTTTCCTTCTCTAACATAAGGAAATGGAAATAAAAGAAAACCAGCAGCATAAATCCCTCTTGACTGAATGGTCACATTGGACATATCCTCTGCTGCTTTTTGCTTTTCAACTTCCATGTAGACCTCTGGAAACGGCACATATTACAAAGAAGTGACAAAAGAGGAACCTACACTTAACCTGGGAATGTGTGTGGCCCTTACCAAAGACAACGAAGACTCAAAAATCTCAACACAGAGAAAATGTTCCCCAACATATATCCTGCTGCAAACCCAGAAGGAGCAGATATGAAAGCATTTCTTAGTATCTTCATGGACAAAAAGACAAAAGAATGATAAAGGTTCTAGCCTCTTTTCCCAAATATGCAAGTTATAGGCAGAGGGTGGGGAAGTATTTTGCTGAGGAAGAAAGTAGCACTGGAGTCCTGCATCTTCCCATCACTTGGAAAGCCCTCAAACAGCAGATGAACAGATGATGCAAAGGCACCAGATTTCAGCTTTTAGTAGAGCAGCAGGACCACCAGCACGAATGAACAGACGGTGTTGAGACAGCTCTCAGTCAAGAACTGTTTTTTAAAACAGCAACTTGTTGTCAGCCTATGAAAGAGGCAGTGTTTTGATGAAAATGTGAACATTCTGAAGTGAAATGAGACATCTCTCCACAATATTTCATCCCAAATCTTCTTTCAGGATTTTTCACATTCCAAACCAAGTGTATCCAAATATATACATACAATATATATACACATTCATATACATATATTGCAATGAAATACTAAATAAAATGCACCACAGAAGTAAGATTTTTTTAAAAAAAAATTCAAGCCAACAGTGTTTGAAGTTTTAAACTATGATAGGAAAGGCACTGGCAGAACATCCCTAGATAAACTCCCTTCATCCCTTCCTGACCCCAGATAAGCATGATTCAGAATATGAGAGAAGCTGGAACTGAGAAATACAATTTTGTGGAAATTTGTATCATGAGAGCCTGAACATGGATGATAATAACCACTGAGGCTCAGCATTTTGGCAGTGTCGTTCCTATTATACTAGCAAAATGATTGCCTTCAATGAAAGCTGTTAAGTTTTTGCCATGCCTGCATTATTCTATATTAAATATCCCACCACCAAACACTTATGAAGAGAGATTTGACATCTGTAATTTGCCATTCTATCACTTGGGAGAACAGATGCTATTTTTCACAACAGCCTAGGCACCTGGGTCTGGCAAACTTCCTTGAGTCTGCTCAATTATCAGCCGACCAGAACGATTCATTGGAGCAAGTTACTTCTTTTTTGAACTATTTTACCCAAAATGGAAGGGGGAGGAATGAAAGTTCACCATATTTCAGCTATATCAGTATTGACTTTTTTTCCTGCAATATGCTTCAGTTTATTTTGTTTCTTAAAAGAAGGACAAATACATTTCCAATTTTTGCATGATCCAAGAAAAAGACATGTTATTTTATTGTTGTTTTGCTTTCTGACAGAAAAAAAGACATTAAAAGACAAGAAAGCAGAACAAAGTAGACTACATGGTATTAAATGGTACTGCGGCACCAAAAACTGACACTGCAAATTTGGAATTTCCTGTTCAAGTAGTTGGGGTTTTTTTAGATTTCCTCACAATTTCAGGTCCTTCTCTTGCTCAATATTAATTAATTAGTTAATATGCCACCTTTCTCCTGTTCAAGAAGACTAACAATGAATTAAAACAAAGTATAAAAGGAATGTCACTTTGGGAAACCTTGGCTTAGTTTAATTCTTTTTGGTACATACAACTAGAATAATCTAACATTCTGAATATTACAGGTTCAAAGGAATAAAAATTTTCTAACATTCAAGCAAGGTAGGCGGTAATTTGAACTGAAAAATGGAGGAGGGGTGGAGTAGTCAGGCACATGCAAATTCACAGTTACTTCTCTTATAAACCTGCAGCCTTCCAAAACTTATTAATAAACAAATAATAACCAGTCAGGACATGGTTACCTGAAAATAATACTTGTTTGTTAGGAGCCATTCCACACAGAACACAGAGGCAGCACTCATTAAATACTGATAGTAAGTTACTTTTTAAAAAAGCCTACACTGAGCAATGAATTAGTTTTTGTTTTATAAAAAGTGATACTCCAAAATCTGTTTCAGATAGATAATCTGTGGACACAGAAAGACTAGGCAAACATTCCTTCTATAGGGCAAATTCTTATTGCAAGTAATCTCACTTTCTCAGCAAATACAGGATTGAGAACACACATTTACTGAGATAACATATTGTGTGGCCACCTTATTATTCCAAAACCTGCATTAAGGAAATGCCTTTACAATGCAACTTAGGGGAACAAAGAATATGCAACCTTTCAAATTCTCTAGGACTCTTCATCAAAGAATCTGAAAATTTTCACTCTGTTTTGTGATCCTGAGTCACTCCATGATGATACTGCCCTAACATGGATGTTGAATTTTATTCTTACATCCAAACACAGATCGTTTCCTTTGCTTTTGTGTATGCGTGCGTACACCAGACTGTCATAGTACTATTATTCCACTTTCAACATCCTATGGAATCCTGGGGTTTGCAGTATAGGGAGGTGCCAGCCAGCCCCTCCCTAAACTGCAAATCCCAGGATTCCATAGCATATTGAAAGTGGAATAATAGCACTATAACAGACTAGTGCAGAAATGGCCTATGACTTGGAGAATATTTTATTATTCTCAATTTACTAACTAATATCACAGCATATATTTCAAACACTGAAGAAACATGGTAAGAACAATTATTCCTCCCAGGAATTATGCAACTGAATGCCGGGTAATTAAAGCCTGACAGTGACTGGTTACATATAATTCTTTTTTTCCAATAACAAATCTATAACAACAAATCATAACAAGGAATCACTTCATTCCTGTTGTAGCACAACTGTTACATACTTTTAAAGTCACAGGATGTGAACCAATTGGTCTGATGGCAAACTCAGGCTGTGCCTCATGCTCTTTTGTAGAGGCAGTGGCCTCTAGAAATCTGACCAAGGTTTTTAAATCAACAAATACTCGTTTTAGTTGCTCTGGAGAAATAGCATTGATTTTTTTAAAAATTAATTAGCATAGTACTTCATTACTGATGCACATGACTTTTAAATGCAGTATCTGCAACTATAAATACTGTAGGAATTACTAAGACAGATAAAAATCAGTGTGTCTAATTTTTATAGGCAAGATCTTAAAGCTTTCTTTTCATGAATGGAACAAACCATTCCCTCCTTCCACAGTCTACTCTCCTTCACTGCTAATAAGATACCACACAACACTAAGAAAACAGATTCAGTCTCTGCAGAAACTTAGAATCTGGAGTTCATGCTGAAAGTCCTTCAGAAGGTGGGCTGGCTGTTTAGCCACTCTGCACCTGTACTGCTGTCTTAACCTTGTACTGACAACACTAAGGGGCACAGTCACAGACAGAAGGCAGCTGCCACCAGTGATTGATGTTGCTCCATTCCCCCGAGGCACCTAAAGAACTCCACTCAGGCTACAAAGCATAACGTTATCTAGCTGAACCAGACATGCAGGAAATATGGAATATACCCATCAACATGCAAAGAAAGATTCACTCACACTGCTGTCTCACTCCCAAGAAACTATGCAACTACTTGTAGCTGTTTTTAAGTTCTTCCTCATATTAAATATTTCAGATAATTGACACCACACAGGAAGAGTATTAATCACAACAGTCAATGATACTGACTAGTATATTGAACTTAAGTACACCACTTGCAACAAAGGCTCATGCAATCTGTAGGACTTGAGCTCCAGGCAACACATTTAGGAATGTGTAACAAGTCTGCTTTCTTGTGCAGTTCAGCACACTGACATCAAGGGGATGCAAGCTAAGAATTTGCCATGGTGGCTGGGAGCTACTGAGAGATATAGTCCAGAAGGGACTTTTCCAGTGCTGGATAATGGCATGGAGAACTGAACCCACACAACCTGATTAGAAGTGAGCCCCATCACTGACACCAATGGCATTTGCTTACTAGCACATATTAGATTTGAAATGAGGCATGGAGTTTCCATCAGCAGCAACAAAGTAATTCTCCAGATATTGCAGTGCAAAGTCTTCCTGAAAGATCAGGATATTCTGCCCACAAAGCAGCTTACAACCTCACACAGTGCAGAGTGACCTAGATCTCAAAGCTACTAAATGAAAGAGGAAACTATTATTGCTTGGCTATTAGCACCTTTGTTCTCAGTCCCCATGTGGAAATGAAGGGGTGAGACCACCTTAACCACCAACTTCAGCAAACATCTCAAACAATATATAGGCCTGTGACTCTGTCACCACTACTGTTCTACTACTATATGATTTTCTGACATTTTTGACTGAAAAAGCAGTCAATGAGCCTTAAAAGTTAAAGTAAATTATTTCACACCTTTTGATTGGCCTAATAAAGTTATCAGCAGGACGTCTGGATGTATTTTGAACACTGTGGTATTTTGTGGCGTGGTCAGCATTGCTAACCCTGAATATCTATATTTTTGGATTTGTCCATACATGTCCCTCCCTTTTCCTGGACACCTGCTTGTTATCTTTCTCTGGCTGGATGCCCAGACCTGGCTGGATGCCCACAAGCCAGATAAGAAAACCAACCCTCTACAAGCCAAGCAATCCACAGTAGACTGCAATTCTCAGCGGGCTAGAACTTATTACCTCTTATTACCTCTTGAAAATATATCAGACACTTCATTCAGTTCACAAAACAACATATAGATTCTCATCTGTTAGCCCATAACAAGGTCCTTTTTCTTCAAAATAGGAATTGACACTTGCAGGGGTTTTTTTGAAAGGTGAACCTTCCCTGAGTATAAAACAGCTCTGGAAGGGACAAGTTTTGGCAAAATTGCTACCTAGAGCCCAAACCAGGTACAAGGAGATTTCTTCAGGAAAGAAGAAAAAAAGCCGGGAGTGAAGATTGGCGAACAACAGCGAAGACACTGTGGGAGCCATGTGCAACCCATGGCCACACTTTGCTCACTCCTCATCTAGCCAGTCTTGTCAACATTGATTGGCCACAGCTGTTTATAGTTTCAGGCAAGGGTCATCCCTTGTCTAGAAATACTGGGATAGAACCTGTAGGGTTGCCTGAGTGAAACTGGAGGGAGCTCTTATACCTTTAATTAGAAGGTATAAGAGGGAATTTCAATAGATGTTGCTAGTTATCTAGCTATGTGACAAGCAATATCTGCTGAAATTCTCTCTTCTACACAACCATTAACAGTACAGGAGCCATCTCCAGTTTTGATTCTGGCAACCCTACAAACCTGGGATGTGACACATGCAAAGTGTCTGCTCCTCCTTTCTAAAGCTACACAATGCTAAAAGCCACAATGACTCAATTGCTGTGTTGCTCATAGAATCACTCCCAGCTAGGGTTGAGCTGCCAAGAAAATGGGGTTCTGTTGCTGTAGGAATGGGGGGCAAGCTTTCTACCTGGCAGCCATCACCTGGCAGGATGAAGCATTTGAGTCAGTCCAGGATAGATAAAGCCCAGTCAAGTATGTTGACTAGCCTTAAAACTAACCCTTTGCCCAATATTCCTAGCTATGTTTCTTTTTCTGCCCCCAACAGTAATAGCTGCAGCTTAAACATCTTATGTTCCTGCAATCATCTATACACAATGAAGAAATTATTTCTGTTTAAAGTACATATGAGCAAGAATTTTGCTGGGCATTTTTAGAAGAAAAAAAAAATAATGTTGATTGTCAGAAATATGCCAATCTGCTTTTAGCAGATGGTTTGCTATGTGATAGCTTCAGGCAAAGCATGAAAGCTTTAATCAATACAATGAAGGAAAATAGTAAGGAATTATATGCATTTTCTTTGTTAAAAAAAAATCAAAGACATTTCCTAGGTATTGTCAAGCAGACAAAAATATATTGATTTATAGTTATTTCACATGGCAGGTGAATTGTTTGACACATTATGACTACATTATCTTTCCTTTTGTGTGTGTGCAGGCATTGCAGTCAATGTGAGAACTGGTTTTGCTCTTTCTATACAATAACTTATTTAACAACCATATCATCAAACAATAAACTATTTCTTTATTATGAACATTTAAATGAAAACAAAAAGATTAATATGGCAAGCAAAATATCAAAATACAGCAACAACTGAAAACAAGCAGTATTAAAATGTGAGGGGATTTTTTTTTAACCTTCACATGAGTGCTGAGGAATCCCTGAATAGCTTCCACGGAATTCCAAAACAGTGGGGAGAATTCTATGGAATGGCTGAAGGCACAATTGGTATCCACAGAGTGCTGACCAGGCAGGAATCTTTCTCTCCTCCTCTCCTTTCTCTACAGGTGTTATTCTAATATGCAGCTGGACACTGTTTATGCAGTGGGAAAATAAAGTGTGCAATGGGATGCAGGGTTTTGTGCAGCTGACAATACGGATTTTCATCAAACACAAGGTTATTTCATAAAACAAAGAGAAAGAGCAAAAGATAAATAGAATATTAAAAATGACTATTGCTACTCTTCAGTCTTCATAGCATATTATTGGAACCAATTACATAACTATCTGTGGCCCAGGAGGATACATGTGCCTAGTTGCTTTGGATCCATTTTGTTGCTGCAAGTAATCCCAACTGCATGCAGCACTCCTTTTTGCATCATATCTGTGGGGCTCACTAGCACTCAGGAAGTACTGCTTTTCACCATCAGATTTCAGTGGCTTTAATCACTTAAATTTTATGAATTCTGGTTCCATCCACAGCACTGTCACATCTCCAGGACAGTTCCAATGTATCATCAGTCAGTCTCTTGGTGGGGCTGTCTCCATCACTCTCTGTGATGCATGGTACAGTTGTGTAAATAACACTTGATTGGGGAGAAGAATTTCTTTGGTATCATCCCCTTGGCTTCTTGTGAAATAAGAAGAAAAGGTCAAAATAAATCCTCCTGCCATGTATGTGAATGAGGAGGAAAAGAGGGAAGCTTGGTCCCTAGCCAAATACTAAGTAGAAAAGACTAACAGATCTCATCATCAATGCTAATAATGAACTGAAAATATACCATAAAACCCAAGACCTCATTCAGCATGCTAAGCAAATCTCCCACTCCTGCCCACCATGATGAGTCCCAGCTTAAAGCTGGAGAGAAAAGGAAGTATTTCCCCATCAGTTAGGTTGTACAAAACTAGAACTATTTTTAAACACAGCACTGAGATCAAGTGTGGTGTAGTGGTTTGAGCACTGGACTATGACCCTGGAGACTAAGATTCAATTCCTGCTCAATGATGGAAATCCACCGAGTGATCTCAGGTGCATCACACACTCTCAGCCCCAGAAAACTCCATGATAGGCTCACCTTAGGGTCACCATAAGTCTGAAACAACTTGAAGGCACACAACAACAACAACAACAACAACAGCAGTGGGCCCTCTTCCTGATTTTGGAGATGGACAAGAACAAAATGAGCACTACAATATGCTTCAGGCTTGCATTGAAGGAATAACCTTGAACTTGGAGTTCTGATTGTCCCTTACAGATGTGTGTCATCAGAGAAATAATCACAACCCTCATCCATACTGGAACACAGCCAGAACCGTGGTGGTCACACATTTTGGCTGGTTAAAATGTGGCTAGCTCTGGCACAAAACATAATCAGTGATCTTCTGTGGTTAAACACCACTGAGAGAGGATGACAGTGTTGGGCAAGCTGTCAAAGATGGCTTCCCATCAGTGTGGTTTTCCATCCTTCATTACCAATACCAGAGCTGAAGCAGAGACCTTCTCCATGGAATACAATGAAGTGACTGTGTCCAGTGACTGTGCGCAGGTGGGAGCTTTAGTCTAAAATTCTGAGAGCTTTAGTCCAAAAAAGAAAAAAAAATCCTGAATTCTTGTTGTAATGTACCATTCTCATGACAAAAGGTATAAGAAGCATTCCCTGCTCAGTGTTTTCATTTTGTGGATCACCACAGATGGTCTGGCAACCACATGTGTGGACCCCACATTTTCAGGCAAGATGAACAACTAAAGAGAATCCTAACTATTAATGCACTGACATTAAAAAAAAATACAGTGCTTACACAAGTCTAGACAAACAGATGATCTAATTTATAAATACTAACAGAATTAACTAAAGCAAGAAAACAATCCTGGTTTTAACTATGATATAATGAAATAACAGGCCTTGTCTCCATAGACAAAGGATGTCTTGCTCACTATCTTGGGTCACAAGTGATTCACTGAGTGCTTGTAGTGAATAATTTCGTTGAACTAAGCTTTTTACACGGTCATCTGTCCCAAGAGAAAACAGACATGCCAATAACCCGAGGAACATGCATCTATGGCCTAAACCCAATTACCAATCCCAGCTAGAGTAGACCCATTTAATTACTTGCTGAATGGCTAGTCAACACTGACATCAATCTCTCTGATTCAACAGATCTATTCTAGCTGGAACTAGCAAATTGAACTGAGGCCCAGGTTTGTTTCAGCTCTTGGATTACATGAACAAATCAGAGACTGATGCAAGTAAGCATTATGCCACTCCTTTGCAACTGACAAAGAAACACATCTGCATACAGCTAGAAAGCAAAAAGTAACATCTTCCATAACATCCAGAATCTTATTTTCTCACAGAAGTGGACTTTCAGTGTCTTGCAACTTCTTGTTATCACTCCTGTGCCCTTTTTCTTAAATAAAATTGAGAGGGACAGATTTTCAGGCCAGAATCATATTGCAAATTATAATGCATTATTTTATCAGTAATATTAGTACTCACAATAACTACAAAATCTCTATCCATGCCTCACATAAATATAAGAGCTGGAGATAAGCCTATTATAACATGGAGAATTTTTTTTTAAAAGTCTGATAATAGGGTGACTATTATTAACCTTTGCTATGGTAGTCCGTCCAAAAGAAAGTAAAAACTCTCTGCACCTTAACATTAAGAGTATGAAAATTGTGCTTTAAAAGTCATTCTACCATGGTCACCTGCTAACATTTAAAGCCCTAGCTGAACTTTGTATTCTTAAGATTACTTCTACCCTATATCCTTCCTAACATCTCTTTCATATACCCTGGGCTTTTCCTATATTTGCACCAACCCATTGTTTTAGGCAGTGAATAGAAATATGTTTCTTTTAAAGCATTCTGGCGGAATGTTCTTCTGACTTATGTTTAATCTTTCTCTAAAGTGTTCCCACAAACTGATGCTGTGGCTAGTGAATTTTGTTAATATTGTAGTTCCCTTTTCAGGAACCAGCAAACATATCTGGTTTCACAATAGTCAGGCCACTGCTTAACTTGATATACTGAAAACATTTGCGGCTGCCAGAGTTGCACCCATTACGCCACCCTATCTGAGTCAATACATGGGTTCTAGAACCCTTATAGGCCCCTGAGGAATTAGTCTACCTCTTCCATGCCCATGAAGTAAGAACTATGCTATGGCAAAGGAAAGGAGCAGTAATAAAATTCCGCCCCCAGCCTATTCTCCTAAGCTTCTAACTGGGTTGACCATGATGCTATGCCCTAGCATAGCTATGCTATGCCCTAGCACCTTTGTTTAAAGGCGGTACAGCAGGCTTTATGGATAGAGACATGTTTTCACAGAATCATAGAGTTGGAAGAGACCCCAGGGCCATCCAGTCCAACCCACTGCTATACAGGAACACCCATCAAAGCATTCCCAACAAATGGCCACCCAGACTCTGCTTAAAAACCTCCAAAGAAGGAGACTCCACCACACTCCGAGGCAGCATATTCCACTGCTAGACAGCGCTGACCATCAGGAAGTTCTTCCTGAGGTTCAGGTGGAATCTCCTTTCCTGCAGTTTGAATCCATTGCTCCTTGTCCTGGTCTCTGGAGCAGCGGAAAACAAGCCCGCTCCCTCCTCAACGTAACATCCCTTCAAATATTTAAACATGGCTATCATGCCCCCCTCTTAACCTTCTCTTCTGTAGACTAAACATCCCCAGCTCCCTGAACCATTCCTCATAGGGCATGGCTTCCAGACCATTCAACATTTTGGTTGCCCTCCTCTGGACACGCTCCAGTTTGTCAATATCCTTCTTGAATTGAGGTGCCCAGAAGTGGACACAGTATTCAAAATGAGGCCTAACCAATGCAGATTAGAGTCGTAATTAAGTAAATTTTAATTTACTTTCAATTGAGTAAAATTAACTGATGCATTTTAAAAACCAAACCACCTTATCCATTAGGCACTTTAGGCACAGTGCCTAGGGACTATGAAAATGTTAGGGCCTATGAAAACAGGATTTTAGGGACTATGAAAACATCCCTAGTGGTACAGTAGCCCCTCGGTATCCACTATGGCTTGGTTCCAAGACACACACCCCCGCCATGGATACCAAAAATCATGACTGCTCAAGTCCCATTATGTGCAGTGGTGCTGGAAAATGGCGTCCCTTATATAAAATGGTAAAATCAAATTTGCTTTTTTAAAAAATATTTTCAAACCGTAGTTAGTTGAATCCATGGATGTGAAATCCAAGCATATATAGGGCCAACTTTACATGAAGGCGAGGAAGAGGAAGAGAAGAGTGATTAGGGCATACAAAGCCTTAATGCAGTCTATCCATTGGGTGTATGCATGCAAAGTTTCAGGTTAGAGCTTTCAGAATCCTATAGCTTTGTCTCTGACAGATGTGCATTCATTTTTTTGTCATTATAGAAGAAGGCAGACAGATAGTGATAATATGTTGATGTTCATATATTGGTTTGCATCCAATTTGTATCAGTTCACTGACAGAATGCTCCTTGATCCAGCAATCTTCTGTCAGCACAATGAACAAGAGGGAGACAATTTTAACACTGCCAGCTCCTGAACCAGCCTTCTAGCACTCTGCAGAAGAGCCTTTTGACATCCAGCAATTAGTGGGTGATAATGTTTAACTTGCATGGAAAGATTCACTTGCTGACTTGTGTATATCAAACAGAATTTAAAAAAACAAAACAAAACCAGAAGCTGATCAGGCTAGTAATTCTTGGTTTTCTTCCCCAACCAGCTGTCTGACTTATCCATTAAAGAGTATTAATACAATCACTCCGTGTGAAATTATCTTGCTTTTCTACTCTTCCAGTACACTGCCTAAATCCAATTGTTATCCCTAGGAAAAGTAGACCCACTAAATCAATGGAGTTTATAATAAGTGTTGACATAGCATTCAGTAATTGATCCATTCATTCTACCCTAGTTGGGACTAACAATTTGGATTCTGGCCACTGATTGCACTAATTTCTGAGTGGTTTTGAGTGGTTCTGGTTTTGATAAACCAGAACGTTTCTGAAAGCTGTACTACATGACACTGTGCTTTTCTCAACAGGACAAACTAAAAAGCCAGGAATATGTGCAGATCTCCTCCTCCTCCTCAGTGAGAAAAGATATCTCGACACACTGAGACAACACATTAAAAAAAAAAATTATCAACTACTGCAAGATTTTTTATCCTTCAGTGAAAGTGAAAAGACCAGCACCTCCCTACTGGTTTTGTTTTCAGACTTTTTTTTTTTTTGCAAGATAAATATTGTGCATCAAAATCTTTTACCAAAATGCAATATTTTCTGCCTAAAACATTGTGGGTTTTTTAAAATGAACAAATTAATTTTTTGCTAGAAGGATCCAAAATGAGAAAAAATAATTGAAAATGCATAGAAAGCTTTTAAATTTGATTTGTGTGTAAAATAAACAAATATTTACATCACTTCACCATCATTATTACCATCTTTATCATTCAAATTACACAAATAGAGAACAACACTTTTGTACTGAAGAACACAAGAAATGCTCTTTCCAAGTTAAGAAATTCTCTCAAGTTTATAGAAAGTTATGCCCTGATGCACTGTATGAAGAGCTTCCAAAGAATGTGTTCTAAACTTAACCTGGACTAAATGATTAACTACTGGAGACTAGCCTTCTCCAAACTGGTGTCCTCGAGGCATGCTGGACTACAGTTCTTAGAACTACAGTTAGCTGGAGGATTTGGAGGTTCTGGTCTAAAATGTCTTGAGACCACTAGGTTATGGAATGCTCACTTAGACTAATGATTTATTAAAGCTATCAAAATAGTGTTATCAAATGGTGTTTTGGGTAGATGAGCAGAGGAAGCCAAAACCTGCTCCAACTATATATATACATTACATATAATTGTCTGACTGTTTACGAGACAGCTTGTCCTTAGATGTACTCAGAAAAACAGATAACTGCATACACATGGCTATGTTCCTTACGTTATCAATAAAACTGTCATCGTCCAAAATTTCCTCAATGTGTTTCAACAGTTGTTCACCAGGACCCTCAAAACAGTGCATCATTTAAAAACTGCAACCAGATAAATGCCAAAACTCACTAAGAAGTTAAACAGAGAAAAACTGGAAATAAAAAACAGAGAAAAAGATTAAAACATTCCAAAAGCTCAGGCAGAATAACATGGTTCATGCTGTCTGGCTAGCACAAAGCAAAGACTGAGTCAATTTAACTTTCCTAATAAAAGGTCCCACAAGTTAGAGGCTGCTACAGAAAAGGCCCTGTCTCAAAGAAAGACCTACCTAAATTTTCTTGATAACAGGACATAAAGCATGGCCTCTGGTGAAGATGACAAATTTTGGTCCAGTTCAGAAGACAGGAGGCAATGTTTTAAACATATTGGCCCCAAATACAGGTAGAGTTTCAAAGAAGCTTCTTGAGATGAGCTCAGAAACAAATTGGAAATCAGCATAATTAGTTAGTATAGGAGTAGTGCTCTCAAGCCTAGAAAGCACATGCCAAACAACAGTTTAGCTGCTGCACTTAGCTGTGGTTTCTTAATATCATATTTTTCATGATCAATCCCATATAGCATATGTTGCAGTCCTCTCAGAGACAGAATATAGCACAGATTACTGTGGACAAGTCTATCTTCCCTGGGGAGGATGCAAGTGGTGCACTACCCAAAGCTGGACATAGGTACTTCTGAACACTGAAGCTATCCTGAACCCAAGAGCACGGCCAAGCCGCCAGTCCTACACTTCAAATGGCTGAAATTGCCAATCCCAGAATGGCTTACCTGCGGAACAAAACAATTTCATTCTTGTCTGACTCATATTTACTTTGTTATCTGCTGAATCCAACAGTCAAATCTCTCTGGGCAAGTCACAAAAAAGTGATGACTATAAAATATAAGACATAATACTTTATGGTCATTCTGAACAAATTAAAGACAGCCACAGAATAAAACCAGGATTAAAAACAATGCAAGAAAACAGAAGGCACAATAATCTAAAAACACATTTTTCCAAAATGAAAACCTACAAAAACTAAAAGAATAAAATAAAAAAACCACAATGTAGATTGCCAGATCTCAAGCCAAGACAATGAACAAACACTAGCTGAGTTGCTAGAGAGGCTCCCCTCCCTGACCAATAATGAACCTCATTTATAGTATGACAAGAAGAATAGAGAATCAACTTAAGAATAGAGAGACAACTCAAGACCTACAAGGCTACAGACTCATATCTGAAAGATTATTGAGACAAACAGAGAGAATCTCCCAATGGGTTTTTTTCCCTAACCATTCCACCTTATAAAGATGTCCTGAGAAGGAAAGAACATTTTCAATGAGATATTCCGAAAGGATAGTATCAGCATTTGTTAGTAAACTTTTCAGAATTTCATACTTGGCAGTTAATAGGTTTTCAGCTGTCATGTTCAAACAAGACCAGTTCCACATTTCACTACAGGTTACATCAAGAATTTTGACAGCATTTTTCAACAGAGAGGTTCAGGTAAGAACAGATAGCGATGAGGGTAGATAAACAGCTTGGGGTAAAAAAAAATTTAATCTCATTATTCCATCATGGGAACACTGGTAATTTGAGAGGAAATTCCCCCTAGTGTTTCTCCTCTAATATTTTAAAAGAACAAACAATATAGCTTTTAAAAATCTTACCTTTTTTCCCAGTTTTCCAACTGGCAAAAAAGTATACTTTGTTTCTGAAACATGTAGCAGCTTGTAGCTCTACTAACACTAGAAAGATCTGTCATTATATCTGAATTACAACTAACAGGTTTTTATTTCACAAATGTACTAAACAGCTTTATTCCAATGCATTTATGTTTTCACATGTTCATAATAAAATTTATATTCCATGATGGAAAGTATGAGTCATGCAAAAAGGGTATTTTGAAATAAATTTCAGTGGGAGAGATGTGAGCATGTGTTCATTTTTTCCCCACTGAAATCAATGAGATTTTTAAGCCTTCGCCTCAAGTCAGCCCTGTCAGGCTAAAAATGCATGAAAATGGAGAGCTGAAAAATTAAGTACAATGGGACAATTTGCAGCAACTATGGAACAGTTTTCCAGCTCATATAGCAAAAAGCCAATCACCAGAACCATTCGATGTTAATATGAAAAATGTGTCTATTTAAACTGCAAACAATGCTATTCACTAAATTTGTGCTGCAGAAACTGTTTGATTGAAATCCTCATTTAGAGAGAGAGAGAGAGAGAGAATGAAAGAGAAGCATGATACGCAATGTTTTACAGAGTACAAAAGAACAGGCACCTTCCCCACAGTATTTACAGGCTATAACTAAAAAAGCAGCAGAAATAGCAGAGAAAGATGAAATAAGTGGAGACTGGGATAGACACGATAGCAGAATAGCACAATTGCTTCAGTTACAAATGTGTAGTTGCAGGCTCAGTAGAAGAAGCCACAAAAAAGAGGTGATTATGCCAGACTTTGATAGAAAAAGGGGTTGTATGAGAGCTGGCAGTATACTGGTATCCTGGGTTGCAGTTCCAAGTTCACAGAATGGTAAGATAAAGGGAGGAAAGACAGGACTTCAGGAGACATTTAAAGATCACAGGTAGGGATGGACCATCTGGAATATAAGAGCAGAGATGATAAGAAGGGGCAAGGCCATGGAAGGCTTTGAAGGTAAGGACAAAGAGCTTCCACTAGATCCAAAAAGAGACAAGAAGTCTGCCTGTAATAAATGTGCGGTCATTTTAGCGCATCCCTTTAATACAGATAAACAAGCTCTCCAAAACTCCTCTGGCTTGGGAGTTTTCCAAGCTTCCCAGAAAGAAAAATAATTTTTTTTCCTATGAATTGGTGGTATAGGACAACCAGTAAAGACAAAGGCCCTTTCCGCAGCTTACCTTCTAATGCTGCTGGAGTATTGGCCTTGCATGAAAAGCCTGGGCAGGCAGGCTCTTGCAAGCCTCCTGTTTCCCTGCTGCTTGGGCTCCACAGCTCCTTCCCACTTGCACAAGAGCTCCGCCCTCACCCCGCCCCTTCCTTCCGCAGTGCAGCCTGTTGAAGGCTGCACTGAGGAGAGGACGTGTGACAGGCCCAGCTCCAGAGGCTCCGCACTGCAGGCCCGTGAGCCTTGTGCAAGCGCGGCTTATTTTCGGCTAAAAGCCAAAAATAAGAAAATGCGTATTTGCTGTGCTTGAGGGCCTTGAGCGTGGCGGAAATGGGAGTGCATCATGTAGACCACTCCTGACATTTATGCAACACTCAAGGGGCCCTTTCGCTTGTACACTGCCATGCGAAAAGGGCCAAAGAGTGGAAAAGCAGCAGATAAAGGGTTTCCTCCCTCTTTATCATATTGGCTAATGGTGTGTTAGACCACATAAAACTACGGGAGATGCCAGTCAACCCTTGGCCTTTTCATACAAGCAATATTAGTGCTTTTAAAACATACCCGTCATTTATTTATTTAAATATTTATATACCACTCTATATCACTGGATCCCAGGGCAGTGTCATTTTACTTGAAATGAATTTAACACAGTAAAAATAATTTAAACAGACTAAAAGCATATGAAACAAACTGTCAAGTTACAACAAGACCACTTAAAACCAGTTAAAACATTTTAATACAAGTTAAAAATCATTTGCAGGTACAGATACTGACGGAATCACTTAGGCCCCCAAAGGCTTTCATAGAGAGCCATGTTTTACTTGGCAGCACAATTAAACCACAGTTGGTAGCAGTCAGGCCTTTAAGGGGAGGATATTCCACAACTGAGGCTCCACAGGAGACAAGCTCACTCTCCAAGTGTCCTTTCTGATCCATGAGAACTTTGCTAGCATTGTCTTCAGTGACCACCAATCCTGAAAATGTAGGCATCATGTGCATTTTCCAGCTCACCACTGGAAAAGTACTGATATTTCATTTATTGAAAAACCTTGCATTTTTAAAGTATATGGTCTGAAATAAAACTCAGTGCAGCAAATGGACAAGCGAAACATGTTCATTTCTATCTCTTACAATGTTTATTTCCATAAGTACAGTTCTCTCTCCACATTCGTGGGTTTGAGTCTTGTGAGCTTGACTATTTGCAGTGCCTGCTTGCCTCCCCCCATTCTCCCCCTCCCATTCCCTGGCAGGCAGCGGGTGGGGGGAGAGTGAAGGGGAGGAAAAGACCTTCTCATCCCCCTCTTGATCTCCTGCTCACCACTCTGGGCACAATTGCACCAACAGTGGGTGGGAGGGAGGGAGAAGGAGAAGAGAAGATCTTTTCCTCCTCCTTGCCATCTCCTGCCCACCTCTGCCCGTGTGATCATAGGTGTGGGCAGCAGTGGACAGGAGGGTGCAGGGAAGGAGAAGTGCTCACTGGGGGACAGTTATTCACAGGGTGGTTTTTTTGCTTTTGTGTGGGTCTGTGTCCCTGTCCACTGCGAACGTGAAGGGCCTACTGTATACAAAATAAGTAATACTTCTCATGTGCTTAGAAAGTCTACAGGACATGATGACTATTGTTTCATGTGCTGAATACCTACTGCTGTTTTAGTTTAGCTATTATGACTCCCAAAGAAGAAACCAACATTTGCTGCTTAAGTAGATCAAAATGCTATTCACCACCATACTGGTTGTAGTTGTTGTTGTTGTGTATCTTCAAGCCATTTCAGACTTATGGCAATCCTAAAACAACCTCTCATGGGGTCTTCTTGGCAAGATTTGTTCAGAGGGAGTTTGCCTTTGTCTTTCTCTGAGGCAGAGAAAGTGTGACTTGCCCAAGGGCAGCCAGTGGGTTTCCGTGGCTGAACGGTCATTGGAACCCTGGTCTCCAGAGTCATAGTCCAACATTCAAACCACTACACCACCTATTTAAATGTTAATCATTTTTAAAATAGCTCCCAAACCTTCTTCATATTAGTACATGATTGGCAGAACTGGGATAATTAATTTAGAGGCATCCAAAGTCATACTGTGCCCAGCATATATGCCTTTTGTTACTGTTGTGTGCCTTCAAGTCATTTCTGACTCATGGTGACCCTAAAATGAACCTATCACAGTTTTTTCTGGAGCTGAGACAGTGTGACATGCCCAAGGCCACCCAGTGAGTTTCCATGGCCAACAGGGGAACCAAACCCTGGTGTCCATGGATGTAATCCTCTATCCCATGCTGCCTCTCATATATACTTTAATCCATTTCTGGGATCAGAAACTTAAATCTAGTTGTGAGTCCCAACCACAGCAGACCCACTTAATCAATGGAATGCATGAAACTGTTGACTCACCAAGTTCTCACTGATTCAATGGGTCTACTCCAACTGGGAATAATAACATGCTATTTCTAAGTTGTTCCCCGCCTCGATCCATATGGAGAGGCGGGATACAAATAAATAATAATAATAATAATAATAATAATAATAACAACAACAACAACAACAACAACAACTTGATTTAGCCCATATATTTCAGGAAGGCCATTCTAGGGAACTCCTATACTGGCATACCTCAATTAACAAAGCCTCTGACAAAGGACCTCCTTTTTACAAATCTTTTTAACCTTATCTGACTTCAGAGGTACAAGCACTGTTTTGCCACTGTCATTATAGCATCATCTATTTCAGTCTGGAGGTTTTCTAGATAAGATCCATCATGGCTTACTGACTTCCATTACATAGAACATTATGAGTCCTTTGAGGGCAGTATCTTTTACAGGACTGCTACAAGCCATATCAAGGTTACACTCTGAACCAGGTCGGGCATGTTCTAAGTATCTCACACTGTTATGTTAAGAAAACTAGGGATCTGGGCCAGATTTGAAAATGGAAGTGTAGCCCTGGTAATGCAGCAGCAAATGAGTATGCTAAGACAGATCTGAGAAAGGCTCCGGGCTGTCCATTTCAAACTTGATGTGCTTTTTAGGCAGAAATAACTGTAGGTACTTTACTCGCAACCCACTGATGGAAGACAAGTTTATTTTGTTTCCCATTAATACATTTTGTATCAGTTCAAGCATGTATCACAGGAACTGGAATCCTTATTCATAAATACATCCACTGTGAACGTATGTACAATAATATTGTATATCCAATTTCTAATGCATTATTCGTATATCTAAATTGACATAAACTGTGAGAATTATGAAGTAGTCTATGTTTCTTGTCAGTCTCAGACCCCACCCCTGGTCTACATATCACAGTATGACCACATGAAAACTTTTTTTTTTTAATAGAATTATCCTTAGTAAAATCTTTTAATTAAAAACCATTTTTTACCAGCAACCATCCATTGGTACTGCCTGTTTGCTTTTTGCCAATAAAAAATATTGTTTTACCATTACATTTTTGCCACCCTATGTCACAACCCTATCTTATCCTGAAAACACAAACCATGTTTCCTCTTATCTGTATACATACACATATACACATGCACACACACACTTGATTTTGCAATCTAACATAGCAGGTGCCCTTTCTTTGCCCACAGAATTAAGACAATATAGATTGTGGTGGGAGCCAGGTCAGTTTTCAAGTTCCTTCTGGCTACTGCTGCTATTGAATTTCTGTCTCAGGTCAAGATATGGCAGTTTGACACATTTTTTTCAATTACCTTGAAAACATTCTCAAGTTCTGCATCTATTCAGCTTTAGTGTGTAGCCACTCAAAAGTCTAGCAGATGCAATTTCATGCCAAACTAATATTGTGTTCCTGTTTGATATTCTTGGGAGTGCCTGCCAGATACATTTTCCTGCCATTTATTCACTTATTTATTTATTTTTAATTTTTCTTTGGCAAAGCATACTGTGGATTTAAACAGCCAGCTTTTGTGCTTTATTTCACTTTGGGTGCCTCCACAAAGTCTACTGACAAGCTTTGATTATCTCCCTTTGCAAGTCCCTTAGCTCTTTACTATATTCTCCTTTTCCATGGTCTACAAAGGAACAAATATTTCTAAGTCAACAAGATCTTAACTTTTCACATAGAGAATAAAGGGAATCCTTAGTGTTACCTAGTGGTTTAGAGAGCATTCAAAATGCTTCCTCATCAGCTCAGCAATACTTCCAATAACCTCAAAGGCAGACAAAAGTTGCTTCCTGCTACAGGAGAGCCTCTCAACTTCGGTGTCTCTATCGCCATTCTTTATGCACCTGATAACACTGTTTTACCTTGCAGGGTGAGCCAATCGTATAACTCCCTGCAATTTTCTCCAGGTTGGTAAGATAGAAGCTAACAGGCAGGTGTTTGCTTAAGTCTTTCTTCTAAACAAGTTCAAAGTACAGATCTTGACACATTGCTGCTCCCAGTTCACCCACTTATCCATATGCCTAAATTAATTAAAAGGAAATACTGAAAATTCTAAAAAACTTAAAATTCAACTCCTGACCTCTCACAGAGACATTAGGATTTTAAGCCAAATGACCTGCCAGTTACCATAATCATCACCTAAAATTATGAAAATTGTCCTCAGCCTAAGATTCTAAACCTGCTTTCATTGATGAATGGACACGCTTGAGTGTCACTCCTGAAAGCAAGTACAGTGGCCCCTCCACTTTCGTGAGAGTTTGGGCTGCAGAACCCTCACAAGAGTAGAAAAACTGTAAATAACTCCCTCTCATGCTCCCCCTCCCATTCACTTGTCCTTTGTCCCGCGGAACAAGTTAAAGGAATGAGGGAAGGGAAATGGCACATATGTGCCTTCCTTCTCCATGTGCAGTGCTCCCCCTCCCATTCCCTTGCCTTCTGTCCAAGTGCAGAGAAGAAGGACACACATGCCAGGGCAAAACACAGAGGAACTGGAAGAGGAAAAGGGAGAGCATGGGACACCTCACAAATTATCAAATTCATGAAGGTCAAGCCCAGAAGCAGACACTGCTTAATCACACTAAGTTTTAGGACTGCAACTCAAATCTGTTCATTTACCAAAGAACATAGGTTTAGAGTCTCAGGTCAAGCATAACAGTCCATAGTTTCTCCCTGCATTCCTGTCTAGAACTAAGTCCCAATAAGGTATACTGGATTGTTCTACATGTTGTTTATGTTCAGCATAGCCAAATAAGGAAAAGTTGTACATATAGCCAGAAGAACAGCAGTCTTTGTGCAACCCGCAGAGCACTGACAGAGCTCTTTCTGAATCCTGCTCATCCAAGATCTTTTTTATGGAATTTGAGTACAACGTTAGCCTAGAATTTGAGTGCAACACTTTCTCGATGCAAAACAGCCCCTTTATACCAACATAATGCTGCAAACCATGCACTTGTGCTTCTGCAAGTGTTTAAGAGGGGGTGTCAGATCAAGTGCTGGAAAAACCCCAAAAAGAGTGACATCTCTGAGTCCACCGAAATTCCTGGGAATTTCCTGGAAACTTTGTGGTTTTTAATTCTTTTCTGTCTGCATTCTTACACACAGTCACCTGAGTGTAGGTACCACTGAACTCAGTAAAAACTACTTCTGAGTAGATATGCACAGAACTACTGAGATCTAAAAATCCGAGCTGCAATATGCAAATATAATGAGATTACGTTCCTCCTTTCAAAAAATTAGATCCAGGATCCAAGAGAAACCTGGATACTACTGAGAAAGTTTAGAATTAGTAGACACTGACATCACTCTGACTCTTGAAAGGAAACCATGTTGCTTGTTTTTCTGCCCACATTCATTCAATGAAAAAGGCAGACAGAAGAAGAAAAAATTGTATAATTTTCTTTCTATGCAGCGCATAGCATCATGCAAATCAGCAGGAACCTGTCATGACACCATTGTACTCACAGAAGTCAAGTTTGCATACATACACTGTGAGCATTTAGTAGCTTTTCACTAAAGTGCACGCTAATAGCTCTAGCATTCTTTCACATCTTGTTGACAAAACAGATTCAAGAGAAAGAAAATCTTTTTAGCAGCTGTAGAGAAAGACAGTCAAGTTGTTTTATTAGGTTGGGATGGGAAGATAGGAGAGAAGCCGTATAGCACAGGTTATCTGCCAAAGCGAGTAGGTAATTGATGGAGTTACCAGCCATTCACTGTTTTCAAGAGGGACGTATCTTATTCTAGCACATCACAGCTTCAGAGCTCATAACAGACATCCCAATCATGGATCCTGTTTTCAAATCCCTACACTTCCACATGGTCCTTTCTCACTGATCTAATAATCTAAAGTCCTAGCTATCAAAAACTACAGTGGTATCTGTAAAAGGATCCCCAAAAAGGGGGGGGGGTGAGACAGGGAAGGAAGGGGAAATATTTACTCTTATCTCAGCCACTAATACAGTTAGAAGGAAGAGTACCCCCACTAGGGCAATTGAAAAGGTAAACAAAAGATAGAGCACACATTCAGAGCATAAAATGGTCTCATCAAATGTTGGGTGAAGAAGAAACTGGTCAGGTCAAAAACTATCTGCAAAATGGAAATCGTTCTCACTGTCTCCCCTTCAAACACAAGTCCCCTTTCAGAGGGAAGCGCAGCCAGTCCAAGAAGAAATTAAAATGCCATTACACAGACTGACACCCTATGGAGGATTTTCTTCCCAAACGATCCTCTCCTCAACCAGAATATCAGCACACTCCCCCCCGCAAAAAAAAAAAACCCGAGGAGGAGGGGAAGGAGATGCAAAAGTAATCAAAGGCAGCCAGATTAGCTTGATGGAGATGGCAATTCATAAAACTAGGCCACGGTTTGGAGCGCAGGAGATAATGAAGGAAGGGGAGCGTGGCATAATCCCCCCGGGGCGATGTGGGGAGAGAGAAGCGAAGCAGCAACGGATCCCACGGCACCATCCCCGCCGCTCCTCCCGCTCGCTCCCACCCGGAACGGCTTCCACAACAAGCTCCCGCAAGCAGGTTCCTTACAGCCAGCCGGGGACGTACGGAGAGGGAGGCCACCCACCCGGCGCAGAGATGCCGCTCCCGGTGCGCTGCGGGGGGGGGAGATACTCAGCACACACCCCGATCTTAATCCCGGCCAGGCACGGCTCGTCCTCTTCCCAGCCTGAAGCGACCCTCGGAAGAAGCTGCCTGCCTTCTGCAAGGCGCCGCACATTCCTCGGCGGCGGCGGGGCGAAGGCGAGGGCAGCCCCATTTCGCTTCTCCGCGGCCGGGCGCGGACTCGCGGGGGAAACGGAGATCGGGGAGGGGGGGCGCCAAGACGCCGCCACACACGCGGCCTCCAGGAGCCCCCTGCCGCTCATCCGCTCACCCAAGGCTGCTCCGAGTCGGGGAGGGGGAGAGCAAGGCGGATCCGCGTCCCTCGGCTGAGCCACTCTCCAAACCCCGAGAACCGGGGGCTGCAAGACCAGCAGGCGAGCCAGGCAACCCGCCCCCTCCGGCCGCGGCTTCTTCCAGCCGCCAGCGGCTTCCCCCGGCGGGCTCCGGCAGAAGGGGAAGCACTTTCGCCTGGCCGCGGGGAGTCCGGCTCCTTCTCCCCCACAAAGCCCCCGATTCTTCCGCCGAAGGAACCCCTCGCTTCCCTTCCCGCCCCCCCTCCCAGCCCCCGGCTCCGATCTCTCCCGCCCCGGCTGCCGGTCCACCCTCCCACCCCGCGGCCGGGAGGGATCGGACCTCGACAAACCCCCGCGCTCACACACAGCAACGCAACGCACAAACGCCACACCCGGGGGAGGGGGTGTGGAAGCGATCCGCACCCCGGATTTTTCCGTAAAAGAGGGGAGGCACCACCGCGCGAGGGAGAGGAGGAGGAGGAGGAGGGTGGGCGAGGGGGGGACGGGGAGGGCGATACCTTGGATGTGCTGCTTGATGACATTCTCCAGGTGGTCCAGCCGCTCTATAATCCTCAAAGTGTCCCCTTTGTCTTCGTCCAACTTTTTCTCCGAGAGGGGCTCCTGGACTTTCACGTAGACGGTGGCGATGTAGTTGGTCACCCAGCCCACGTACAGCAGGCAGATGATGTTAGTCATTCCGCTCAAGATCACGCAGGTGGACACTAAAGTTTT
This sequence comes from Ctenosaura bakeri, assembly GCA_948474755.1. NCBI lineage: Eukaryota > Metazoa > Chordata > Lepidosauria > Squamata > Iguanidae > Ctenosaura > Ctenosaura bakeri. Next base: position 950,494 of record CAOLHI010000329.1, read on the forward strand.
GGTTTTCCTGGTGCAGACCATCCTGAGGTCCCTCCATATAGCTCCGGCCGAGGGTTCCGCGGGGTCCGGTACCAAAACGGGGCAGCAGAGAGAGGGAGACGGAACCGGCAGCAGCCGCGAGAGAGACGGAAACCCAATAAGCAGAGGCTGCGATTGCTGTTCCTTCCTCACTTGGTCCAGCGAGGAGAATTAAGGGGGGGCGGGGGCGGGAAAGCGAGCTGCCCACTCAGGTCAGGGAGTTGCCGTACAGAACGCGACCGGGTCCACAGACGAGGCACATCGCAGCCAAGCCCAGAAGGGGGGCGGCCGCCTAGCGATCCTCCAGCCTTAATTTATTTTAATAAAAAGGGACGGGGGGAGCTTAAACTTTTTTCTTCTCCCCCAAGAACGGCGCGCCCCGCGCCAGGAACACCCAACGAGGGCTCTCGGCCGGCTCCCCGGCTCGGCTCCCCCGCTTCCCACGGCTCGCTCCGGAGCCCAAGGACCGAAAAAGCCCGGCGAGGGAGGCAGCCACGGCGAGAGAGAGAGCGCGCGCGCGAGAGAGAGAGAGAGAGAGACAGCGTCAGGTGCCCCAAGTGTTGCAAAAGTTTCTTCTCCTCGGCGCCGCTTCCCTCGGCGCTTCGCAGCCACCCAGTTCCAAAGCCAGCCCTTGGAAGCCGCAAGAGCGGGCGGGTAGGGTGTGTGTGTGTGTGTGCGTGTGTACGGACGGAGATTGACGGGGCTCTCCTCCAATCCAGGAGAGGCCCCGGCCCAGAGTGCGCGCGAGTCTCGCCCATCATTCCGCCAACGGGGGATCCAGGAGCAGGGAAGGGGGGGCGCGAGCGCCAATGAGAGGCCCACCTGCTCCGCCGCTCGCGCTCCTCAGACACGCGCTGGGGCGGCGGGAGCTCCCACGGTGAGGAGACGTGGAGTTTTTTTTTTTTTTTAAATTTAAGTACAGTCCCCCTACGGCGCTGGCTGAAGTTTCCTCAGCCGTCGGCGGTCAGGGGAGAAGCGTCTTTTAAAGCCTCTTCGGCTGTCTTTTCCTGAAGTTCCCCCAGCGAAGTCCGCCCCTCGTGGCCTCTGTCGTTTCCTCTCGTTTTCCAGGTCCCTTGAAGCAATTAAGGCGATTATTGCTTTGGCCCCTCTTGGCGTCGCAGGTCCTGCTGAGAGCGGATTTACGCGAATGTAAACATGATGGCCATTTCCGCACGAGCCTGTTATAGCGCGATGATTCCACTTTCAACCTCCTCTGGCATCCTGGGGTTTGCAGTTTCGGGAGGGGCCGGCCGGCCCCTCCCGAAACTGCAAACCCCAGGATGCCAGAGGAGGTTGAACGTGGAATCATCGCGCTATAACAGGCTCGTGCGGAAGGAGCACAAGGGGGTTAGGGGAGCGGTGGCTTCTGGCAAGTTGTCCTGGCCCCTGTTTACGTGGTGGGTATTGGGTTCGGGGCAGAACTTTATCTTCTTCCCTCCACACCCTCCACTCCCCCCCCCGAAGTTCGTAGTGAGGACACGGTGCCGGATTTCCCTTTTGTTGGGGAAGGGCTTGTTGGTGGATCCACTCATTAACTAATTTATATCCTGCCTGGGTCCACCCAAGGCAACTCCCAATATAAGTTAACCCAAAATACAGTTAAAAGAAAGGATGCAATACAAGATAATGCAAAAGTGAGAAAAATGATTAAAGAAACCATCGTGTTGAAATATTAATTTAAAAAACTTAAAACATAGTAACAGCAGATCCCAATTAGAACCTTCTGCAATGGCCAGTAACAATGTGGCCATTTCAGCACTAGTCTGTTTTAATGCTATTATTCCACTTTCAACATCCTATGGAATCCTGGGGTTTGAAGTTTGGGGAGGGGCCTCAAAGGCCCTTTGAGGTCCCTCCCCAAAGGGCAAACCCCAGGATTCCATAGGATGTTGAAAGTGAAATAATAGCACTACTTACCTGGGTAAATGAAAAGGTTTTTGGCTGCCTGGCCAAGTTGTAAGATGTTCAGGAGAGACCTTTCTTTCCATCCCACCACCATCACAAGAGGATGGGGGAGACATGGGAGGGGGCCTCCTTGGTTGCTGCTCCCCACCTCAATGTGGAATTCTCTCCCTTGGGAGGTTCAGTTGCTGGTAAAGGTCTTCTTAATCAGGCAACCCTTGAGGTCATAATTTATACAGCAGAAGGAGCTTTTAATGGGGTTTATCTTTCCTACAATGTTTCAGTTGTGTTGTTGCATGCTGTTTAACTTTGTGTTTTCAACAGAATTGTTATTTAATTGTTTTCTTAACTTTTGTAAAGTTGCCCTTTTTTTATTTGGACACAAGCCCTATTGGATCTTGTACAAGGAGAAAGGCAAGATGTATAATACATTGAATTAAAATAAACTAAGGGTGAAGAATGGAGACTTGAGTTGTTCTGTGGTGTGGTCCCCATACATGAAAGGGCTGCACAGATTTTATTACTGTAGGGGGAATCAGTGATGCAAGAGGAAGTATTTTTTTTTAGATTCTAGGAATGTGCCAGGTGAAGGGGCCTCAGGAGGAAGGAGCCTTGTAAGTTGCGTCTGTTCCCCACACTCAAAGTGCTTGGCAAAGGACGCTGCTTGGTGAGAATACGACCCTCCTTGGTTAGTCTGACAACTTCTGTGCATGTGCACATGTTGCTGAAGTTGCCAAAAATATTTTGGACACTGAGTGTGTTACCCTGTGTTTTGGTGGTCCTGGGAGGGGCACCCAGATTGCCATATAAAATACCAAATTGAGGGAAATTAGCTGGAACACTCTTTTACATGGCTTCCGCACCATGTAAGCTTCAGGATTCTCACGAAGACCCTGTTGCTCCATAATGTAGAGCACACTAGCACTCTGACCCGACCAAAGTACAGTAGAGTCCCGGTTATCCGACCTGCGGTTATCCAACGTTCCAGATTAACCGAAGTCGCGGCTGCCTGGGGGCGTGGCTGCAGGCATTTCCGCGCCCCCAGACACGCCCCGACATGCCCCCAAAATGGCGGTTGCCATGGGGATCCGTGTCATCCGACATTTCAGTTATGCGACCCTGCGCCCACCAGTTTAGGTCAGATAACCAGGACTGTACTGTATCTTAATGTGCTCCCGCATCGAGGCGTGCGCCTTGAGCTTAGCCAAGCCGCTACGGCTGACTCCAGAGTGGGGATCTCAGAGGGGGACAGACACAAACGGGCCAACTGAATCAGTGGCAGACCAGGTGAGGGGACCTAACTGTTCGGCTGTAGCTTTCGCCTCGGTAGCACGCCAAGGGATCCTGGTTTCGGTGACCTGCGTCTCCTCAACCACTGCTCCCTTAGAGCTACCTTCTCCTATGGGAATGGTTCTTTTCTTCATAGACCGTGTCTCTACCGGGTGAACTGAGGCCTTAGGGGCATCCCAGTCTGGATTTTCAGGAGGGGAAACTAAAACTTCCTCAGAGAGGGGCTTGAGTTCCATGGGCATGTCTTGGGCACATGAGGGGAGCAACTCCGGACAAATGGCTGATATGAGGGCCTTACGGGTCTGGAGCTGACTCTCCAATGCGGCAATTTGCGTATGGTAGGCTGCGTAACTAACAGCCTCTTGCTGTTCCTTTACCTGCCCAACCATGTACCTAGTCGCAGCTCGGGCCTGATCCAGCTCGGCCTCTAAGGCACGAGCTTTCTCCTCCCAAGTCTGAGTGACAAGAGTGAGGTCACTTAATTTCTGAGCCAAGGATTGCGCGACGGTGGCAAAAGTTACCTTATCCACCCGCAATGCCTCAACTTCGGCTTGAAGCCAGGTGTTTCCTTTTCTACAGCGGCTAGCTTGGCCCGGGTCTCTGCAAGGGCAGAGCTGGCGTCTCTGATGGCAAACCACAGTCCCCAGGCGGCCAGCGAGTCCTTCGCTGGACCAAACGGGTTCCGAGACTTACGCGCCAGGGTGTAAGCTTCTCTAAGGGCAGCAAAGGGGTCTGCTGTCTGGAAAACTGTGTCTTTCCAGGGGCATTTACCTTTACTCAAAACCCACTTCTCAAGTTTCCCGTGGACCTCCTCCTCCTGCATGAGGTCCTTAATTAAAGCTGCTCTGGGGCCCTCCTTAGCCATCGCTAAGGCAAGCCAAATGGGGCTGCACAAACTGAGGGGACGGTTGGCGGATGGGGAGGCCACTCCCGACCTGAAGGGGATTCTGCAGGAGTGCTCACCTGCCTACAGAAGGGGGTGAGTGAGCTCAACTCCAGAGAGGAGCTCGTAACGCTGCCTGGCCAAGCAACGGGAAAGGGGGACAAGGAACCAAAACCTAACCATCCCTGACTGGTTTTCTGGGTGAGGGGGCCCTCCTACACCTCGGGTTGAACCGCTAAACCCACACAAGACTAAGCTGGGATTCCTACCCAAATCTTAGTCGGCCGGCCAAATGAGATTCCTACCCACAATACTACAAATGGGATTCCTACCCACAAAACGGAGAAGCTGGGATTCCTACCCGTGTCTCTTCCAAAACCAAAACCCAAAATTCAAGGGAAAGGGGCACCAGATGAGCCACACCTTTCCTAAAGTGCTTTTGTGTATGTGCCTTGCTGCTAAAAGGTGTTGGGTGCGTGTGGACTGTTCCTAGCCTATCCACTAGTTCTAGGTCCCCAAACCACAACAGACCCAAGAAGGGGAGGTGATTCCCAGGACAAAAAGAGGGGTACAGATTACCACCCGACAGAACTAGCACATTCACACCAAAGTTACACACACTGATCTGCCTAAATGCAAGCTGAAACCAACTGCACTGACCGTCTGCTAAGTCTGTACCGCCCGCTCTGGGAAGGTTCCAGATTCCTTCTCAGATTAGGGGTACCGGGGTTTGCCCGCATTCTCCACCACTCTGTTACCCTGTGTTTTAGGGGGTCCCGGGAGGGGCACCCAGATTGTCAAATAAAATACCGAATTGGGGAAAATTAGCTGGAACACTCTTTTGGCTAACGAGAGGCAAGGTAACGTTGCAAGGATCTTTAAAACCCAATGTCTATGGCTTCAGGTCAGGGAATAGGCACACAAGTTTCAAAGTAACCAAAAATAACAGTTTTATTGGAAAACAATAGAAAATAGATAACACACATGTACTAACTAACTGGGAAAGAGAAGGGGAGAGCGTAAGGGTAGGTAATACGACACCTCGTCTCATTGTCCTGGAGAAATGGGATTCAGAAGAAGAAAGCTCCCCGTGCCTGGCTGAGGGGAGTTTCCTTAGAAGGCCAGCAGCAGGGCGGGATAGCAATCCAAGGTAGTCAGAAGGCCATTGGAAAGTGAGAGGTTTTTATAGAGGAGTTTGTAGCTCTTGGCTATGGCAAGCCAGGTAAGAAAAAAAGGAGTTTTGGCACTGGACAAAGGATTTAGAAAGGTCAAATTTAACATGATGAGCTTAACGCTTGATGACAATAGTAGCCAATATGTAAATGACTTGTTTACCGGGCTGGCTCTGGTGAAAGCCGCGCAGCTATTGTGAACTGTGCACATGGGAAGTTCCCTGAAGCTGGGAGCAAAGCTTAAGTTGCTGGCCTAAAAAGAGACTGGAATGTGAGAGCAATTAGCGGCCACACTCATGTCCATGCTTGTCCAGAGAACTTACAAACATGTGGAGTGAGGTGACTGAGAGCTGGTCCAGCTAAGGCCAAATTAGATGATATCAAAGTGATATCTGGGAGCCCCCACCCGGGGAGCCATACCCGAGATTACAAGTGGAGGTGGAATGGGATTGATGTGGTCAGTGGACATTGTCCTGCCTATTATTCTTTCCACCTAGCCAATTAACCTTGCACCCACCCAAACACTATTTGCAAAGAATTATAATCCCCAGTGGCTAGGTTGGGGTACAATAGAGAAATTCTTCTTCTCAAGACTTTCTTTCCTTTCTTGTCCTTCCCCAGCTGTTTCATAACCCCTGTCAAACCCTGAGATAGATGACATCTGTTTGTGAAAGTTCATTTAACTTGGTTGATATCCAGAAACAGGTAGCAAGGGAAAATGATTGTTTCTGTCCTGCTTTCCCAGGGGTTTCTTTCTCCAGATAGCACATTGCTGTTTATGGAGAGTCACCAAACTGGGTCCACAGTCATTGATACAAGGGAACAGATTCCTTCCCCAAGTTTTCTTTCTCTCTTCCCAGACCTTATTTCAGATCCTTGTTTCAAACCCAAAGGCCAGCTGATGCTGTGGTGCTTGAAGAAATGAGGGGAAAAGCCCACAAAACACATAAGATGTGGAATAGATCAGTTTCCCCCACTTTTCCTTACTATATTTTCCTTTTTCCTCCCTCAGTCCAATCTGAGATTCCTCAGTATTTTCAAGCCCCAAGATAGATTGCCTCTGTTTGTTAAGCTTAATTGTGTGGAAGTCCACAAACACATAAACAAGGAGACAGTTCCCCACTCCCAAGATTTCTTCTTCCCAGTTCAGGCACCCCACCATATCCCGGCACTCTCTCACCCACATTTCAAATCCAGATATAGCCTGTATCTGTTGATGGAGTTTCTGTTAACCTAGGCCCTTTCCACACCGGGGTATTAAAATGGTGCAGAGCGACCTCCGATGGAGGTCGTCTGCACCGTGGAGTGGATTGGGGTGGACTACTTTATCGTAGTTCCGCACCTCAATCCGCTCTGAAGTGACCGGAACTAGTGGTGCCACGTGTTTTTTAAAAACCTCTTTTCAGAGGTTTTTAAAAAGCATGGAGCGTGCAGCCCCATGCAGCTCCGTCGCTGCGCTCCGGTGCAGATTTGCAGGCATGCACTAGTGCGTGCCTGCAGATCTGCCGGGGGTGGGCTTCCGGCTGGCGAGCTTCTCCAATTGATGGAGCGCCTCCGCCAGCCGGAAGCCACCATTTTGGATGCCGAAGCCACCATTTTGGACACTGGAGGACTGTGAATCAGCGAGCTCGCACTGCTCCGCATGGCGACAGACTTACCCGGCTGCCAGTAAGCTCCGTTTTAGCACGTTTGCCCCCGTTTCCCCCTCCACATGTGGAAAGGGCCCTAGTTAAGAGGACACTGACACCCAAGAAAAGAGAATGTTTGCTTGCTTTTTTTTCCAGGACACCATATCCTCAACTCTTTTACAACTTTGGTTTCAAACCAAAAGGTAGACTGCTGCTGTTTGTGGAAGTAAAGTCACAAAAACAGAAGTGCTTTCTTTTTTTTTCTATTGTGTTTTTCTACTTTGTTAGATCCACACCTCTTCTGATACAGATTTCCTAACATCCTGGTTTCAAGATAGATTGAACCTGCTTATGGAAGTTAACTTAGCGGTTGGGTAGAATTTCCCTTAGATCGTATCTGTCTGTGTTCTCCTCCTTCAGATTCCAGGATTCCAAAGCACAAAGCGGCTCAGCTGAAATTGCACAAGAACAAGAAAGTCAGGGAAAAGGCCAACAATAACATTGATCATCTGAAGGCTCACCGTCCACAGTCTTTTCCCAAACTGATCTTCTCAACTGCTGTGCAAGTGATGAATTGATTCATCAGTCTCCTTATCTTTTCAATTGCATGGGCTGGCCCTTGGCAAGATGCATGATAGAGGACCTTCCTGAAATTTAGCCACATACATTATTGCTACTTGCTGGTCTGTTAAAATGCCAGCATTTATTTTGTAATGTGGTGTTTCTTTTTTGATAGTGAGGCCTCCAGAGGCCCAAGACATCCAGTAGGAGGAACTGTCCCCCTGCCCTTCCCCTCTACCATGAAAGTGGGCAGAGAGTTTGCAGTGCTGAGAAACTGGGCTGTGATCTGTCCTTAATTGGCCAGCAGCAGCTGCTGCTGGTGGTGGTGGTGGAGGAGGAGGAGGAGGATAACAAGAGGTGGATTTTTAAAGGGCTGCACAACCCGTTCAAAGCCACGGAGAAGGAAGGTTCCCTTGGAAAAGAAACACTTGAGGTGGGGAGGGGCAGGGTTGAAGAAACTTGCAAATAAAACTGTGAAAGTGAAACCTGCAAATGTGGAGGGCCACTTGTATTCATCTTAGTTGGAGATCTTAAAATAGAGATTGGATGGCCACTTCTCAGGAGTGCTTTAGTTATATATTATTGCCTGGCAAGAGGTTGGATTAGTTGGCCCTTGGGATCCCTTCCATCTCTGATTCTTTCCATTCTCCGTATCATTTCTTTCAGTATCCCTTCTTTGCACTGTTATGTTCCTTACTCTCTACACATGCATAGCTCTAGCCAGATGTACATAGCCCTTCTTGGGCTGCATACCTCATTGTAAATTGTGTTGCTTCACAGATATTGCCACAGCAGATTGGGCCCCAATGAATTATGAGAAAGGAGGGCTTATCAGCTTGAGAAAAATACTGCTCTGAACATTTGTTTCACAACAAAGCTGCTGGAAGTTAATACATGTTGCATTTTCTTGTTTTTTTGTATTATTTGTTTTGAATTTTTTCATATTGTATTTGATTCTTTCTTATTGTTCATTTAAAACTATTGCATAGCCACTTGGAGAACATATGCTGATGGATTCCCTCACAAATTCAGTATTAAGTAAAAATTCAGGAAATCATTTGCCTGTGCATTTCAAACATGGGCCTCTTGGCTGTGTGCTTTACCATAGTACATATTCTACTTGGAGGAACAGAAACCCAGATCCATTTGTTTATCTCAAGTAAAGTGAACCTGGTGAACTGATTGCTGACTGTAAGTCAACATGTATGTAAATCCTATTGATTGGATGGATATTACCTGATTGAGACTAGTAGTTGGATTTAAACCACAATTATCTCTTGAAGTAGAAAGAGACACCCCTAAGGCAAATGTTTTGGCTGATGTAAAGGGTAGTTGATATCCTCCAAGGTTTATACTTGTAATTTTACAATTTTATAAAAGCCACATCTTAATCTCTGCTTTTATTCACTCCATGCCACTTTTTCCACTAACAGAAAAAGAATCAAGTATCATTTGTAGTTTATCTGAATGGGATGAAAATACAAGCCAGGTTTTTTTTTTCTCTGTAGTTTCTGGACCAAAATACTGGTTATTGACTGCCACAGTGTATACTATAGCCCAGTGCTAATTTCTCACTTACAAAATGCTGTCAAGATCCAGACAGTTTGCATTGGAGATGGCATGGGCAGGAAGAACTGCCAAGGAAAGTGTAAGATTTACCAATAAGTTGAATCAAAGAGTCTTTTATCAGAGAGTCTTTTATCAGAAATTTCTGGTCTTAAAACATTAACAGGTTAAATATGTCAGACCTTTTAGCAATAGAACATTACCTTATGGCATCTTGAGATTTGTCTTTATTATTCATGGGAAAAAGGCAGCGATACCAGGAATATAACGTGTGGTCTTAGTGGGGATCTTGTAAGGGAAACCTGCATAAAACATTTGTGTCTGGAAGTATCAACCACAGCACAAAATTACAGAATTTGAGCTTCAGATAGAAATCTAGATATATTACTGTAATGAACCTCAAACACAATTTTATCTCATAGTAAGACTTACAGATCTGGCTCTTCAACTCTCTCCAGATCCCTGTTCCCGCTAAATGAGGGCTTGGCAACCTCAGAGGATCCAGGGGAGAATTTATTTTTCCCTCATGACCTTCTGTGAGCACCAGCAGGACGCAAACAAACAAAAAGAGTCCACTTCCAGTTTTGATTTGGGTGGTTTAGGGGTCTTGAGAGGGCTACACTTTGTTTAAGGACTATGGGACTATTTCTGAGGGCTTCTGGGAATGAAAAACCGGGGGGGGGATTTTTTTCAGTAAGTGGGCATGAGAGGCGGAGTGTTGCACAGGAACAACCTTGGAATGTTCATGGAGCCAAGAGGTCCAATTTTGCCTGTCCTCACTTTAGATGGAAGAAGTATTTCTTGCCAGTTAAAAAACAGGCTTTTCCGAGATCATAGTTTCTATTTTCTTTTCTTTTTTAATGTTCAAAATACAAACTCATTTTTACAGAAAACAGCAACATTCCATTCAACTAGTAATAGAACTTTTATGGCTTTAATCCCCATCCATGGCTGCTCTTCAGGGAAAAAATAATATAATTATACAATCAGTAGCAAAATTATTAATAATATGAAGGAATGTCAAAGTGAATTAAAGTTTTAAATTTGTAATGTTTTTTATTGCTATAACTTGGGTTCCATTGATACCCCAGATAGTTCAATAAAACCTTATAGCTAGAGCCTGGACTGGGCAAACAGGCCCAAGCCCATGATTAGATTTCTGAAACTGAGCTACAGTGGCTCACTCTTGATGATACTGATGCAGATCATTAGCATATGAAAGTCTTTATACTGAGGAGACCATGGGTCCATCTAGACCAGTAGTACATACATCAGGAGTGGGAGGCTAACGGGGTTTGGAGGGCTGCATTGGATGCTGGGAGGCCACATATGCCACAGTGTGGCCCATACCTGCTCCCCAATTTAGGATAAAAATATTAAGTCAAAAATAGAGGACATAACTGGCTATTTACTGCACGTGGGAGACTTTTTGCACTACCTAATCTGCTTCTAGCATACAACAGGATATGACAAGATAGATCCCAAACTCTTCTCTCCCTTGGCCTACGCAAGTTTATCAGCAGTTCTGAAGATTTTCAGACTGCAGCCCTTCCCTGGAGATACCAGAAGTTGAACCAGGACACATTGCAGGTAAAGCATCTGGTATACTAGTGAGCTGCAAGATGTACTCTGCTACAGAGTAGACCTCTGCTCCTGATCAATATGCATTTATTGGTGGCCAGATCTTAGGAGTTTCACTGGAGGAAACAGTCTCTGAATGCCAGTATGGATGATTGCTAACACCCAGAACCTGATAATTCCATTTCCAGAGTTCATTTCCATCACAACAACAGCAACTGGCATTAGCAGGTATTTTTCTTGACAAAGTAAATGCATTTCCTTCTTCAATTCCCAGACTGACCTAAGTTGTGCTGTGCTCCCATGTGTATGCTCTTTTTCTTCCTGTTCACTTAGCTGTCCAACCAATGTCTACTCAAGCATGGTTGGGCAAGAGAGACACCAAAAGCTTCTGAGAGTTCTTGCTATCATAGAAGGTTATTTTGTGTTTCTCAACACAAGAATACTCCCTGTCTTAAATTTAGCTCTTGCTTTCAGTTGCCTGCATGATCCAATTGCTTGTGCAATCACTGTCCACATGCTTCACTATTACTGCTTTTCTCTTTCTGTTGTGTATGGACCATATAGTAGAAGGAAGGGTAATTGTTTTTTAAGGGTTGATTTCCTAGTTCTTCGAGATATAATAAAAATCTGTGTATCAAAAAGGGTGCTGTACTGTGTTTGTGCTTCTGGATTTTTTGGAGGTTTTTGTTGTTGTCTTAGATAGCCAAATAAAACTTTGTTGGCCTGCATGGTGTCTCTTTTGTGAAGCTTGATTGTAACATACATTAGTTTTTTCAAATTCCCAGTTCTGAGGTTTTTGCTGCAGGATTGAATATTGCATGCAATGTGATTGTTGTATTAAAGTGTGTATACTAAATGCATAAGCTGTACTCACTTAACAATGGATAGTTCTACATTTTCTGCTAAGAAGCTGTGGCACCATATGAGAGCATCTTCCAATAAAAGGAGCAATAGCTCTCCACCAATATTATTTTCCTCTGTAATTCCAGTATGACTCAGCACACTAGCCCTACTATAAAGCAATTAAATAAATGCCCAAAACACGTGTTCATCTCCTTGAAGACTGAGCTGCAGATAAAACAACAGCAACACCCACTGACATCAATCAATTTGTTCTCTTCAGCACTTCTTCCAGTTTTGCAATGCTGCAACATTTTACTCTCAGGAATCAGATTATATCTACATTACATGTTTCTTGAGGGGGTTGAAAGAAACTCCGCAAAACACAGAAACGTGTGAAACATTCCTACGACTATGCATCACAGCTGGTATAGACTCTGCCAAATCAGTGACTTCTGGTCCCTTCAAGGAAAGGCTGCATATCATTCAGGTCAAACTATAAATGCTACTTCTGAGGTGTCATGAGATGAAATGCCTGTGTGAAGTGAAGGCTATAAAAGGAGGCAGCAAGTTAAAGGGTGTGGATGTTACACACATGCCATATATAAGTCATGCTGTCTTGCTTGATTTTAAAGCCTATGCTGCTTGAATGTCTGCTTGTAATAGAAGATTGTGTACTGACCTGTACTATTATACCTAAACAAAGAAATGCTTGTGTGAGCAGGCATGGAACTTCATTTAACAGTGTTTTAAGTCCTTTATTACATAGACAGTGGTTTGAGTATTGCTAGGTGTAATTGAACAGAGTTAATGCAGTACAATAGTTAGACTCTTGTATTGGTACTTGGAAGATCGAGGACTGAGTCTCACTGAACTGTGAAATTCACTGAGTGATCTTGAGCCAATCTCTTTCTCTCAACCTGACCTAACTCACAGGGTTACTGTGAGGATAAAATGAGAAGAGAGCCATGTACTCCATTTTGACCTCTTTGGAGAAGTGGAATATAAATATATTTTTTAAAAACACTTTTATTTACTGCCCAGTCTTTCTAATTTCTACCTTCTATCTCTACCTTCAAGTCCTTTCTGACTTGACTTATGATAACTCCTAGGCAAACTTTGTTCAGAGGGAGGTTGTCATTGCCTGAGCTTGAGAGAGTGTGACTTGCCCAAGATCATCACTCAGTGGGTTTCATGGCTGAGACTGGGACTCCCAGAGTCCCAGTCCAGCATTCAAACCACTACAGCTTTAGAAGTCCTTTTAAGTGTTAACAAATTGACAACCATAGCAAGAGATAAGCAGTTCCTCTTTCAGAATGTTTCCTCAGTGCAAACAATCACTATAACTTCACTAACTTTCATAGATACACAGATAAAACATACATGCTATGTTTGTGGATCTCCTCATCATGAAAATCTGCATAAAATCACTGCCTGAATTCCCTGTGTACAGCCACGTTTTTAAATACAAACCTTTCAATATTACAAAATGTGAATGGGTTTTCTGCCAGGTATTTCTCAATCTCTCCCTATCAGACTCTTCATCTGAAAAGATAATATCGATTTTGAGAGCTTTTTTGGTAAGTAGCACTATTTTTCTCCCTATTCTGGGATGAGAGAGATGGAAAATGAGTCATTTATCATGTCCTAAAGTCATGGCAGTATTATTCAGACAAAGTCTCACTGAACAAGTGAAGAATTTGATATCGTGATTTCACAGGTTATATGCCGTAGGACTTGTTGTCTGCTTGGAGGTGCACCAGTGCATGGTAATGTTGGTGTGTGTATAAAGATTGTTCAGTTGGCTCAACAAAATGCAGGATGGTTTTCTTGGGGGGGAGATGGAAGGTGGAGGTCATAAGTTCAATGCTCTGTGCAATGAGATAATTAGCTCAGCATGTGCTCCTACTGTACATTGCTATTCACTGTTGTAATACAACAACTGGAGTGAGCTAATAATAAGACTAATTAGAATAGAGTTTCTCCTCCAATAGCACTGATCACAGAAGGGATGCATAAAAGAGGCAGCAATAATGATGGTGTTCATGGTGTGTGTGTGTGGACATACTTAGTGACAGATCTTGCTTGCCCTGGCTTCATTTTTCCCTTTCTATTTCATTTTCTTTCACCTTTGTTTTCCCTGTCATTGCTTCTTCATTGTCTTTATATTATTTTGTGGCTTCTTTGTCTACCTTCTTTCCACCTTCATCTGCTAAATAGCCAAATCATCTTTATCGACATATTATTGTCATGAACAGATCACTTCTTGGTCAGGTTTATACTTGCTGGGACTCAGGTGCCCATTAAGATGGTCTGCCCTGGGAGAACTGTGGACCCAGATGGATTTCTAATGTTTTTGGTGGAGTTTCCTCTTGCCTTGGCAGGTGACTGTATTGAAGCCCTGGTTGATCTCTGATATGGGGAAATGACCAGGACGGTAGACATGATTGCTCCTAACCATTCCTTCTCATGGAGTGAAACTAAACCAATCCCCTTGTTTTCTAAAGAGCTGGCAGCAATGAAATGAGTGAGAAAGAGAATAGAGTGACAGTGGCAGAAAACTGAGAATGAGTCTGAACAAAAACAGGCTAAACACTATCCAAAGGCCTATGGTAGGGCAATAAAGGTAGCAAAACAGTTTTTCTGGCTAACACTATTGCATCTGCACAGAATTGTTCAGCAGAGCTGTTTCAGGTGGCCAGGGATATGTTACAATCTGGCCCAAAGGAGAATGTATGCCACACAAAAGCCTGCTGCAAAGAATTTGCCTACCGTTTTATAGATAAAATCACTTGGATTTGCTGGGATGCCAGCAATGATACAGCTCTTGTAGATGTAACCCTTGCCTGGTGTTCAGGGGGCAACAGTTGCCCAGTGTTGATAAATACTTTTCAGTTTGTGCAGCCTGGGGATGTGGACAGGATCTTTGGAGAGATGAGAGCCACCACATGTGTACTAGACCCTTGCCCTTCCTGGCTAATTAAACAGGCCAGAAGGGGACTTGGCTGAGTAAATAAGAGAAGTGATTATTGCCTCTTTACAATAAGCTATAGTCCCAACATGCCTGCAGGAGGCTGTGGTCTTCTCAAAAAGCCTTTCCTAGATCCTGCTTTACTAAGTAGCTATAAGGCAGTCTCTAACTTTTCATTTTTGGACAAGGTGCTAGAGCACATGGTGGCTTCTTAATACCTAGAGGTCCAGGATGAAGCAGGTTATCTAGATCTATTTCTGGTTTCAGACCTGTTTGTGGGACACAGCCAGGTTTGGTCACTTTGGTGGATAACCTACATGGAGTGGGGGTAGGGTGTTGCCTCTGTTGGTTCTGCTGGAGCTCTCAGCAGTTTTTGATACCATCAACTATGGTATTCTTTTGAGTCACCTTTCTGGAACAGGGTTTGGAGGTACTGTTCTATAGTGGCTCCATTCCTTCTTGGAGGGGCACTCTCAAAGGGTGGTGCTGTGGGATTCCTCCTTGACTGTGAAGCCACTGACCTATGGAGTTGCTCAGGGCTCAGTCTTGTTCCCTATGCTATTTAACTTCTACATGAAACACCTGAGAGAAGTTGTCAGGAGCTTTGGGATCAGGTGTCCCCAGCATGCTGATGATAGCCAGCAGTATTAGTCCTTCTCACCTAATTCTAAGGAAGCTGTTCCAGTGCTAAACTTGTGCCTGGCAGTTGTAATGGATTGAATGAGGGCAAACAAATTGAAGCTCAATCCAG
This sequence comes from Ctenosaura bakeri, assembly GCA_948474755.1. Taxonomy (NCBI): domain Eukaryota; kingdom Metazoa; phylum Chordata; class Lepidosauria; order Squamata; family Iguanidae; genus Ctenosaura; species Ctenosaura bakeri. The sequence goes on from CAOLHI010000329.1 coordinate 965,657, forward strand.
ACAAAACGGAGGTGCTTCTGATCAGCTGAAAGACAGAACTTGGAACAAGAATTCAGTGTGTGTTAGAAAAAGTTACATTCTCCCTGAAAATACACATTTGCATTTTGGAGGTAGTCCTGGATTCAGCTCCAAGCCTAGAAGCTCAAATTCAACAGTATCCAGGAGTGCTTTTGCACAGTTACAGTTAGTATACCACCCACACCTATTTGGGAAAAGTTGTATCTGGCCACAGTGGTACATGTCCTGGTTGCATCCTGTTTGGATCATAGTGGGCCCTTTGTATCCACTAGGGTTTGGTCCAGGACCCCCCATAGATATCAAACTCATGGATGCTCAAGTCCCATTATATATGATAGTGTAGTAAAGTGGTGTTCTTTATATAAAATGGTAAAACCATAGTTTATTTTTTGGACTTTAAAAAAAAATATTTTCAAGTTGTAGTTGGTTGAATCTGTGGTATACAGGATCCATGGATATGGAGGGCCAGCTGTACTGTAATACATTCTTTTCGGGGCTCCTTTCAAAAGTGGTCGGAAATTTCAGTTTGCCCAAAGAGCTGCAGGGAGGAAGTTAATGGGGGCTGGCTACAGGTACCACAAAACCCCCTTGTTACATAAGCTCTACTGGCTGCTACTTTGTTTCCGGGCCCAAATCAAAATGCTGGTTTTGACCTCTAAAACCCTATATGGCTTGGATTCAGATTGTTTGAAGGTCTATATCCCTTTTTATGAGCCCATTAGAGCTCTAAGATCATCTGGAGAGGACTTTCTTTGTGTCTCACCACCTTCTCAAGCTTGTTTGGTGGGAACAAAAGAGAAGGGTTTTTTAATGGCTGCTCTCAGACTTTGAAACTCCTTCCCTAGAGAGGCCAGAATGGCCTCATCCTTGCTCTCCTCCTATCAGCAGGTCAGAACATTTTTGTGCCATCAGGTTTTTACAAACTGACTAAGATTGGGCTTTTAATGCTGTGAAGTTCTGATGTTAAGGTCTTTAATGCATTTTAATATTTTTAATAATTAATGTTTTAACTTCATAAGTTAATTGTTTTTAGATCTTATACTTTTGTTAATGCTTTTGTATTGCTTTTAATTTGTATTGTTTCAAATATGTTGCAAACCACCTTGAGTCCCATTACCAGAATAAAGACAGGATATAAAATGAATAACACAGTAATGAGAAGGAGAGGAAGAGGACAAGGACGAGGACGAGGAGGACGAGGAGGAAGAAATGTATACAGTTGTTTGCTAGAGGCTGCTCTGGGCTTTAATCCAAACTTTAAAAGAGTTGTCCAAGGTTTTGAATATATTATGGAGGTTGGGTTTAGCAACTTGGATGGCTCCTTTAAAGATGAGCCACACTAATATCAGAGACAACAGTCATAACTGTATATGTTTGTTTGATTGTTTTGTTGGCTTTATTCATAAACATTCTGGGATCCAAGGCAGCTAACAACATATTTAAAAATAATACTGATTAAAAACTAGGCAAATGTGTCAATAAAAGTATAAATATAAGTAAATATAAATTATTTTGAAAACAATGTATAAAGTTAAAACATTCAACACTAAAAACCTTAAAATTTATTAAAAGTCTATGTATAGACCTTGAAAACAGCACTGCACCAAATGGTTGGTTTGTGTGAAGAAACTTTGCCTTGCTTTGCAGACGAACTGCCCACAGAGCAACTTGTATACAATCAATAAAACAAGACAGTCCCTACCTGCAGGTTTATAACGTAAGGGGAGCGATACAAAAAGAGAAGAAAGATGCAAACTCAGGCATCCATTTTTTCTGTTTAATAGTAGTTCTTATAATGATCAACTGGAATGGAAACAGTTTGGGGGGAAAAGTAGCTCATCTTTCAGCAGAACAAATGAAATGGCTCTGTCTCTCCCTGCTGTAGTCTAACAGTAATCACTTGGTTTCTTAGCTGGGTTTATTATGAACCAGAATTAATTATCAGAAGACCTCTGTGTGATATGTAGTATACATTAGCTGGTTCTAAGACAAGCTAGGCACCTTTGAAGACCAAAAGGATTTCAGAATGAGCACAAGAATTGTGATAATACTGATAATTGGTGGAGAATTTCAGTAAGACAAAGACATCAAAAAAGATAATTTTACTTGTTCTCAGTGATTCCACAAATTAAAATAACCTTTTGTCATAAGAGTATTAGTAATGCTTATAAGAAAATACTGACATTTCATAAACTTTATAGTCTAGAAAGAAATAAAGCCAAATAATATGCCACATCGTTTTTACTGAGACCATGCATGACACTTCCGTAGCTTTGAAATTATTGCCAGCAATTTTGTGCCTTGTAGAAGTATCTCACCCACTTCATTTTTCCACATTTTGTTTTGCCTGAATGCTGAGATGGACTGGATGAGGGCCAATAAATTGAGGCTGAATCCTAGCACAACAGAGGTCTTGTGAGTGAGTGAATCACATGTCCATGAGATACGCAGACTGTGTGTTCTGGGCAGGATCAGATTCACAGCAGGGGCTACTCCTGGATCCATCTTTGTCACTGCAGGTCCAAGTGACTTCAGCAGCATGGAGTGACTTCTATTAGCTTCAGCTGGTACACCAGCTGAGACCAGTCTTAGAATCATAGAATCATAGAAATCTAGAGTTGGAAGAGACCACACAGGCCATCCAGTCCAACCCCCTGCCATGCAGGAACACCCTCAAAGCAATCCCGACAGATGGCCATCAAGCCTCTGCTTAAAAACCTCCAAGGAAGGAGACTCCACTACACTCCGAGGCAGCAGATTCCACTGCCGGACAGCCCTGACTGTCAGGAAGTTCTTCCTGAGGTTCAGGTGGAATCTCCTTTCCTGCAGCTTGAATCCATTGCTCCTTGTCCTGGTCTCTGGAGCAGCAGAAAACAAGCCCTCTCCTTCCTCTACGTGGCATCCCTTCAAATATTTAAACATGGCTATCATGTCCCCTCTTAACCTTCTCTTCTGCAGACTAAACATATCCAGCTCTCTAAGTCTATCCTCATAGGGCATGGCTTCCAGGCCTCTCACCATTTTGGTCGCCCTCCTCTGGACTTGCTCCAGCTTGTCAATATCTTGTCAATACCTGTCTTAGACAGGGACAGCTTAGTTTATCATGACCCAAGCACTGGGAATCTCAAGGCTGGACTATTACCATGCATTCTATGTGCAGCTGCCCTTAAGCTGGGTCCAGAAACCACGACTGGTACAGACTGCTTCAGCTAGATTTCTGAATGAGGCAACCTACTAACAGCACATAACATCTCTCCTGAACAAATTGTACTCACTACCTAAGAGGTTAATGGTAGTTTGTAAAGTTTATAAATTCGTTTAGAAAGCCCTAGATACCTTGTGACCTGATTTTATAAGACGCCAACTTTTTTTTATAGAAACATGAGTTCTGTAAGGTCATCTGGAAAGGGTCTTTTGGTCATGCCATATGGTTTCTGATGTCCACTCAGCAGTCATTCAGAGCAGGGCATTCAGTTCTGTACAGTATATAATGTTATTAATTTTATTTATATCCCACCATTCTCCCAGGATAGGACCCAAAGCAGCAAATTGAACAACAGATTAAAACAACGGTTCTCAACCTTTCACAGGGGTCGTCTAAGACCATTGGAAAATATGTATTTCCGATGGTCTTCGGCTCCATTCCCTCCTCGATGGTGGTGCGCAAGCACTAGCCACGCACTCGCGTCCTCCTGCCCCCTATTCAGAAGGGACTGAAATCGCTCCCCTCCTCCGCTACCGAGAGAACCTCCCGTCTGATGGGCCAGCTTGGGGGGCGGCGGCAGCACAGGGGACAGGCCCCCTCCTCGCCATGGCCCCTGCCCCACTTGCCATGAAGGGGGGCACTGCAGAAGCGCCGGGGGGGTGCAAGGCAGTGCTTTTCCGGAGGGGGGGCGAGCTGCACCCGGTGCAAAAGACAAAGGTGCTGGGATTCCTCCCCCCTCCGGCCAGGGTCGACACTCTGGAAACTTTTCCCACACTGCCCCCCCAGCGGAAACGAGAGCGAAGCAGAAGCAGAGCCCGGGGGTGTTCTCGGAGTTTTTTCCTGGGGGAGACGCGTGGTTCCTCTTTCCCTCCCTGCTCGCCCTCCCATTCCTGGCCAGTGAGGTGGCCTTTGCCGGGGGTGGGGGGGTGGGGAGGCATTATAAATAATAAATAAATAATTTTATGATTGGGGGTCACCACAACATGAGGAACTGTATTAAAGGGTCACGGCATTAGGAAGGTTGAGAACCACTGGATTAAAACAAAGTGAAGCTAAAATCTTACTTTAGCAAAAATTATATTAAAAGCACACAGTTAAAGCAGTTTAAAACACACATTTAAAAAAGTACAGTAATTCTTCATAACTGTGTGACTGGTATCCACAATCCTACCTGCCTATGATCTGCTCCAGGGCCACAACTGCTGAAGTGGGTCTGTAAGCAACTGTAATCCCCACACTTTGATATTGTCTAACTGGCAAATATTAATTGGAGTGAAATTAAATTTTATACATACATACATATACACATACACATATATAGCATGGCCAGGTCATAAGTTCACTGTGGATTAGCTAGGAAAACCTGACTTAATAGTGCTAAACTAATCCTCTCAACCACCCAACCTCAGAAAACAATATACAAAAAACTGTCCATGTGCAGCAGGCAAGCCCCTTTGCTGTGCTCATTTCCTTCCGCAACCTTCCCCAGTCATATCCAACCAAGACATTGAGACAATCAATCCATTCTAGACCCCTTTTGTTTACTCTGCCAGAAAGCAATTAACTCATGAAGGCAAACAGAGTATTAAAAACCCAGTTTTGAGCAGCTAGTTTGCAGTACCTGAAATGCTGGACGCCACTATGTCACTCCAAATTCCAATTTGGTTTGCCCTTAGACACAAGTATAAGCCACTCCATTGCTTCTTCACTACTCTTCTGGACTGTTAATTATAACCCCAAAACCTCAGCCTTGCTATCCATAATTTTTCCTCCCTTTATCCTTTGGTTAGCTCTTGTGTGAATGTGTGACTGTTTGTATCTAGTGTGCATGCATGAGTTAATTGTCCTCAATAAAACACATTTTTAGTTTACTTTTGAATCTCTGGCTGGTTCTTTCTTGCTAGGACCCTGTAAACATGAGTGGAAGAGCTCGTTAGGTTACCACCCTCTCGCAGGCCTCCTGATTTGAGCTAATTAATTCCCCATTGTCACATGGAGGTACGGGCATCATAGATAGACCCCTGAGTCACCCGCATTTGGGATTAACAGGTCAAGGTGCAGCTGGGCTTCCCACGCCTCTCTTAGCTGAAGAAGTAGGCAAACACTCCTTCCTCAGCCAACACAGGCGTGGAAAGCCCAGCACAGCTCCACCTGCATCTCTTCCAGCTGAGAAAGGAGACAGTCACTCCTTCTTTGGCCAAGTGAGGCATCAAGCTCCAAGCAGCCAGGCCTCCTTCTGGATTTGGCTACTGCGAGGGCTGCTCACCAAGCCTCAGCAGAAAGGAAGTCAGGAAGGAAGGAGGAGCTGTGGGGAGCTACCTTTCTCCCTCCCTCTCTGCCTCTCCCAGGCTGGGCTCAAAATATGGCATTTGGTATTATCTGTGTTTTTTGCCATCCTCATTAAGTTTGGGAACATATTTGAGTTCCCCGTTTAGAGGACCTACTGTACATGCCATTAAGCTGTAAATACCATTTCTTTAATTATAAAAAGCCATGTACACACTATTACATGACTCTTGAAAGCCAAAGTCTTGCACAAATAAAAAGGTTTTTGCCTGTGAAGAAAAAAGAGAGCAGAGGGAGGGAGTTTTATAGCATGAGAGCAGCCCCTGAGAAGGCTGTCTCCTGTGTCCTCCTCAAACGTGCCAGTGATCATGGTGAGACTGAGAGAATACCCTACTGTGTGGAATGATTTTCCCTCAGAGCTGTGTTATGCTCCAAAAGACAGCTTTCTGCAGATGTTAAAATATATTTATGTGAACAAGCCTTCCCTAGTCTGTCCAACCCAATATTTATTTCTTGAACTTACATAAGAATTTGAGTGGTTTTTATGTATTTGTGGCTTATATTTGGACACATCTTGAGACAACTCACTAGAAAAAATAATGCTCAGTAAACTGGAAGGCAATAGGAAAAGAGGAAGCCCACTTTACAGATGGATAGACTCAATCAAGGAAGCTACAGTCCTTAGGCTGCAACATGTAAACAGGGATGTTGAGGACAGGGTGAACTTGAGGTCTCCCATTCACAGAATCCCACAAATGGAAGCTGATTTGACGGTGGGGTGGAATAAATAAATATATTTTACAACTTATTGATGTATACTGCTTTGGAGAGAAGGAATAGTATAGTTTGTGCATTAGATTACAACTTTGGAGACCAGAGTCTGAATGGCTACTTGCCAGTGGAAACCCACTGGGTGATCTTGAGCAAGTCATACTTTTTAAGCCTCAGAGAAAGGCAAAAGCCCTTCTGAACAAATCTTGCCAAGAAAACCCTGGATAGGTTGACCTTAGGATCATGAGAAGTAATGACTTTAAGGAGCACAACAACAACACTTGCTTTGAAATTTGGGGGCATAAGTACCATATAAATAGCAGCCAAAAAATAAAATAAAATAACGTCTACAGTTCTATGCACATTCATTTGAGAATAAGCTTTAATACAGTAGGACATTGAATGCCTTGCAGAAGTTTTTATCCCCTTTTGACTTTTCCACGTTTTATTGTGTTACAACATGGAACTGAAATGGAATTAACTGGCATTGTTAACACTTCATGTACACAAGACACTCAGCGTTTGAAGATGCAAAAAATTTTTTACTGTTATTTTGGCTAGAAATTCTGCCACCATTATTTTTCTTCCCTTTATAAAACTCACCTCATAATTATTTACTTTTACTTTTAAATGCACTTCCTCTCCCTCCGTCATACAAAGGATTAATCCATTAATGACCTCCTTTGTAAAAGAAATACGTTTCAAATGATCTCCCAGAAAAAGAGGAATGAGATAATGTGATAAGTGCCAGCCGAAAACACTATTGTCCTGCTCTAAATGCAATTTACCAGCCTTGTGTGATAAACCCCTAAGTCAATGTCTTCACTGCCTCCTTTAAAGTTATGTAAATCGTTTGTGGTCATTATTTTTGTGTTCTTAATGTTGAATTGTAAAACTCCCTTTGCACTTTCTTGATTTTCTTCAGTAGTTGTTCCAAGTCTGTGCTGTTTTCTCCAAGCAGGATAGTGTAATTTGCAAATCTAAAATAATTAATGTTCCTTTCTCCAGTTTTCTTGCCTCCTTCCTCGGAATCTAATCCAGCTTTACATATGATATGTTCAGTGTACAAGTTAAACAGACAGGGTGATAAAATGCGACCTTGGCTGATCCCTTGCCAGTTGGAAAAATGCTCTTCCATATTCTCTCCTAATCGTGGCCTCTGGTCCTGAGTACAACTTATACAGAAGGATAATCACATGTTGTGTTACACTCATTCCTTTAAGATTAATCCATAGTTTTTCTGATCTGCATACTACAACCAGCTACTAATACAGGGGGGAACTGCAACAACATGTAGCAGTATGAAGTTGTTCCTTTTACTCTTTCAGCCAGTTTGCCATACTTGCTTCCCCTTTATCAGTTTTGAATTTTCTCACACCCCAAACAGACGCATGATGTTGTTTGACTACTGAACATACTCCCTACTCACTGAACAGTTTTGTGGATAGTGTTGTCCACTGAAATCTTCCCCCAACCCCCATGATATTATTTATTTCTACAAACCTTGTATTCTCCTGTCTTCCCTCTTAGTAGCTCATTTTGGCATGATGGGTTTTCTCACAAATATGATCATCAAGTGGCTCATTGCAAAATAACAATATAACTATATCAATGCAATAACAAGTAACCCTCTTTTAAATACATACACATCTGTGCATATAAACATTATTACACTTGTTGGCCTTTCAAGTACCACATTCATCTCATACTTGAACAGTACATAGGAAGATCCTGTTTGGATTGAAACTTTTTATAGTCCACTGTTCTGTTTTTACTGGTGACCAAAGCAATCATGCTTGGAAGGTACAGTTGGACTGAAAGCAACAAAAGCTGTCAGAATCCTTAACTTTGGTAGCAACATCTAATGAAATAGCTTCATTTTATTTTTCCTTAAATCATTATGTATGTCATGTGATTGCAGCCACATATTTAGGCTTTGGAATAACTAGTTGTTCTACTGTTAATGAAATGTCCTTAATTGCAACTTATTCTCCTGGCAGGACAGTGGTTGACTATAATATTGTTGTCCAGCTACTATTTTGCCCTTGGCTAAGCATGTGCTGGATATCAGCTCCAGAACTGTGACATCATTTTGCTAATCTCTAATAGCTTGTTTACTGGGAAAGGAACTTTTGGTTCAAATGTATTGGTGGAACCAACTGCTTCAACAATATTCAAACAGGGAATGCCATCTGTTCTGTATTCCATCTCTGCTAAAAATTTCCAGCCTAAATAGATATTCAAATTATTGTCAATTAAATATATTGAGTAAAGGATAAAACATCAAGTCCATGAATTTGAGACATTTGTTCTCTTATGCCTTCTTTTTTCTGTGAAACTGGACTATGAACTAATTTGTAATGCACCCTCCAGCAATACCTCTTGGTAACCTATCCTTTCTAGGCATATTTGATATCACCACTGCATTAAAAAATGGACAATTTGATTGAAAGGGAAACCTGCAGCAATGCATTTGTGCAAGGAACATCTTTCATGCTCTTCCATATAACTTCTACATCCTCCTTAACTTCAGTGGGTGCTACTGCAAATTTAATAACTCTCTATATTGCTTATTTCTCTTGATCACATGAGAGATATTTCACTTTAAAGTGATTATTGGCATTTTCAGTATGGCATTCATCTAGATATAAATTTCATTCTTGATTCAGCACATATTGGATAGTAAATAATGGCATACTCTCCAGCAGTGTGAGTCATATGTTTCAAAAAGTCCTATTCAGGTGTTCATAAATTGCAGCCTTTGCCTAAATCGTACTGTTACTCTTAACTAGAGTGGACTTATTGAATCAATTGGATTTACCTATCAACAACTGATTCATTTGTTTTACTGTTGTTGGAATTAACCAGTAGGATTCTAGCCTATTTCAGCTTCCAAATGAGTATTCCCATAATGTGATATCTTCAGCTGAGATTCTGTTGCACCACTTTGTAGTGTTCAGTTGATGAGTACATGAAACATAGCTTTCTTTATAGAAACACCCCAGTTATGGAACTCCTTCCTACCCACCTTCCTACCGTTTAATGGGAACACAGAAGACAGCCTTCTTATTGGTTTCTTCTAGGCTCTAGAACTGTGTTCCCAAAGAGGACAGACTGGCATCCACCTTACTATCTTTCTGCCAGCAGGTTATTCAGATAGAACTTTGAGAACAGATTTTTTAAAAAAGGGAGGGGGGAGTCTTTGTACAATTTAATTGAATTTTATTAGGTTTTTTTATAGTTTATGTTTTTAGCTGGTTTTAATTTTATGATGGTTTAATTGCTTTTTTTACTTTTGTAAACCAGCTTGTGTCTCAAACTGGGGGGGGGGGCGGGAAGGCAGGATATAAAAAAAATATGGTGGTGGTGGTAAATGAGGAGGAGGAGGAAATCAGGATGGTTCCATCCATGTTGATTTTCGAGCAGGTGGTCAAAACTGTATTACCCAATATAGCACTTCTTTAAAAAAAAAAAAAAAACCAAAAAACTGATTTCTGAGATTTGTTTCTTTAAATTTAAATTTGAGCCAAATTTCTTTAAATTTAAAGAATTTTGTGTGTGGGTATATTTATTTGACTGTACTTCACTTTGTGAGCGCAGGTGGGCAAAAAAGTATTCAGCAGCAGTAGTGAAAGCAACAAAAACTTACAACAATGACAGTGCTGATGCTGGAGAGCACAGCTGTACTTAGCTAGATATAGGGCATTTCTGCACAAGAGGAGAGGAGCCGTTTACTGTGTGTCAAGAATGGTATTTTTATACTCCAATTCAGAAACTGTGCTGTCTACATCCCCTCATTTACATCGTACTATCGCGGAGAATAGCAGTTGCTGGATCCGCAACAGCAAGTCCGTGGTCAGTCCCATTCCCCTCCCTTAGCCCATCCCACCACTGCTGATTGCTCTGTTTAAAACACATTTCTGTGTTGCTACGTTTGTGTGTAGGTATATATGTTCATTGACATGTGGAAAAAACACGTCTTAACACTCCATTACCAGATCCACTCTCTTCCCGCTGTCTGTTTAATGCCTGAAGGCGATAATGATGGCAGCCTGTCCTTTGATGGGAGGAGAGAGATAAGAGACGGAAAGGACGGAAAGGACAGCCTGGGAACACCATTTCCCAGCCATTTCTGCACTGTAAATCAATGCTGTGCTTCTGCATATAGGCAAAAAGTGAAGCAAAACCGGTTTGGGAGATTTACATTGGAGTTTTTCTGGTTTTCAGATACAGCAGTTTCTCATCACAGTGAACCATTCTAGGAGCTGAAAATGTACAGAACCATGAAGAAAACTATGACACTAAAATGCTACAACATGCAATCCAGAGGGTAAGAATTCGATGCTACTACAGTGTATCAACCTCATGCAGAAATGGCCATAGTCACAGACAGTCCTTGGATTATCAGGGTTCCTGATCATGGAGCATTCAGCTGAATGTGGTTACAGCCTCTTTGCAGCCAGAATAGCAGAAAACAGTTGCCGTGTTCAGCTGAATGCCTCTACCATCTCTCTTCAGACTTTCCCACTCAGTTGTAGCTTCCTTTTCAAAGTTACAATTTATTAATTGTTGAACATGACTAGTTACTGGGACATAGGTGGTCAAAGGGTTCAATTTACATTGTTTGTAATCTGAATGCTTCAAAATATTGAGAGAAATGAGGATCAGATATTGACAATAATTCTCCAATATACATCTCATTGGAATGAATAGATCCTGAATTCTAAAACACCTCCAGCTATTGCTATGGATAAGATCTAAGTAGGTTTTTCTCATATACTTGCAGGTCAGAACATCACACACTCAAACAATGAAAACACTGCATTTCCTCAATTGGTTGTCCATTAAGAGGCCATACTAGTCCAGTTCCATGTATAACTATTTGGCTCTTGTAGCAATGTATATGTTGCTTTTACATTTTACAAAACTCAACCCATTTCAGTTTGTGTAGGAGATAGAAGAACAATAGCAGAGCAACAACAGAAGTTTATAAAACAGTATTAACATAGGAAAAATATGTTAGTTACAATTTATATGCTAGTTGCAATTTATGGATCAGATCATTTTCAGAGAATGGAATAAAGAGAGATAATAGTAGATACCTTGGCAGAAAACTATCTTTCCATTTCAATTTTAAGCTTAATTGAATTTCAGTATATACAGTTTTAAATTGGGTAAATAAATACTTCCCAATGTTGGTACATGAAAATTTACATCCTTTATTTATTTCAGTTTATTCTGTCAAAAACTGATCTCTCTCAGCATGTTTCATTATTAAGGCTTACAAAAAAACCAATCAATATCTAATGTGCATCTCAATAAATATTTGGTCACTTATTTTCCCCTTTTCTAAAGACTGTTTGTTTTGTTGTTTCATTTCATCTTGTCCCATTTCCTAGGTTATGAAAAATAAATCATGTAAAAATTTGAGATATTATCTTAAAGGTTTATATAGTGAATTGTTTTAATTTCCCCTTTAACATATTGATATGATTACCTATGGGACCTTAGCTTGCTATGTGTGTGATAAATTTGTGGAAGGGAGAGAGACAGAAAGAGAAATAGAGAGATGCAATCATATTGATTAGAGTAACCTTTTTAAAACCTGGAAATATCAAAGTGCTATAGCAAGGCATTTCCATTTCAGTCCTCAGCTGCTCCCGATCAACTACACTATAACTAAGGTGGCAGTACATAGAATACAGAGGATGGAATACAAGCTTCCCCCACTTATCTGACAGGTTAGGGACCAGAGCACTGTCAGAAAATGGAACTGGCTGAAAAACAGAAGCCATGTACTGTGCCGTAGGAAGCAGGAAGGACTTACAGAGGCTTACTTGGGATCATCCACATGTGCCTCTCTCAGCTGCCTTAGCGTCTTTTGCTCCCCTCTCAGCTCACTTTACTAGCAGTGTGAGCAGGTGAGCAGTTTCAAGTGAGCCTCCATAGGCAAGCAGAACATTTCCTGCTATATGAAAACCTGTCATGCCCTACTTCCAGAGCATGGACTCTGACACAGAGTCTGAAGCAGAGGGCATGCCAGGGTCTTGCTGCGCAGAGAGAGGTTGCAGTGTCAGAAACAGAACAGGGGATGGTGCCAGCTTCAACAGAGAGTCCTGCCTCTTCAGATACAGAAGACCACTTACCTAGACCCAGCTTTGCACAGCACAGGCAGCAAAAAGAGACCCAGAAATTGCCAGAATTTATAACTGGCAACAATCAATCAAGGCACAGCTGCACTAGGCTTTGGGTCTATTTAGCTGGCATCCTTCCCCTCCAGGAATTGTCAGAGCTTATCTGACCTGCTACCTTGCTGGATGCCTTGACAAATGCTTGGATTGACTTTGGACACTCCCTTGCCATGAAACCCTGCCGGACTTCATTTATGTTGGACTTTATTTATGACTCCTTGCTTACTGCCTGGAAGTAAGTAACAAACTGGGAGATATTCAGTTTGTTTTGTTTGATTTATCAGCTGTGCCAGGACTGAGGACAAACCCAAGGAAAGAGCTATCACTCTAGTCAAGGCTTCCCTCAAACACTGATTCATATTCACTGAAGAACTTATCTCTGCTTATATTGCCATTCATACTGAATATATTTTTAAACTTTATTGTATTTTTATCTTGCCTTTCACCCAGCATGGGACCCATTGCAGGCAATGACAGATATATAGAGCAGTTATTTTTTTTTCCAGTTTAAATCAATTTATTTCTAAGAATCATAATAATAATTTAGCCATGTACTAACATAGAGATTCCTATAAAATAAAGATCCCTATATCTATTTGCTGTTATTACAACTAATGTTGAAGTTGTTGCATGCATGATTTCTTTTCAAACTGGGTCCATAGTATTTTTTGATCTCCATTTGGTCAGAGTGGATTATTAATATCACACAGAAAACAGCAAAGACAGCTAATTCTTCCTGTTCCTCCTTCCCTTACCACAACCTTCCCTAGAATGGGAGAGGCCTCCCCTAAAATAATTGAAAACCCATTTGTCACATGGTGCTTTATGACCAAGATGTGATTTAATTATTCTTTTCATGGCTGAAGATGTTACTACAGTCCACGCGTCAGTATCCTTCAAGTTTGTTAATTTGATCTGGGATAACTGATATAGCAAATTAACAACTCTAAAATTAAATATCTGCCCCACCTTAAGTTTCTCACAGCTGAGTTTATTAGAACTTAATCTCAAAGTAAGTATGGGTGCAATTATAGCCTTGAGGAGGAATCCTAAAGGGAAGGAGGTAGCTAGATGGGGAGCTCCAAGCCTTCATTTCATCCAAAGCTATGGCAGCATCTTGATGACACACAGAAATATTTATTAATTTGTTTTATTTATATTTCTTATTTCCAATAATATGGGACTCAAGGCAGCCTATAGTACAAGTTTTTTTTTTAAAAAAAAATTAAAACAATGTTTAATACAAAAGTTAAAATACCATTAAATAGACATAATATTGAGGTTAACTTGATTTAAAAAGTATTTAAAACATATATAAAATATAAAGGTCAAAAGCTAGCACAACCCATTAAAAAGCTTTTTTGCACAACCAATTAAAAGTCATAAGCCTGTCAAAATAAAAAGGTCTTTGCCTGCTGGCAAAAATAGAGCAGAGAGATATTGTTGGAACTTTTGTCAGTTTACTTCCCACTTCCAAAGCTTGGCCCTCCCCTCCACCCACTTTAAACTACAAAGAGAGTTTCCCTTTTAACCCCCAGTGCAAATTTAAATTAACATTCTTCAAGGGCTGAGAGATTTTTAGATCCTGGGGATTCTCCCTCTGTACCTACCACAATGCCCCTTTCTGAAGTTGGAGCCTTGTCAGACCCAGTTAAAAACATCCAAGGGAGAGTTACATTCTCTCCTGTAGTCCCAGAATGGAACATAAGACAGCAACCACAAAATGTTTTGTTCTTTAAGCCAAAATTTATTAGCATCAGCTATTCCCTCAACAAGGGCTAAGACTTTATGGGCCTTCTTTCCCCATGACATTGAGAAAGAGAGAGAGTTCTCTGTTGCTTCCTAACTTTCTGGCCATATTCTGAACACTAAGCAATGACTCTACCAAGCTCTTCCTTAATTTGAAAACTGAAATTTATTGTTCTTTACATGGTCCTGATAAAATTTTAATTGACAATTTTCTGCATCCTCCTTCCTGGATATGTTTTCTTTCACAAGCTCAGTGTTCCTCAGGAAAGTGGAACACCTTCCAGTTTTTCTCCTATTTGCCAAGATTTCCATTTGCTCACATGCTAGACTGGTTAACAATATAATAATAGAATCATAGATTTAAAAGAGGCCACAAGGACCATCTAATCCAACCCCATGCCATGCAGGAATATACAACTAAAGCACACCTCACTCTATTTCCGCACTAGACTGTTATAGCGGTATGATTCCTATGGAATTCTGAGGTTTGCAGTTTCGGGAGGGGCCGGCTGGATTCTATAGGATGTTGCAAGTGGAATCATACCGCTATAACAGTCTAGTGCAGAAATGCTCTCAGAGATGGTCAATAAGGCTACAGTTTTTCAGAGTGTCAACCAGGAACTTTGGGTGCTGAACTAAGACTCTGGAGACCAGGTTTCAAATCCCTGCTTATCCATGGAAACTCACCTTGGGCAAGTCACATTGTCTTAGCCTCAGAGGAAGGCAATGACAAATCTGCTCTGAACATATCTTGCCAAGAAAACCTTGTGATAGGTTCATCTTAGAGTTGTCATAAGTTGGAAGCAACTTGAAGGCACACATCAACAACAAACAACTACAATGTTCCATTTACCGTAATGAAATTTTCTTCTGAATAAACCTACATGGGACTGGGTTACATATCACCATTAGTTTTTTCTTTGAGTCCTATGAAGATTTTTTGCCTATATTCTGTTTCTTCCAGTTCTATGAGTTTATGATTCTGTGATTCTCTGACTCTACCCTGCTCTATCTTTATACAACCCAAATCATTGTCCCATTTGTATCTTTTCAGAAATAAATCTCATGATGCTCAATGAGATTTAGCACCCTTTCACACTACATAATTCTGGTACTATTATTCCACTTTTGCTGCCATGGCTGCATCTTATGGAATCCTGGGGTGTGTAGTTTGGGGAGATTGTTAGCTCTCTTTGGCACAGAATTCTAAATAATCCATCTCTGAACTGCAATCGTAAGATTTCACAGGATGGAACCACAGCATTATAGTGCTATAATTGTGTGGTGTGAAAGAGTTCTGAACTCAGGTAACATGCAACATGCATTCCAGCTTCAGCATGAACAAGCGAAAACAATGGCTGAGATTCCACATCAAGAGGTATACATCTGGCACATAGCTAGATCTCCTGGTGTTACTCCCAACCTATCTTTTTGTCAATGCCAGCCCTTCCTCAAAATGGCAGTTTCTATGTACTTGTAGAGCAGGGGAATAAGCAGAGATATGTCCAACTATTTTTCTGAAGATGGACTCACTGCAACAGTTATCTGCAGGGACTTATAGAAGTACCTACAGACAATGTCCTTGTGCCACTTCCAACCACAGGAAAAGGGCTGGAGGCATCTTAGTGATCCGCTTTCTTTCCAACAACACTGAAAAGGCCATGTTGTGGGGAAGGGCAGTGTCATCGAAGAGGTGGGTTGAGGGGGATTTTGGTCGTTGCATGGTCTGTAAAGAATGTTGACCTCTGTAGTAAAGAATGTTGACTTCTGCAATGATCAAAAAAGAGGGTTATAATAGTGTAAGTTGGACTTAAACTATTGTAGCCCACTAATAGGATGCCAGCCATTCTTGTCTAAAGAAGATTTGTCCTGGGGTTGCTGCCTTTTCTGAAAGCCTTTCTCATTTCCTCTTAGTGTTTCTAATTTAATTATTGCATTGATTGCTTGACTTTTGATCTTAATGTATCTTTTACCTCAAAGAAGAGTTTCCTCACTGATTTCCATATCAATAGAAAGTATGTGGTTACCATTTTAATACAAATTGTTTTCTTTGCTGATGTTGACAGAGGTTGCTTTAAAATTGTCCATGTGGACTTCCTCCCTTGATTATTAGTCTAACTGCATATCTAGAAGGGAATGGACTAGTACAGATCAATAGTCTAATTACCTATTGTATCTAAGTGATTAATAGAAATCTCTCTACTACCACTCTTGGGATGGATCCGTAACAGATTTGGGAAATCTGATATATCTGAATTGTTTGCTACTGGATAAGAACTGGTTTTTATCCAGTTTTATAGTTTTAAAAATTCTAAGAATTCTAGTAGGCACTGCATTTCAGCCTATGGTAAACCCCATAGATGTAAGAAATGGCTGTTGTTCTTCTTTTAATTCAAGTCACAGTGGTTTTTGAGTGGAGGTTAAAGTGCCCTACATCTTAATGACTTGCTAGAGACACTGATCTGAAGGATTTCAACTGAAGTGATTAGATGGATAATCTGCCAGAAGAAATACAGCCACCTAGACCATAGAGTTTTCTAAGCAAGGGCTAGAGAATATTTTCACTTACTGTTTTATGCAGGAGTGTTAATTTATATGTGAGAGGAAAAGCTGCAACGAACACAGTCTGATGTGACTTCAAAGCAGAAACTTTTCTAAAATGAGGGATATGATTAAAAGGAAGTTGAAAAGAAAACTCAAAAGGGTCAAATTTCTCCATAATGGTTGGAGTATCCTCAAAATCACATTAAAATAGACTGGCAGGTTTGCCTTCCTGCTTTTTTCTTCTACTGGAAGCAAGAAAGCTAGTCTACTGGCAGGTTTGTCTTCCTCCTGTTTTCTTCCTCTAATTTTATTCCAGAATACTGTTGTCGGGGTTGTTTTAAATCTCCCTAAATATTCACACATCTCTTTTCCCTGTAGATCCCATCACTTGGACCAGGGCCAATTTCAATATTTTCATTCTGGTATTTCAGGTTTGGTGCTCTAATCAGTCCTAGTATCTGGCAGCTCAGCTAGCATGGTATGTACCATCTAGGGATCTAAGATCAGTAGGCAAAAGATTACTGTCTGTTTCACCGACATGCAGAGCCCTGTCAAAGCTGCAAGTTTTTCAAGATCTTGTGGAAAGGCCTTTCTTTGGGAATTTCAAATTTTTGGAGAGATCCTGGAGGAGGATCTCACCCATTTTTGAAAGGGGTTGAAGACCTTCCTCTTTGATTTGCCAGATTTAAGCTGCTAAGGTTGTACCTGAGGTTGCTGAGGAGGGTAGTGACTAGTGGTGTGTGGGGGACTTCATTTTATGTATAATTGTAGTGTCATGTTTTATTGTCCTTGGTTTTGATTGTATGTGTTCTGTCCTTTGGTGGAAAGGACATTATAAATAAATGTTATTCATACTATAACTGAGCAAAAATACATACCATAAATCAGAAGGGGGAGTACAGAATCCAAGAGATTATCTCCGTTGCTAATGGGCAGTGTAAAAGAAGCTCATAGAGATGAAAAAGACTTCCTTCAGAAATTAGAAGTACTGTCATTCCTCCACATTTGCTAGGTTTAGGGGCACAGGACCCCCATGAAAGTGGAAAAACCATGAATCGCTGTAGGCCCTCCCAAACCATATTTAACACACAAAAACAGTATGATCACCATATTCAACTCACCCTGGATTCCTTTGAGGCATCAGGGTTCCTTCACAAGTGGGTGTCTGGTGGGGCTTACTGCTATCTCCACTGCTGCCCCACACCATTTTAAATTACCAGCCTTGTTTGCAGTTTCTCAGTCTCATGAGGCTTGTAGTCCCTATTAAAAATGGCATAGGGGGCAGCAGAGGTAACAGCAAATAATCTGTGAATAATCAAATCTGCAAAAGTGAAACCAGCAAATGTGGAGGGATGGCTATATTGCCTAAATGAGTTGAACCTAAAAGAATACCAAACCAGCACAAAAGAACTGCAAGTGGAGAGTTAGGAATGCAAAAAAGGATTTTGAGAAGCATATTGCTAATAGTATCATCACCAACAATAAACAATCATTTAAATCTGTTAAGAGCAGGAAGCCTGTCAAGAAAGGCAGCTGGAACATTGGATAACAATAAAATTAAAGAAGCTTTGAATGAAGATCAGGATATCACGCAAAAACTGAATGCTTTTCATCTGTCTCTGTTGCTGAAGATATAGAAGAAATAATTATGCCTGAACTGACATTTCCAAGAGGGGAGAGTGAGAAGCTGAGGCGAATCATGGTGACAAGGCAGGACATTTGAGATCACATTAACAAATTAGAAACAAACAAATTACTAGGTCCAAAGGTATCCCAATTGCTGCTGTTTCAGGTAGTATATATAAAATGTCCCTAAGATGAGTCTCTGCAATTGAGAACTGGAAAGCAGCCAACGTAACACCATTTTGAACAAAACAAAACAAAGCAGTTCAGGGGAGATTCTGGAAAACTCTTAGCCACATAATTCATTTAAGTATATCGGTGGGAAATGTTATTAAAGGTTAAAATTGTCATGCATATAGAAGGGTAAGCTCTGCTTAGAAAACATCAACATGGATTCTGCAAAGATAAGTTCTGGCTCACTGACCTTTTAGAGTTCTTCAAACATGTTCATAAACACATGGTCCAGTAGACATTATCTACTGAGACCCCTAAAAGACTTTTGACTTTTTATAGTCCCTCATGAAAGACTTCTAAACAAACTTAGAAATCATGGAATCAGAAAAATCCTCTTGTGGATCGAAAACTGGTTAAAGAACAGTAAGCAGAGAGTAGGAATAAATTGTTCTTGCAATGGAGGGAGGTGAACACTTGAGTCTCTCAGTGATCTATCTGTTTGGGAACCAGCCTCTTTAAATTTGTTTATAAATGATATGAAATTGCATAGACAAACCCCTACTTTACACCATGGATGACCTACAAGATTTTCATTCCATGTAATTCTTCTGTTGCCTTAGCTGGAAGCCTGGTCATTTGTCATTTCAATCTATGTAAAGAGAAACTCTCGGGCTAATAAGTGTACATTAGTTCTCTGAAATGTTCTGAAATAAGAAATTATCTGTAATTAAGTAGTTGTACTTGTAAAATGCAAACTATGGCCCAGCGGTCTCTTATGCCAGGTGCATCTCTCTTTAGGGCTATATACCATCTATACACCATGCCTTGCAGAAGTACTCTCACACACCCCACTCTTTTGGCTTTTCTGCATTTTGTTTTCTTACAACATGGAACTGAAATGAATTTAACAAGCATTGTTATTACTTGATAGCCAGTGCTGTGAAAGTGCACAACATTTTTATCATGGCACAAAAAATTAGGTAAATGCTTCTTTGTCTCCATCTTTTTCTGACAGAATTTGTTCCTTGCTATGGCTCAACATTTTCTTGGATTGTCCTTAGAGGTGTGACTATGGATACCATTAGGACGGGCACTTATGCCTCAGAGGTTACCACTGGCCAAAAGGCCAGTAACTAAGCAATGACAAAAGAAACTCAGAAAAGGGAGAACCATAACCGAGACACAGCTGTAACTTTACAGCAGGCCTCTATTGACCAGAGGTTATAACATTGACTCAGTTCTACCTCTTTGACAAGTAACCCTTTGTGACCCACGAGCTTACAGACTCATGCTTTTCACTTTCAAACTTTATATCTTTAAACATACAGTTTGAAAAATGTCAGTATATGCTTAAAAACATATTATATAAAGCAGTGACAAAATATTGGTATCAAATATTGGGCTCAGAATTAACATTATTGAGCATTTTTAATTAACATAATAGTGATGGCTGAGCAGATTATGTATAGATGACATTTGAAGAGTTATAAAATGTTCTGTTAGCAATTGCCACCTGCCTTTTTAAATTAAAACAGCTATTCTCTGTTGAGTTGGCATTACTGTTACTAGGGGGGACTCAGAAGAGCTATATTTGAAATATTCTGTATTACACACTTGAAAATCAATCCTTCATGCATTTGAGATGTAAAAAGTGTAAGGAAAGAAAAACAGGTTTTTGTTTCTTAAAAGTTAATATACCTCAAGAGCTTTCTTTTTTGGGGACCTCTTACATAGGGTGATGCATTTCTTGGGATCGAAGAAAAGGGGACATATACACTATGCTGTTTTATCAGTTTGACACAAATGTAACTGTCATCGGTTTAACTACCATTGCTCCATTCTGCAGAATCCTGGAATTGGTAGTTTTGTGAGGTACTTAGAATTCTCCCCCAGCAATCCTCCTCATCTTTGAACTACAGCATTCTAACCACTCTATAACTGAATCATTTTAGGGTCCTTTGGCAGAATCTATCCTGATGGCAGTGACAATGATTTTAGGTCCTCTTAAAAGCATCAGCAATCATAATGGCTTCTATATGTCTTAGCCACACAGGATGCATTGTATTATTAATTTCTGTGGGCATTGTATCCTTGCTGCCTTTGCTACCTCCTCCATGGAAAGAAGCACTTCATACATCCTAGTATGTGTCATGCAACAAACACAACAGGAAACCACTAATTGTGCTTTTATGATCTGTCAACAGATTAGTATTAGTGATGGCTCTCCTGGAGCCATGGGTTGCTCTACTATCCCTATGTTTTCTTCACAAGACAAAGTGTCAAATACCCATCAAACAGTAGTGACACTACTGGTATGATGCCTTCCCATCCATATGGAGGGATGGCCCTCTGTCCTCAGAGATGCCACCCAGCTCAACAGCAAGCTAATGGAATGCTGGCCGACTCAATGAGATAAGTGAGTGCAGGATTACCCCTTTCAGGATCAGGCTGGCCAAGATAGTAAGGATCAGGAATAGCCAGCTGAGAGATGATTGCAGAATAAAGCATTTGTGACTTGCAAGTAGTGACAAGATCTGGATTATGTAGATGATAAGTAGCATCTGGATTGGCCTGACCCCTCAGCTACCATACGCAGGTCCCAGAATAGCTAGGTGGCAAGTACTTCCTCAGCTGGTCCCACTGTACAGGTAAGTATTCATAGAAGAATAACTGCTTTGTTACTGAACCTAGCTGCCTATGCCCAAATCCACATTTGGTTGCCTATTTCTGTGCAGAAGTTATCAGGTTAAAAGCAGGGTGCAGGGTCTCGAGCCTTCCATTCATCCCACAAACTGAAGACCTGGCCATTCATCCCATAGCTAGGGTGACTGCCTGCCTTGTCACTGTCAGCCTCACCAATCTCTCATCTTCAGCTTGAATGCTAACATAGTGGGAAAGGAGAGATAGCCCTTTATTCACCATTGGACCTGTCTACCTGTCCCCAGACCTCCTCCTAAAGTTTTTCTTTGATCTGTTCCTAGGCTCTTCCTTAGCCCATTACCATCAAAGCAGCAGCTGATTATTTTATTAAACATCTTCAGAAATGAAGAAAAGGATGAAGAAGGAAGATAAGGAAATTATATTAGACCAACTGTAAATGTACTTTGTTCTTTTCATTTTCGTACATAAAGTACTTATAGTTTCCATGTCAGTTAAAAATAAAATATTTAAATTTAAAAAAAGAAATAAAAAGCAACAGTATGGTGGCCAATGCTGAACAGCAAAGTGAAGCTGACAGCCCTTCAACCTTTCCTGCAAATATTCTCCAGGAGTATTCTAACCCCCAAAGCTTTCCAGCCCCCATCCCTGTCAGAAGCTTGGCCAGAAGCTTCACCATGTGCTGGGCAACAGTTTCCTGAGATAGCACCTGGCTGCAACATCAGTTTTGGGCACCACCACAACCAATTACCCTGCCACAATATCAGCAGGAGGAGTGAGAGCAGCTGCATTGTCCAGCTCTGTCATGTCACAATCCTGCTTTACAGTTAGTGAACATAACATAAAACAGACTACAGCCTTCACCTGTCCACATTGGGCAGGGATAGTCCCAATTAATCCATTGTCATCCCAACTTTTCAACTGCTTTTGAGTATCCCAGTTTCTCTCCCACTTCTCACTTTCTCCCTTTGTCCTCAACCTACTTCAATTGCTACAAACTTAACTCGAATTGCCAAATGAGAAAAGGGGCAAAATCTGCTCTTCACAGGAGGCTCAGGCAAAAGCAAATGGCTACAGCCTCTCTTAGGTTGTCTGTTCTTCCTCACTAATAACTTTTGCCATCTTAACCAGATAGAGCTAGAGAGGTATTGTAGTGGCTAGAGTGTTGCACTATGACTTTGAAGACCAGGGTTTGAATCTCCTTTGGGCCATGGAAATCCACTGGGTGACCATGGGCAGGTCACACTCTCTCAGCTTCAGGGGAAAGCAAAGGAAAACTCCCTCCGAAGAAATCTTGCCAAGAAAACCCTGTGATAGGATTGCCTTAGGACAGATCTTTCCAAACTTTACATGTTAGTGACACACTTTTTAAACACGCATCATTTCATGACATAGTAATTCAGTAAGTAATTCAGTAAGTGGAGGCAGCCCCTCCACTCAAGCCTGGACCACTGTTGTCCTCACCAGGTTCTTCTTGGCCTGGGGCAGCAGCAGCAACAGTGGCGGCGGGAGTGGGAGAGGCAGCCCCTCCATCCAAGCCTGGCCTGTCACAACTGCCACTGCTCTCGCTGGGGTCTTCCTTGGCTCGGGGTGGTGGCGGAAGAGGCAGCCCCACCCAAGCCTGGCCCGCTGCCACTGTCCTTGTCAAAGTCTTCCCTGGCCTAGGGTGGTCACAGCACAGGAGAGGCAGTCCCTCTACCAGGCCTGGTCTGCTGTGGTGGTGGAAGAGGCAGCCCCTCCACCCAGGCCTGGTCCACTGTGGCAGCAGGACAAGCAGCCCCTCCACCTATTACGTTCGTGCAACACACCTGCACACTGCAGGTGACACACTAATGTGTCATGACACACAGTTTGGAAAGCCCTAACTTAGGGTCACCGTAAGTCAGAAAGAACTTGAAGGACAACAACCGTCAACTATATCTGATGTTATTCTTTATGTGTGCCCAGTTTTCTTCTGTGAATTATTGGAGAGTACGATGGACTTCTGACTCCACTGAAGTTTGCATAGAAAGATCTGTTGAGTGAGAAAGGACCTTACTCTTCCATAGAAGCCTAATCAGGCTTTGAGATGTTGAACGAGGCTGTTCCATAGTACTTAGAAGATTGTCTTCTGTGGATATAAAAAAGACAAGGGCTTTATGGTAACCACTTCCAGGGCTGTAAAATTGCCTACTGAGCAAGCCTAGGTTGGGGCCCTCTCCCTCTTATCCTTCCACTTCAGGCATAGATCTTTTAATTTAGGCAGGCCTTTTGTCAGGCTGAGTTATCATAGAAAAAGGCTCTTAAGGAGGTACAGGCTGTTTTCTTCTTTACTGGTGTGTTTTAATTTTTTTATATTTTATTTCATCTGTGTTTTAATTGTATTTATTTTAGCTTTTAATGTTATTACTGTTAGCTGCCTTGAGTACTTTTGTAGGGAGAAAGGTGTGGTACACATTTACTAAATAAATAATAGTGCCCAAAACATCTTCAGTATCTTCCTTAGACTTCACGCCCATGGCTAGAGGGAAAAAAATGTTCCTTAATTAGAATTGGATGCCTTCATTCGTATAATGTGCCTGTTTTGCTGTCTGCCACCCAGATGGCAAATAAAATATTCAGCAGACCAATGTGAGGTGTCTATATTTTTTTGCTCTGGGCTGCTAGCACATGGTCGTCTCTTTTAAAGCCAGATAAGCTGCAAGGAGAGGAAATGATATAAATGACAGTCTGTTTCTTTAACAATGCCACCTGCAAATGAAAGCAACTCCAAATAGCCATTCTGTCATGTTTTTGTACCCTTGCCACTTGGTTGTCTGTGACTAAAAGCAAAACAAGGGTTTTTAGTGTCTTAAGAATATCAGAAGAGCCTCACTGGATCAGACCAAAGCCCTACCTAGTCCAAGATTTAGTCTGTACAGTGGTCACCAAGAAAGAGGAGCTGAAAAAATGAGAAAGAAAAACATAGAGGGTAAGCAAGAAAAATGGACAGAAAAAAGAAATAAGAGCACACTTCTCCATACACCAATTATTTGTGTAGAAGAGTATTTCCCTTCCTCAAACTGGTATTTTATACTGAGATTCCTTCTACTTAGACCCCAACAGGCTTAGAGAGGGGCAGAAAACCAAGTTTTGTACAAAGATGGCCACCCTCTGGGGCAGGGGGATTTGGGGTTCAGGAAGGTGGCTCTAAGCAGTCCTATGGACTCATGGGAACCCCTAAAATCCTCACATTCTAGACACCAGGAGTAGGGACCCCCAAAATCCTTCAAGAGGTACCTCAAAAGGAGGGAACCTCCAGAATCTGAAAACTAGGGGAGATCAGAAATAGCCCCCCAAATCATTTAAGGAGCACCCCAAAACCAGAGGGCCAGGACTAAAAGTATATCCTCCAAAAGGGGGCAGGGCCACCTGTCAGTGTTTGTCCATCCTCCTCAGTGGTTCTGAGGGTACAGAGGCTTGTCAGAGGATGTAGAGCTCTCTTTGCAAGACTGGAGGTGACATTTCAATGTTTTCTGATTCCTCATTGGCCAGATCTTTGGAAGGTACTTCTTTAAAGTAATTAGTTATAAGATTGACATTACTACTTTGTTGTAATACTTAAAAGTTTTCAGAAGTAATGCTTAATGTTAATTTTTGGAGTGGTGGGAAATAAAAAAAAAAGTTATGTTTTCATGCTCAGTATTGGGGATAGTTTAAATTCCTCTGTCATCTGTAAAATAAAACTATATCAGTGTCAAGAAGTATCTGCTTCCATTTAATATGTGACATTCAGTATTGTTTCTGAACACTAGACAATTCATTTGCACTTACTTATTACAACTGAGAAGTGGTTTGCATTTATCATTCTGGTATTGATCAAGTGTGCAATTATTATATGAAGTCATTCAAGTGGCCTTTCTTTCAGCTAAGGTATTGTATAAACCTTACCAAAGCTTTTACATTTATTTGAAGCTATCACATAAATTACTAGGTTCTTAGAAAGCTTTTAAATTTATTTTAGAGTATCATATAAAATTAGTAGACTAGATTGATCTGATAGGCATTATATACCTATATGACATACTCTGTATCTCTATAAGATAGACAAGTCATAGAAAAAACAGGATTTTAGAGGAAGGGCTCTTTGATATCATCTGATCATGGCATCTATTGTAACTATAACAATCCTGACAGCTGTTAGTTTCACTCTCAAACAGCTCTTACCATTAGTAATGCTTAGGCCAAACTACTCTCACTTTCATTTCCCACTCATTAAACTTCCACCCAAGTCCTGCTTCCTGAAACAACAGAAAATAAATGTGTTCCATATTCTCTATGACATCCCTCCAGAAATGTGAAGACAGCTGTCACGTTTCCTCTTTATCTTCTCTTCTCCAGATTGAACATTCCCAGTTCTTTCAAATGTTCTTCCTAAAATTTGTTTTCTAAGATATGTTTCCACTTTGGTTGTCTATGTCTGGTGCCTGTGTTTGGAGTCCTACTTAAAATGTGACACTTCAGAATGGAGTTCCATTGTGATTTGACTCATGCAAAATAAACTGGAACAATTACTCCCTATGAAGTAAAATTTATATTCATACAGACTGTGGGAAATATACCTCCTTGTATTTACTCTGAAGCTTTCTCAAGTCAATTTGATTGAATGTCTGTAAGTTCCAATATCATGAGAAAACCTCCCTCTGCCTCCATACACCCTACTATTAGTAATTTTATAATCCTGAATCATGCTCCTAAAGGTTACAAATCCTGTCTAAACTTGGAAGCAAAGCAGTGTCAGCCCTGGTTAGTACTTGGATGAGAAACTGCCAATGAATACCAGGTCCTGTGGGCTATATTACAAACGAAGGAACTGGCAAACCACCTCTGAGTATACCTCTGAGTATATATAGCTTAAGAAAACCCTATAAAATACATGGGGTTGCCATATGTCTACAGATAACTTGAAGGTACACACACACACACATATCCTGTCTATCCTACAGGTTGAGAGGGTGACTACAAGGGAAGAAGGTCTTTTTAGTGCTGGCCTTCACAGCTATGTGTGGCTTTCAAATGATTCTCCCTAGAGAGGCTTACTTTGGTCTCAGTTGTTGCCTTTTCAGTTTTCCAGGGAAAGGTGTTCCTTTTCTCCAGCCCTTTTAAGATCTCGCTATTTTAACACCTGTGGCGCTCAACAGCAGTTTTAGTTCCTATTATTAGTTTGTTGTTTTTAGTGCCTAAAATTTGTGTTTTATTGTATTTTTGTGGTGAGTTGTATTTGTAAATTTACTTCATGGATTTAAATTATGCTACCATTATGTTTTAACTTACATTTTACAGTGTTTTTGTTTCATGAAGCAGATAACAAAAAGAAAGCAGAAAACTGCCATGAATCCCATTCTTGGGTAAATGTTGGATATAAATAAAACAACATCTTGGAAATTTCAATCAAAATAAATGTTGCAACAGTATGCTATGGAAATAAAAATAGAAAACTCATAGGACTAAATCCAGCATTACACAAACAGATTTCTGCTCATACAACTACTGGAAAATATGAAAGACAGTACTGGATCTCAAAGTTGAGTAATGAAATCAGCAATGCAGAACAACAACCAGTCCCATGTTCCCCCCTCTCACTCTCACATTCACTCTCTCTTTCTCTCTCTCTCCCTATCTCTTTCTCAAACATACACACACACACACACAATCTAGCAGAGAAAAGAAATAAGCTTCGTCATTTTTGAAAATATATAAAAGCAGCTTTACTTACAGAAGACTTGTGTATAATCAAATACATGGTTTAATGGAGGAGAGAGAGGGAAAAGGCTGCAGTTTAGAATGTTGCAAGTAGAAAAGTGGGTGTGGGAAAGGACAAACATGAAGTCAGCAAAGTACCAGTTAGTAAAGGCATGCAAAGTTGCTAACGCTTACAACAATGGGCATTTTCTTCTCTTCCAGCTTCCTACATGCCACCCAGATCTGCTTCAAAGGGTCCCCCAAACCAATTAAGGAGATTTGCAGTTCAACAGGGAATTCACACCACTAGCAAACTTCTGTTCCGCTGACAGAAGGACACTGTTGGATACATCATTTCTCTGTCTAATCTCTCTCTCTTATGTACCATTTCTCTGTTTTTCTGTTATTTGGTGCAACTCACTAGAATACTGATAAACTACTACTACAAAGTTCAAAATTTTATTTTATTTTAGGCATACATCCAGCACTATACGCTGCTGTTTAGTTGCTTAGATTAAATGAAAAAGCTTCTTCATTTATACTTGGCTGCAAAAGCCCTGGCTTTTCCATCTCTTTGCTATACCTGTAATAGAGGGGAGGAGGAGCCAATACTTGTCTCAAAATAAAAAGAACTGCTACAAATTCAGTTTTAGACTTGTCTAGGACTGGCCTTGGGTGAGGTTTACTTTTCTTTTTTTAGTTTAGAAAAAAAATACAAAAATAGGACATGACAGACACCTATAACTGATGAAGCATGTGTACAGGGTGCCATTCTCTTTTTCTCTCTTTCTTCTTTAATGAGAGCAGGGCCATCTGCTGAAACTGATTTACAACAGAGCCTGGGAAACATTAGGTTTTTTTGGATTATAGTTTCCAGAATCCTCCAGCAATTTATTTCTTTATTTCACTTATATCCTACTTGACTCTCAATATGGGATGCAAAGTGGCTCCCATATTCCTGAGTGACAGAGGGAATGACACAATGGTTTCCCAGTTCCTGCAAATTGTGACAGCATAGGCTTAATGCAAGAAGTATTTAAAATATTAAATTTAAATATTAAATTTAAAATATTGTGGTGCCTACTCTGTAATATTTTTGGTGTGAGGCAGACACTTTCATAGTATCCATAGATTTTGAAAAGTTCTTTGTCATAACTAATGTTAATGAGTAATTTATTGCTGGTTTTATTGGAATTGTTTTGTTTTGTTGCATTGCATTGATTTTATAGTTGTTTGCAACCATCATCATCATCATCATTATTATTATTGTTATTATTATTTTGGTAAACCACTCCTGAGCCGTTTGTCTGAAGTTGTTGTATGTTGTGTGCCTTCAATTCAGTTTTGAGATATGGTGACCATAAGGTGAAACTATCACAGGGTTTTCTTAGAAAGATTTATGAAGAGGGAGTCTTCCATTGCCTTCCTCTGAGGCTGAGAGAGTGGAACCTGTCCAAGGGAAGGGCAGCTATCAAATATACTGAACAGATAAAGAACTGATTTTAGTGAAATCCCAGATAGCTTCTGACTTATAAGGTTTGCTTATGACCCTAATCAGACTCAGTTTGCCTCTAAAACACATAGCAGTGGGCCTCTTGCTAGAAATGATGTTTAGTTTTATGTCTTTCCAGTTTGTTATAAATCACTGTCATTATACGCTTCATTTCCAGTCTGAACTCTTGCATTCTATGAAGTCAATATTTACTGATGTCTGTCATCTCACCATTGACTATCCTGGAAGGTATGTAATTCACAATTCATCACACATTAAGTTAACCTGCAAAAGATGACAGGTGAAATGATATGGCTTCTGAAGTGTATTACTACCATGCTAGGAACAAATCTATATTTATGAAAAAGGATTTTTCTTCTGACTGTAAAAATGAATGGAATATTTTCTTCTCATACTGTTCCTGTCATGGTCCCAAGCTGTAAATCGTGAAGACAGTCCATACAGTTTCTAACATACTAAGTCATACCTTGCCTGAACCTACTGTAGGATACAAATCCATACAATTGAATGGTAGGAGGATGAAGCAGATACTAAGTTACAGTATATGACTGTGGCCTGTCAGTGTTGTGCCCTTTCAATGAATGAAAGATGGAATCTTCCCAAGCACTTTCTCAAGATTTTCTACAACAGGTTCTGGAATATTTGAATTCTCTAAGAGAAGAGGGATCTCCAAACTTGAAGAGGAGACCAAGAGAAGATTGGATAGAGAACCTGAAGAATGAAATCAAGACAGAACTGTGGGGAGCGGTAAGGCAAGAATGGAGAGAGAAATGTGGAGTTAATATGGAAAAGAGGGAGGTTGAAAACCAGATGGAAAAACAAACTCAAGTTGACCTAATGGAGGGATTAGCCATTGAAATGGGGGAGATGAAGGACCTAGAAGTTCTGGCTTGTGAAATGGGGACTGGAGCCCAAGAGATGGATGCACCAAGGGTCAAATGAAACGAAGTTAATCTAATGAAAGGATTAGCCTGCAAGACCAAAGGAGATGAGAAAAATGAAAAAAGAAAAGTACGCTTTCTTAGGACAAATACTTTAAAACAGCATGTGGGAAGGACTTGGAAATATTAACAAAGGAAAAGGAAGGGAATCTGAGAAGATTTTGTGGGAGGGGGCAGAGTTCATGGATAGGATGGAGGAAAAGGAAGAAATGAGTCAAATTGAAAATGAAATGGGGGAAAGAGGGATTGGCTGAAGCTAGGTTATGAAATGGTTACAGTTACAAGGTGATGAAAACTGCATTTGGTAACAATTGTGAAAAGGATCTTATAATGTGAAATGTCATAGAACTATGTGAACTTAGTGATGTTGTATACCATGTAAAAGATCGATACTTTTCAGTAGTGAAGTTAACACTATGCACTTAAATCAATAAGTAGCTTTTAGTATCAAGATCAGAAAATGCAATGCCATTTATCACATAGCTATAACAAGGAGGAGGATGTAATATTGATACATCAGCCTTTGAAAGAAGAAAGTATTTTCCTCTTTTTGGCTGTTGAAAAATATGAAATAGGGGATGGGAAGAAGACAATTGCTGGATATTGTCTTAGAGAGGCCTGAAATTTGAGTGCCACACACCCTTTAAAGGAAGAATGGAAGCCAATTTTTTCTTTATTCTTTAAATTTCTAACTCTTATGATGTGTGTTTTTCTTTCTTCTTTTCCTTTCCCCTTTCTTTTCTCTTTTCATGTATTTGTAGAATTGTAGTGTTTTTGAAAATTATCAATAAAGATATTATTAAAAAGAAAGAAACTGACATCCAAAAGACCTGGAGGAGTCTAGGACACAAACACTCAAAAGACAGAAATGGAGTCTTGATTGTGTTCAAGTGATGGCCCAGTGGGGATGCTTGAACCTCAGTACTTCAGAGACACATCTCATACTATCTATAAAGAGTGAAATAAAGACATCAACTGATACTATTGCCTTGAAACTGGGGGATATGGAGGCTTTGCAGATACTGTTGGCTCACAAATACCATTATCTCCCAGCATTGGCTAAGCTGGTTGGGCCTGACAGAAGCTGTAGTCCAACAATGTTTGCAAAGCTACAAGTTCTCCAACCCTGCATTACCTGATCTTAAGGAGCTAATTTAGCCATATTACAAATGATTGAGTTGTAGTACCAGAACAGTATGCAGAGATATTATATGTATCCTGTTTGCAGTGAAAAAATTCAAAGCCTCTCTCACTATCTGTCCCTCTCTCCCAATCAATCTGCTTTTGGGAAGACACCAACACCGTTTTAGATTCTACTGAAGAATCCACTAGTGCTCCCACTTCCTATCCAATGCATCTCTACTTACTAAAGCCCACTGAGTTGTACAGTCATTCAACCCATACCCCAGGAGTGCTTCCTCACAAATGCTGGGAGAAATGGGGAGTGGCAGTGAGATCTTGGAGGAAAAGTTGTGTGTATTCCATGGAGTTGGCCCTGTGTCCACTCAGCAGTCCTGCTGCCTTCTGGTACAATGGAAGACACCAGTATCAAAGTATCAAAGATTAAACTGCCAATATGGTCAGCTTCTGTATCTGAACCAGGGAGGATACAATTTTATCCTTCGCCTCAGGCAGCAAAAGAGCATCCAGTTCTTTTCCTGACAGTTACATTCATGTTCAACTGAATTTTACATGGAAAAGCAAAAGCAAAGATTGGAATAAATGATTGTATACTATCATACATGATGGGCATGAAGACAAACTTGTTGCTTTTTTCTAGGTATGAACTGTTTTGGATTATACTCATTCCCATTATTAATCTGGTTTCCAGCCACATGGCAGCTACCAAAGCAACCTTAAACTGCTTGTTTACGTTGTTGTTGTTGTTGTTGTGTGCCTTCAAGTTGTTGAAATCCAGTTTATGGTAATTCTATAATATGGTTTTCGAGACAAGATTTATTCAGATAAGGTTTGCCTCTGCTTTCCTCTTAGGAGGAAAGAAAAGGAAGGAAGGAGGGAAGGAAAGAAAGAAAGAAAGAAAGAAAGAAAGAAAGAAAGAAAGAAAGAAAGAAAGAAAGAGGGAAGGGAAGGGAAGGAAGAAAAGAGAGAGTGTCTCTTGCCCAAGATCACCCATTGGATTTTACTGACTGAGTTGGGGATTCAAACCTTGATCCCT